>CM031983.1:10093032-10405884 GCA_018804465.1 Populus tomentosa | reverse complement strand
CACATTAAAAACTTCATAAGATAATATCTAACAGCATAGTGATTCCATTAAAAAAATGTAAGTTATAATACTTGACAACTAGATACTTTGAAACTGAGCATTCATATCCAAGAAGCTATATATGTTAAATGAAAACACAACTTTGACGCTGTTGATCAACTTCGTCATAAACCAGAAGAGAATTGCAGCAAAATCCAAAACACTGCATTCAACAAAAACTGCCTAAAGACCAAACCAATTGTCAGTAATTATGCACAAACAAGTTTTCTGTGTATACTATTTTAACCCATAAATGCCTCATGCATCCATGCTCACAAATGTATGCGATAATATAGCCACAATTTTCAATCAAAGTAGAATGTCTAAAGACGTTCATTCCATGTTATTTGAGAATTGAAAATGCTTACCCACAGTTGTAGAGAACATTCTGAATTAAATTGATCCCACTCCTCCTATCAACAACTGGCAAAAAGCACTCGTCCATGACAGACAAAGAAATAGCCAGCTTTGAATTGCACTCCACCCTTTGTGGAAGTCCTTGGAGAGAGGTATCAGAATCTGCATCTACTCTATGAATTAGAGACCATGAAAACCCAGCATCTAGTTCATGTTTGACCCCAAGATACTTCTGCAAATGTTCAAAGAGCTGTACAAGCAATAAAATGATTCATCAATATAGTGCATCTTTTGCAAAAATAGATGAAAACAATGTAGCAAAGACCAACCAGCAAGAGAAAAAAAATTGTCACCAACTAACAAAACCAGATGTATTTTATGGATTAAAAACTAATAAAAAGATGTCCCTAGATCTAAGATCTTAAAATGCATAAGCTACAGAAAGATCCAATGAAAGGTTTCTGGTTTTAAAGGAAGAGTAATGCTTCCACAAAACATTTTTAAAGGTTTTACTTGAAATATGAAATTTCTTTTGCAACAGAATCTAATTTCCAAAACAACAAATGCTCTAGACCAAGCTTAGACCTGGAAGGCAGTATGCTACAGGATACCGGATTACCAACACCAAATCCAGCGTGTGATGACACAAAAATCATGTGCTACCCTTTGAAATAGACAAAGCAAAAGGGAAAAGGAATTGGAAAGCTAAGAACTCAACAGCTTCCTGATTTAGCATTGGTATTAACCAATGCCTTGATACAGTTGCTGAAATAGTGAAGCCAAAAATCTTAAGACTCCTAAAATTACAAATGTTTCGCAAAGCTAAAAAACCTAATAACCATTACTCAACAAAATCATGAAATTAAAAGGTTTTGCGCAAAATATTACATTATGATCCTCATATAGTCTAAAGTATACAAGTAAGACTAACTCAATCAAAAGCATGAAATTAAAATATTAAAATCATGGAAATTGCTGAAAAATATAACTAAAATTCACCAAACCCCTGAAAATTTACCTCTCTGCATTTCTTCTCACAAAACCTAGCGACTGGACTGTTGGTGTCAATGGAAAGAGCATCAAACTCTTGTGTGCATGACCTGTGATCTACAGAGACAAGCAAAGTTAATGTCAATGAAAACATAACAATAGTGCGAACAAAGATATGCATAGAAGCAGAAGATTTCAAACAAAAGAAGAAAAGGACAGGTACATTTTTTTACACACAGACTACAGGTGAGAAGTTTGGAGACTGTTGTATCATCTCCCTGGGCATTTTTATCACTCGCTATCCCACAGAATTTGCAAGTACAGTTTGGACAATGCCAATCACCTGGGGGAAGCATCTGCAATGAGAAGACAAATACGACTACTTTGAATGCCAAGGCCAGAACAAATGGAGGAAAGCAAAGCTACTAAGCACAATTATTATTCAAAAATGCTAGCGTAGCCAATAAATTCCTGTGTTATTAGCAAGTGGATTAAACTTGCCCCCTACTTTTAAGGTGCAAGTTGAACCCAACCCCAAAAAAGAAAACCAAATGCTCGATGAGTGTTTTACTCAGAATATCATTTGGAGTGTGTAAGAATCAACCTTATCATTCATTATGTGCAAGTATTTTTCCAGTGTCAGCCATCTAGTAAGATGGTTTACCTTTGTTGGGATTGTCCCAAATGAGCAACCAAAATGGTTCATGTGAATTCAACCAAGCTTGCATGCAAGTGGCAGACTTAGGACAGGGTTGTGAGATAACAAATAGGTGGATTTCTTAAATTCCATTATTCCCAAGTGGAGTGATATATTCCATCTATGAAAATGCAAAATCCAAGCATCTGTAAAGTTTCAACCATCAAAAAAACATGTCGTTATTCTTTCTGTCAACCCAACTATAACCTGTATAATGTGGTGGAGCCAAGGGGACCATTTATAGGGCACAATTACTAAGCATACTTGTGGGTAATTGAACATAAGAGTACGCAAAAGATATAGCCTCGACCACAAATATATACATATGTATAAATATGTATATATTCTGCCAGTATTATTGTATCCAACCCCAGCCATTTACCTTCTCCCATCCTTTTGTTCCCATACCATTCAAAACTGCGGGATGGAAAAAGAGGCCACATGGGAACATCATGGATAAAACAGGAGACGCCAACATGATCACAAAGTCAAAGTAAAGAGCATGCCACTACACATACCTTTATATCTAAGCAGCTCTGATGAAATGTTGATGGACAGCCATCACAACACATCAAATCTCCACCATCTCCACAGAGGCCACATGTATCATCATTTGGATCGTTACCATCAATGTCTACAGCTTGAAAACCAAGGCGTTTAACTGATTCCTGCCTATTCCATGCTTCAATCTGGCAGTCCAAAAGAGAAACACCAGAGTCTAGATATATATTTTGAAATGGCTGGTGCAGTTTGCTCCCTGCATGGATCTCAAACTTCGATACTGTGAGGATTTTGCTGCAGCAACCACAATGAATTCCATCTCTTGTAAGCCACCCTTCCAGCATCACTTTTGTTCGTCGACGATTCATGTAGCACACCTTTTCACTCAACTGCACAGTTCCACAGTCAATCAACCAGGAGAGGAGTGTCCGTTTCCCCGAATATGGAACAAATCCATCACTATCCAGGAATGTGCCCTCATTAGAATTCCGTACCAACAACATACATCTGCCCAGTTTTCTACTTTTACTTCCCAGAAGAGAATTGGACCCAGATGACGGTTTCTCGGTGCCGTCGTGTAAATGATGCGGGGAACTCTCACTTATTGAGTTTATACTGACAGAACCATCACCACTAGTTCTACTCTTCAATGACTTTCCAGCCTGCTTTACAAAGGAGCTTAGTTTCTCTTCACGACTACCACTGTCCAGGCTCTCCTCATCATACCTGGTACTTGACTTTCTTACAGTAGTTTCTCGTGCATCCTCACTGTCGCTGACATCTCTTTTCTTCCTTTTCAATTCTTTCTCAATCTTCTTTTTTGTCTTCCTTGTTAGTTGGCTGAGCACGTCATTTGATAAAGGCGTAAAAGGAGAACCATCACCTCTGGATCTTGCCTCAACCTCATCTAATTGCTTTAGAAGGGCATCATATGCCTTGATTATGGACCAGTAAGCTGTTCCAGTAGGATTTATATAAACTGCATCGAGGTAGTCTCTGTTCCTTCTAGGCCTGTAGTCTATTGTCCAGCCTGAATTCAGAAGCATCTCCCTTATCCGTTCTCGCAACTTCTGTTTTTCCGTGCCACTACCTCGCTTAACTTTTACTTCTTTGATTCTAGTTTCTGGGTGCTGGTTGCAAGGGGTTTTTTCACCTTCGCTGCTTGTCCCCTGCTTGTCCCCTGCTTTTTTGTCTTCTTGCTTTGGTCCCAGCTTTAAAGATGCGTCACTGTCATCAGAATCCATGTCAAGGTCCTTGCTTTTCTTTGTTGCCAATGGAGTCGTCATAGGAATGTGAGCTTCAACTTTCTTTGGTCCCAACTTCAACGTCTCACTGTCTTCTGAATTCCTATCACTGACTTTACCATTCTTAGTTGACACAGATTTCTTAATATTCATTGTATTCTTCTCTGTCCTAGAAACTGAACCAGCTTTATCAAGGCTTTTAGGATCAGAGTAGACAGGAGGACGAATTAGAACATTCTTCTTCACAGATTCCTCTGTTCTCAAAACCTTTCTATTTCCCTCAGCTTCCAAAAGATCATAACTATTCAAATACCCACCAACCTTCTTTTTCTTGTTGACCATCACCTTTAAAACACCATTTTTCCCCTGAACCCGAATGGGTTCATCAGAATCATAACTATCCCTAAAAAACGACAAAGACGACCGAGCTCCAACCCTATCACCTCCCTGACTTGGCCCACTTGACCTCTCAAAATATGAACTCTTTCTTCTAACAATAACAGCATGCCTATTGGAGCCTGGCTCATATTCCCTTGCAATGCCACTTCTCCCTGGCATCATCGGCCTGAAATACGCCCTCCCTTCAATTCCACCATCATCAAACTGCTGCCTCCTCGACATTTCCAAGCCATTCCCATCATACTCATCAAACCCAAACATATCCAACTTATTCCTCTTCATTTCACTCAAATCCCCCCCATTCCTACCAGTCAAACCAACCTCGTTATGCCTAATATCCTCCCCTCTGCTTCTCTTCCTGCCAATATAACTCTCTTCATAACCACTCAAACCATTACATGCCCTCGATGTTTCAGGACCTACCCTTCTACGCGGTGGAATTAACAACTCGTCACTAGACCCTGAATCACTGTATTCCACCCTAAGCCTCCTTCTCTCTTTCTTTGACTCAAAAACCTTATGTGAACCAGAAGACCCCGCACCTCCCACACCATCATTACCTTTTTTTCTCACAATCAAACAGCCTGAAGAGCTCCTATTCTTCACTATATACCCAGATGGGTCACCAGATCTCCTTCCCTCTTCCATAAAGACAAAAAAAAAACACCCAAAAACCCTAACTTTCCAAAATTCCCTTCAAAATCATCTCAAAATATAAAATATTTCCAATAGGAACAGATTTTATAGTCTAAATCTATCTCAAATCACAGTATCAAAGTTAACGCCACCAGATCTGATGCCACTAACTATAGAAAGAAGTCGAGGATTTGGGTTTTCAGCGTTATTATCAAGAAAAAGAATAGTAGTACCTTGCCGGATTCTGTAAACGGGAATCTAAAAGCGGTGCATCACCGTTTGCTGACGTAACTTTCCGATGAAGAAAGCAATGGAGAGTGGGGTATTTTTATTTTTTATTTTTTTAAGGAAGTAGGAATAGCCTGTCTAAAATTATAAGCCAAGAAGCCAGTAAGCCATTAGCTTCCCTGTTACGGTTATGTTATTTCTTTTTCTTTCTGTTTCTATTTCTTTTTTTCTTTTTTCTCCTTTGGTCTATTTTTCTCTTTATTGCATGCATGTATGACTATTTTCCAGTTTTCCCTCCAATTCTCACTGTGGCGTCACCAGTCTTATTTTGGCAGGTGGAATGGTGCCCGGGCTTATTATGACGTGGCAAGATCAGAGCGGGATGACTCAGATGGTGATCCTCTTGTTAGATAGGTGACGTAGAATTGCGAGGTGGAGCGCGTGGGGAGCAGGAAGCACGACAGTAGATTTGGTGGATTGTAGGTGGAGAACTGGATTTTGGTTCCCTTTGATGAGATCAGGATGTTCCTGTTTTAATTTTTATACTAATACCTAACAACCACAACAACGTTGTTGAGAATATATTTTCTTACACTATATGAAAAATATAATATAACTTGAATTGTTAAAATAAATTATAAAATCATAAGAAAAAATTTTCCATGCATGATTTATACACACAGTAAACAATTTCTCCAGTAAAAATCATTTGAGATTAGAGCGTCGTGTTTTCAAAAAAACACGTGCTTGAAATGGTAAAGACACGGACGGCTCAGGATTACCTTTAAGAGACACCAAGTAGAGATATAGAGTTTGTTGGAGAGGAGTACTTTGAATTTTGAAGTTCTGTCAAAACTTTCATTATTTTTTTATTCTTAGTATTTATTTAAGAGAATACTATACATATTATTTTTAATTTTTTAATTTTAAAATATATTAAAATAACATATTTTTTATTTTTTTAATTTATTTTTTAATACTATTAAAATGATAACAAACACAATTTTTTTTAACTTGAAGCTAAAATTTTTTTTAAAAACAAAAAAACATAACTTAGCTGGAATGTAAAACTACTTAGATAGCTTTCATGATTGGAATTTTAAAAAAGTTGTTTTTATAAAAAATATTTTTAGTTGAGATTAGTTTAGTATTTTTATATATTTGGTTAAAACTATGGTTTAGTTTAAGATTGAATAAAAGATAATTTAATGTGTTTGGTTAAAAAATTATTTTTCAAATTGAGGTTATAAAATTATATATATATATATATATATATTAATGATTTTGAATTTAAATATTGCTATTACATCATGAAATAAATAATACTTTATATAAAAATATTTTTTATTGTTCAATTAAATTATCTACAATTCTATCATGTATGAATCACATCCGATAAAGACTATAATTTTCTTGATTTCTTAAGCACGATCAAATTCTGCAAATACAGTGTCATCAATAAAACACAATTAAAAATAAAAAAATATAATTTTTTATTGGATCTAACCCGATTCAATACATTTAGCTTTAAACTGGATTCGATCTAGTCGGAATCATGTACTACTGTTCACGTGAAAAGTGGAGTTGAACTCCACTGTGGATACCATGCAGTGGAGAGTTTCACTCTCCACTGCATGACAACCACATGTTTGTGGAAAGCAGCTGAAAGCTACTTTTCCGCAAATTTGTGTTTTGTTTTAAATATAATCAATGGAGTTGGACTCCACAATGGACGCCAGGTTTGCGGAAAGTAGTTGAGAGCTACTTTCCATAAACCTGTATTTTGTTTTAAATATAAGTGGGTTCCCATACATAGTAAACTGTGTTTTGGGGGAACCAAACAGGTTGCGCCTGCGTTTGGTTTTAAACGCAGACGTAACCTCTTAAATAAAATTGTCATTTAAACCAAGGGTCTGTTTGAAATTACAGTAATCATGATGATTCAAAATGTTTTTCGCTTAAAATTATATCAAAATAATTTTTTTTAAAATAAATATTTTTGACATCATCACATTAAAAAAATCTAAAAATATATAAATAAATTATTTTAAATAAAAAAATTCAAAATTTTTAAAAACACGATGCAAACCATGCTCTAATTTGACCTCTCTACTTTTATTTCCGTTAATACCCACTCTTTCCTTCGAAAACCATCTCTATTTAATTTTAATTTTGTTGTGAAGTTTGGTTTTTTTAAAGTCATTAGGTTACGTTCTGTCATGTTATAACACATGTCCAAGCACATTATAATTTGATTTTTCCTTTTCCTTTATTTTTTTTATTTTTTATCTTCTTTTTTTTTCACATGCCACCAATCTGCTGGCCTGGAACACACTTTCTAACACACTACAATATTATTTGTTTGTAAAATATACCACGGAATATACCTTAAAAAAACATGTAATATTTGTTTTTTAATTGAATACATGGTGCGGTATATTTCTTAAACAAACATAGAGCCCGCTTGTCTATGCAAATGCGTTTATGTCTCTACTAAATGCATTATATTAGCCGTTTGGTAATTGATAAACCATAATTTACTATTGATGAGACCCATTAGAAATTGCGTTTAACTGAATGAAAGCAGCTCCAGGTTGCTTCGCTTTTTTCCACTGTTCAGCCACACCAGATTCAGTTTAAAATTAAATGTATTTAACCAGGTTCCATCTAGTTAAAAAATATTAAATTTTTATTTTTATTTTTAATTATATTTTATTTAAAAAAACTAGTATTTAATATTGTCCAATAACACTACATAAAACTAGAAGAAGATTACTTAATGACGTAGTATTTGTAAAATTTAATCACAATCCCAATCTTGTTCATAATGATATTTTACTTGATGTTGTTTAAGAAACCGGGTCCCAATTTTAATGTACTTATATCAAAAATAATTTTTTAAAAAATAAAAAAATATCATTAACATATATTTTAATACAAAAAATTATTTAAAAAATAACCACAATCATATATCCATACAAGCTCCAGCAGTGTAAAGCCCAGGTTCTTTCACAATCGACTCACACGCTCAGATAGTATGTATAAGGAAAAAAATTGCACTTCAAAAAGGCCACCAAAATCATCACTGGACGCTAGAACTAGCGTGTTAATTGTGCCTTTTCTGTTCAAGAGGCTTCTTGAAGTGTTGTGTTGTCGTTCAAAGAAAAATGGTCATTCTCATGTGTCAAAGCTACTACTGCACGTTCATCGGATAGAATCTAGATGGATGGGTTGTGAATTTGTGGGTTTTGGAGATTATGTTTTTTTCTTCGGTTTGGGATGTTGATGGTAAAGATGTGAGATCAGCGATGGGAGGGCCGGAGAGAGGAGGGAGATTGGTGAAGGGAGAGGGAGAGGGAAGAAAAAAGGGGAGGATTTCTCGAGATAGTCAACGCTCATGATCGAAGTAGAAACGCGCCGAAATGATCGATTGAGCTTTCAATTACAGCTCATGCTGAAGTTTTACACCTGGTTGTCATTTTCTAAAGTCAATTTTTTCCAGCTACTGCTGTCGCATGGAAGCACCGAAAACTTGTATTCACCATGCAGCACCAATGCAATCCAGTTATATCACAGGGTAACGCGTTTGCATCCAGACTATCCACGCTCACAACAGGTGAAAAATTCAGAAAAGAATTTAACGCTCAGGCCATGACCCTCTTCCCCTTTAAGAGACTGACACTGTCAACTTCTGATGCAGTAAATTTGAGGTTAGGACTAACACAGCGTTACAATCGAGAATTGCTAGTAGAAACTAACAAGAAATCTTGGAAAACAAAAATATTCATAAACCTGTATAGGGCATAAGAATTCCAAAAGAGTGAGGAGTGAAGCGAGAACAATTTGCATCAGTAGCATCAGGACCCCCCAAACCAACATCATCAACGCAAAATTGTCACACAATCACCTCAACAAATGATTCCTCGAATATTAAACCTCTATAGGGGCATGTTCAGACAGCTGGCAAATATAACTAAAGCGTCCCAAAACCAAAAAAACTTTGCAAAACTTCATTGGAGGATTGGTAGATAAAATGCAAGAAGGAAACATCCAGGTTCCCAGTCGTATTACTGTGACGGGTAGCTCGCTCACTTAGATCTCACTTCTTCTTTGCAGCATCTCCAGCCTTAGTCTGCACATAGAAGAAACATGTTCGGGATCAACAGTTTTGGATGTGGAGGCTAAGAAAAATCCAATAATAAGGAATGGGATTGCCAAAGAAAACTTGCTAAATTACCTTCTTTACACCTCGAACTTTCTTGGCCCTATTCTTCCTTTCCTTTAGTTGCTTCCTTGATTTTTCCACCTTGGTGGCTAGTCCATTCTATCATCAAAACAAGCAATTTTTCAGCATAAAACACAAAAAACCCAGGCACTAGAGTGCTCAGTGTACACTGACAAAATCATGTTGAACTTCAGAAAACTAAATCAGTTTCTTGTTTTACCAATACATGTGGTGGTCGTATGGCAAATATGGTTTCAGATCAAAGAGCTAATAGCTAGCATATATCCTAAACTGTAGATGTTTGTGAGGCTTAACAATAAAAGCAGACATAATTTATTCTAACAAATACACCCAAGCAGTGCGCAAATATTGAATCTGCATTGTCAGAACATAAAAATTCTGATACTAGTCTCAGAAAGAGTAAAAAAGGCATTCAACATCTTCATACCGCAGCTTGTCTATATCAGCTTCCATTGCATTGGCAAAAAAAAAAAATATATTCTCTTCACCTTGAATAGTTTTTAGCGGTACCAAATTCCTCGTTATTGATCCAGAATCAATTCAGTCAAATTTGAATTGTAGCAAGAAAAATGTTACACATATAAGCTGTAAGCAAATGTTGAATCTGTTTTGTCTTGAACATAATCAAAAACCTTTATAACGCAGGTTTCAGATGCTTTTGTGAGACATGTCTAAAGAATAAAAAATGCCTCCAGCATCGTCATACAACAGTTTGTGAATATTAGCTCACCTTAGCTCCAAACTCCCCAGCTCATTAACATAAGGAAAAAGGAGAGCATTTGGACTCTAAATCAATAACACAGGAGATGACTTTCAAAAAAATTGACAAGTTAATGATCCAACCAGCAAGCAAAGTACACTTCTATAGCAGCTAACTTCTGTAGTCTCTCAATTAGGTGAAGACTAGATGGATATGTAGAATGACACATTATCCATAACCCCTCAAACCATCTTACCAATTAAAACTAATACTATCCTAGGATCACAAATGCATTTGCATTTCTGCATTCAAAACTGGAGACAATACTCTCCTTGAATAATGTGCAAGAGGCTATAGAAAGATGTGATACATATAGGTTCTCAGAATTCTATTTGAAAGTTAAGAGAAATTGAAAGGTGTGTTTTAAGGTATTGGCTAGAAAATTCCTAGGCTACTTGCATACATAACACGTGGATGTAAAGAAGTGCTGATTTGACCAAAGTGCTTATACGACTGGAGAAATAGTTGATGCAAGTAAAGTTATTGTGAAAAAAATCAAGTAGGTTGGATCATGAAAAGGTTTTGATACGATTATAGTTTAATAAGCATCCTGAAGGGTTCTGGAAATGTCTATCCTACAGGACCTACACTAGGTTTTGTTCTTTGTTTGCACTATGAGTAGGCTACTCGCACACATGATTCTATTTATAATCTGAATTAACAGAATAGGCTTGTTCATTCACAGAGAAATTTCAAGCTAGTAAAAACCAATAAGTCCACATAATCAGAAATCAAGTAAAGGGTTAGATAATCACATTTCCTTTTAATCAAAAAATGCTGAAAAAATCTATCAGCAGGAATTATTTTGCCCATTCTTTACTTGAATTAACTAGTAGTCTCACTAACATATTGAGTGTTATGCATACGCATTGCAGCTGCATAAAGATGATTCGACACTAACAAAGGAACAAGACATTCAAGAAATGCACAAAATGTAAGCAGATGATGAACATTCTAGAACAGTAGCAGGGGAGTTAAGCAGACTGGCAGTTACCCTGATTAGCCTATACTTGGGTTCGTACTTCTTGGCGCTCTCAACAGAGTCATAAATCAGCCCAAACCCAGTTGATTTCCCACCTCCAAAATGAGTACGGAACTTGAACACAAAAATCGAATTCATGTCTTTCACTTCATATAAGCTTGCCAACTTCTCTTTCAATTCAGCCTTCATAATATCCCATTATCAGATACCAAAAATCACAGGAAAAAAAAGCAGTTAAGAAAACATGAAAAAAAAACTAACCACGTACCTTAGAAACATTAGCTCTCCCAGGATGCAAGACGTCAATGATCTGTTTCAAAAACCATGATTAGATTACAGACTGTATTATTCTAGAAACCAAAAAGACCTAAAAAAGAACAAAGAAAGGAAACTGAAGAGATGGAACTCACAAACTGCTTCCTAGAAAGAAGCCTGTTTGTCATAAACTTTCTTGTTCTAATAGTCACAGCCTTGTCTGCCATGGTTGTCTGTAACTAATAGGCTTCTTCTCTCCTTGACGACGCTGATAGGCTTTGATTCGGCCGGAGGCTGCCTTTGGGCAAGGAGTGGAAGATGAAGGTATTATTATTAGGGTTTTATGCAGTAACAGTGTGAAGCAGTTTGGGTTCTGTTTGGCTCTCGATGGTTGTACGCTCCAGTGTGTGATTAGATCTATCCGGCTCCAGCTCGTGATATCTAATCAAAGGACATGGGCCTGCAAAAAAGACTAGCCTGATACGGGCCTGAGTTCAGGTCAAATGTAACTCTCCAGTCCATCCACAACAACATCAGATAGATTACACGTCTGAATTGATAAACGGTCCAGATTCATGGGTTCATAATAGATGGGACCAATTCGTAGTTGACACGCCCGCACCTGATTGAACTTGGCATCCTTCCCCAGTTCCAAAAGCTACAACTCTAACTAACTAGCAACTATAAGGCGAAGCGAAACCGTTACGTATATAGTCCAATAACAACCCCCTTTTCCCTACTAGCTTTCTTTATTCTCGTAATTCTATCCATAATAAAATAAAAAAAACTCGTAATCTCTCCAAAACCCACAGGAAAAAGAAGAATCATCTTGAAAAGCCTAACATAATTCATACATATAGACAAGCAGAGCACAATGGCATCGACGATCGAGTTTAGTAGACCACCAACTCTTGCGTTTCTTTTGCTTCTCTTAATGTCTTTCTTGTATATATCTTTGGCCGCCCATTGCGGTTCCATGGGTGGCTCCTCTGGAGAAAGTTCTCCAGTCTCTTCAGGCGGTGGCTCTTCTTTCTCCTCCGGCGGAAGAGGCTCTTATTCCTGGGACTATATAGACTCTGGGGGAAGTAGAGGGCAGGGAGGAGGACGGAGAGGCGGCAAAGTAGATGTTATAATGTTTGTTACCGGCGTCGTGATCTTGGTTTTATTCTGTGCCGGTTTTATGATTGCCTTCTGCTGCTCTGAATAGCAAAGAGATCGGAAAAGGAAAAAATCAGAACAGTACAGGAGAGAGCCAATAAAATCAGAACAGTACACGCTTATAATGGTTCAGGTACACTCTGAATATCGGATAGTGATAGTGTTTTGGTTTCTTTAACAGAGCAAAGATTCAAATCAAATCAACTGTCCTTTTGGTTTCTAAACAAGGACTCCTGCTTTCCTTTGTAAAAGAAGGAATCTGATGCAGTAAAGAAATCAATACCCAAAACCTGCTAGAGCTAGTTTATAGTTCTTTTCAATCCTGACATTGTAGGTGGGTCTAATGGGCACGGCTTTTTCACTTCAAAACGAGCTCAATGAAATTTCCAGCACTGCAAACACTTCTACAGCGAGGGGATGGCACCGCATACTGACAAGTGAGTTATCAGGACTTTCCTGGTATCTTTTTTGGAACATCATATTTATGATTTGTTTTTGACTCCGTGGCATTCAACTAATGCCGTGTCTCCTTTTCAACTATGGATTCAGAAACAGTGTCGGCCCTTCTACGATATCCAGAATACATGATCTCTGGCTTTTCATCGGTATGTCAAACCTATTCTATCCAGTAACTGATTTCGGCCCCTCTCTTTACTGCATACCTATGAAATAGTCACTGCCTTGTGTTTAAGCAATCAATAGAAGCGGTGGCTGGCCACTAGTCTTTGTTTATCTTCATTTCTTCTTATAAATCATATAACGATTGAACGTTTTTATGTGCCCCACAAATTTTGTAATTGGTAGAAAAGTATAGTACCACTGGAGTATTGCTAACGAGGTTCAAGCAGCTCTCAAGTGAAGAAAACGAGAAGTTTGATGCAGGATCACGGGTAAATTTCAACAACGTCAATATACAAAGAGAAGGCGTTCCTGGAAAAAATTACGTAGTTGTAAGTTCATCTGTTTTAAGTACCTCCTTTGACAAATCGATTACTTTCCTTGTTTGTTTTGACATAATAAGCTAACTATTTGTTTGTAATACTTCATCCTATTCAAAGTACTACATGTCTACTAAATACTCTTTAGGATGGCTTTGGATTGATCAAGAGGAGCAGCATACGCTTCTGAACCTTAGAGTTTTTTTACTTTTTTTAGTAGCACATGGTCACCAAACCCCTAGATGCAAATTCTACAAAAGGAATATGATCACAAAACACTGCTACAGGGGCAAACTCTCCTTTTCTTTCATTTTCTTATTGCTACTGAATCTACTTTAAGTGGTTATTTAATTGATCAAGGAAGTTCCGTATCACGAATATTGTTAACTTGAAGATAGCCTTCGCTGTAGCTTCAAATGAAACAAAAACATGTATAAACCAGACATTATTTGATGCTCCGAAATGTCTGCTGAATCTCTCCTTTCTAAACTATCATTGGTAAACATTAGACTATCTGTATCTAGATCTTCTTACGGTGAAATCTCCTGCGTCCTCCTTCAAATGGAATTAATATGATGCTGTGAGAAAAATAAGGGGATATTTGTTATACAAGAAAGAAGTGATGCGTGAGCTGGACAGAAGCTACATAATACTAGTTTTTTATTATTGTCTTTAGATGGCTCCTACTTGTTAACTTGACCTCTTGCAGAACGTATTTTGAAAGTCTGAAATATCTGTTTTTTTTTTTATTCTACCCTTTCTTTTCTCTTGACAACCGTTCACAGGTGACAATCCTGGTGGCTGCTAACGGTATGTACAAAGTTCCTGCTACTAGAAGCAGAGGGCATCAAAAGTGCCTTGCTATCTTTGAATATTGATGCACAAGAACTTGAGGTGATAACAATGACATCCTAAATATTTTATCATACACTATATAACACTTCTCAGTTTGGACATCCTGCTGATCCTCTAAGTACATTGTATCTGATAAACATTGCCATTGTTCTATATAGGCTGTAGAGGTGCTCTGGACTCCGCAGGCTGAGAATGAAACATTGTCGGAGCAGGGATTTCTCCAAAACTACCCACGTTTGAGGCCGGATTTTATGACCTGATAAAGGCATCTGTTCGAAACTTTGATGACAGGCAATTTTTAGTTTTGGAACGCAATACACTGCAAGTAGGAAGATGTTTTCGTTATGTCAAGAGTCTCCCCCACCTGTAGGATTGATTACAATATACTCTAGGATATGTTTGACACCTCTATGTGCTAAGAAACTTCACTCTGTATATATCTGCTTGTAAAGACTTACCTCATTTAGACACAATTTCTGCGAATAGCACAACAGTTGAGAAATTTGTTGTAGGCTTACCATTTGATTTGCTATTTTCCAAATAAACAAGCTCTACCCAGGGCTTGTTTGTAATAATCATAGTTTTGTACTTCAGGTACTTTTCGGGCGAACATAAGAAATTAATCTGACAACAAAGGATGGATACGAGGATGATAGTTTTTGTTCTTGTAACTTGATTCGACCATCCCGTTTAATTTCACATATATCCCACAAACAGTTTGGTGCCATTTATGCAGCCAAGTTTTGTTACCTTGACTCTTCACTTTCTATAAACTACCCATCTTCATTCACAGAGGAAATCAAAGGTGCCTTGCGATCTTTGGATGTTGATGCTGAAGAACTTGAGTTAATGATAATGACATCCTAAAAATATTGCATTATCCACTATGTGTACCTCGTATCTGATACACGTTACAATCAGAGGCAGAACTAAGGGTGGCAAGTAGGGCTCGGGCTTGCAAAATATTTGAGATTTTTTTTATTTAGTATTTAAATATAATAATTAATAGGTTTTCTAATAATAAATTATTATTTTATTAGTTATCTTTGAATTTAAAATTATCCCTCTTTGAAAAAAAAAAAAAAACCTTTTCAATTTAATTATTTTTCTTTATTTTCTCTATCTTCCTTCTCTAAAGTCCTAACACAAAAATATAATAATATAAAGTAATGTGAAAAGCTTAAAACAAAGCTGCAAATTAATTCATTAATCATCAAAACAAAGTAATTAGTGACTCAAATTTAAAATTTTTTGTTTTTTAATGTTTGTTAAGAATTTGATGAGGTTTATATATATATATATAATTTTTTTTCTAGATCTACTAGTTTTACTATTTTTTTATTTCTTGTTATAGTGAATGTTGTTTTTTCTAATGAATTGGATATATTTTATGGATTTGTTTCGATTATGCTTAGATTTTTTTATGTTTTGTTTTTAATAGAACCGTCAAAATTATCAATTTTTTTTCACATGTATCTTATTATCACTAGGTTAAATATATAATTAGACACGATATTTTTAGCCAAATTAAATTCTTTGAGAGGATATACCTAACTTTAATTCAATTTAAGTTTTTTTTTTTAGAAACCAATAATCTCATATTGCTTTTATACATGATTTTTTTTATATATATTAATTTTGCTTTTATATGCCAGTATAATTTACATGTAAAAAATTATACTTTATTATATTAGTTTTGGTCTCCACTATTAAATAATCTCAGCTCCGTAGTCATACACCCGTGTAAACCCAACAAGAAGTCATAGAGCCATAAGTGAGAAAGTGGAGACCAAAACTAATATAATAGGCTTCGTAGTCATAGTCACACACCAGCATATTTGGCACGTTATAGGCTTCGTAGTCATAGTCATAAACCCGTGTAAACCCAACAAGAAGTCATAGAGCCATAAGTGAGAAAGTGGGGGGGATGGGATGCCGCATTAATTTTTTTAGTATTTTCAAATTATTTTAATTTATTAATATTAAAAATAAATTTTAAAATATAGAAAATTTATCTTAATATGTTTTTAAATAAAAAAGCACAGACTACATTGAATTCTACATGAGAAAGTTAGGTTGGGAGGGCGCTAGCTTTTGAAAAAGATCAATAATGAGAAGTCATAAAGGGAGCTGTCTCCGCGTTGGATAACTTTTCTACTGCTCAAGTTTTTTCATGCTTGGAATGCCGCCACGACACAAATCTATGAGTTTCCACAAGCGAAAGTTCAAAGTCAATACTTTTTTTAGGATGGAATTTTCTTTTCTTTTCTTTTGAATGGATTCCTACATCATTAGCTACTGTATAGAAGGGGGGAAATGACTCTGATTTCCTCCGTTAGCTCCTCCATCTGTCCTTTTACTATCAATGATGTTGCTAATACTGTAGTACAAGCCCTCAAACTCATAATTTGTTGTAATTTAGTCCCAGTCCTTTAATTTATAGTAACTGATCTACTTATGTTATTTTAGCCTCGACTTGAAAATTCAACTCTCACTGTTTTCTAAACCACGAAAACACTTTCAATGCCATGAAAAGAAAATCCCCTGATGACAAAAGAAGGACATTCCATGTATTTATGAGCATTCTACAATTCTTCGCATGCACTCAAGTAATTGTGTCATAAAAATGTAAGAATACTGCTGCGTTATCGTATACAGGAGGTTAGAGGGTTGAGAGTCGTCACACTCAACTGCTTGAAATCAAAGGATCAGCACGTTATTACAAGAAGATAAAAAGTTTGAGGACTTTTACATTATCACAGCATGGTAGTTTTTCTTTTGCTTTCTTCCACACGCTGGCACTGACGCAAGGTATTTGCAGGTCGCAACAATGGCAGGAGGCAGGCATATACGCCCATTGGAATAGTGCTGTATTGCATCAGTCACGCATCCTTCAGATATGTCCAGCTCAAGTTGGCAACTTGTGATCACCCAGTACATCACGCTGGAAGCATATGCCTGCTACTAGGTAGTAGGTATATGAACGCTCAAATTGGATGGGACCATTCCACTTCAGCTTGCTCCGTGAGTCAATCTATCCTACAAGGCTCTGACTATGTGAGAGGAGAGTAGAGGCAGTGGGCACAATATGATTTCATTAAAATGAATCATGAACTTCTGGGAATTCAAGACTTCAGGCTTAGAGTTTAGAGGAGGGCAATTAGCATGTAAAATAAAAGTAAATGGTGAAATAAAACAGAAATAAAAAGTTTTGTTGAAATTGCATACTTTTGGATGTTGTGGTTGGAATTGCGATAAAATTTTAATTGATATTTCAGTTTATAACCATGACATTTATTTAAATTCATACTTACCCGTCAACCAATTCGTAAGAAAAATCATAAAAATACATTTAGACGTCTACAGCATCAACAGGAAGGGAAGTTGCCCTGTGGAGGGAATGTGGAAGCAAAGCTCCTGCATAGAAGTTCTTAGCCGTGATTACTTGCTCGGGGCTGAATGCCTTGTTGATTTCCTCACAATTTTGGACCTCTTTATTTGCTGAGTCAGCACATCTTTTATCAGCATCTGTAGGGAAATAAGAAGTAAAATTCTTGGCAGAGGAAAGAAACTTCAGGGCAGCTTCATTGTTTCCTCTCTTTTCTTTAGGCAACATCAAAGGCAGAGAAGGCACGTTACCTTTCTGGTGCTCCATGTTATCTGAATTAGGACTCAGGCTTGAAGGTTTTGATTTGACTCCCAACTGTTGGTCTTTGAGCTCCCTTAACTGCATCTGATACTTGGCTTTAAGCCATCTTAATTCTTGCCTAATTTCGTTCTCATGATCATCCCAGTGAGTGGTGCTAAATGCTGAAGGACTCTCGCAGGTAGATTTTCTTGCGTTGGATTCTCCAAGAGTGTCCATGTTTACGATTCTTTCTTGCTCCTCAAAGATTGTATGGTTTGTCGTGCTGTGACCCTGACCACAATGAATCTCTCTAGATCCTTGTGAATTGGGTGCGTCTCGCTGAGCCCAAATGTCAGTGCAATTGATGCTTGTAGATTGGCTTGGTGAAACAGGGGCACAATCAGTACTAGTACTTTGCTCAGGGCCTTTGACTTGATATGTGATTTCCTCGAACCGCCCATGCACAGCAGCACATCCATGTTTAGAACACGGAAGGACTTCCAGGTTCCTGGTGCCTGAACTGTTTGATGAAAAATAATCCTGTAGGTTACCATGTGAAGCACAATTCTGACAAAAACTTGCATCTGTGCACTGTGGACTTTGCTCTATTCCCAGCCCCCTCTTCCATTCCGGTACCAAGGCTGAGATTTCACCATCGATCATGTCTGCTATCTTCAAAACATCTTGGTCTGTAATACCAAGCTCATCGAACATTTCAGTCGCCACACTAAATGCAGTATCAGTCTCAATGTCAAATGGAAAGTAGATGTTTCGTATGTGGCCTGCATAGAGAAGTTACAGTATCAGTATGATTTTTATGCTGCATTATTCAGTCAACATCTATGTCAAAACACAATAATGGTCTAGAAATTTGAAACCTCTCTTACCTTCCTTATCTGCAACCCTGAGCCTTAAGAAGATGTCATCATCCTGTCTCCACCTCCCTTTAATCGCAATGTCAACATTTCCCAAATGTCCATCCTCTTCACAGGTGAAAAGATCAATTGGGCCTGTCTCAAGCTCAAGTTGATGGTATTCTATTTCATTGTCAAGATCATAACCCAGATAATCAGTGTAACCATTGGTCAAAGAGCTGTTGCTGCAATGAATTCCATAGAGAGGTTGTGTCACAAGCGGAACTGCTCCATTCAAATCTCCTTGGTAATAATCTTTTGGTCTCAAATCAAATCCACAATCATCAATTTGAAGAAAAGGGTCATTTAAAAGCTCTCTGGCTGAGAGCCTAGTGGACACAGTTGCTAGACATTTCTCAACAAATTGCCGCACATCAGGATCTTTTACTTTGTACAATGAATCAGGTTTTTTCCCCTACATGAAAATAAGAAATTGTAAAATGAAGTAATGAAGATAAATTGGATCAGTAAAAAAACTGAAGAGTTTGTAGTTCCTACAGATACGACTTTCTTGTAAATCTGACCAGCGTGGTTGCATTCACTGTATGGATAATCCAAGGTGACCATCTCCAAGACACACATCCCAAAAGAATAGATGTCAACTAATTCATTATACTCCTCCCCGTACACCTCTGGAGCCATGAATTCTGGTGTTCCTGGGTAATAAAATAAACTCAAATATATACTTACATTGAAGAAGCTTCAGCAGTTAGTTTAATCGAAGCACTCTGGATTAGAAAAATCATCTGCAAGCATTTCTGATAGAACAGTGATTATGTGTGCATGGGAAAGTGTAAAAAGGCATAGACCGTATGCAAGTGTTCAGTTTGAAAAACCAAAGGATGAGATTAGAGCTTAGAAGGAATTTGAGAAACCTAGAAATGAACTCACCAACACAGTGAGCAGCGTAGGATTTCTTAAGAATTGCAGCAAGGCCAAGATCACCAATTTTGACTTCTCCTTGGTTACCATTAACAAAAATGTTGTCACACTTGAGATCTCTGTGGATAACGGGGGGGTCATGGCTGTGAAGATAGAGAAGTCCCTTCAGTATCTGCCTACACCAGTGCTTGACGGCTCTAATATTTACTCTCCTGTGTTTTAGCCTATACCTACGCAGCAAAATTGAAATTCAAAAAAAGAATGAAACGTGCTCGCACTGAATAATAATCAATGAATTTCAATCACCCGGATAAGCAAACCAACAAGAATGAAAGACTAAATTTCTTGAAACTTGTACAGTTCTTACTGTCTTAGAGTACCAGAGGTGAACATCTCAGTAACAAAGTTGATGTTCCTGTTAGCAGTATCAACCCAAGAAGTGTAAAATTTCATGATATTTTCATGGTTTAAGGTCTTGAGTAGGTGAATTTCACAGTAAAGCCTCTCAAGATCTTCAGGTCTCTGGAGGGAATCACAAAGCCTCACCTGATTCCAAGCTACCTCAATTCCTTCATACTCATCAAAGGCTTTATAACTGCAACGCAATAGACAAAAATAGAAACCATCGCGTTCAGAAAAACTGGGTTCACATTTAAATGGAAAACCAACCACAAATTAAAACCCAAAAAAGAAAACATCCATACACAGTCTTTGAAGCTCCTTTGCCAAGAATTTCATTGTACTGCAGAAAGCATAAAGAAAAGACATTTATGTGAGACTCAAAACTCCAAATATTGATGACAACATGCAAGAAAGAGGGTATGCGTAAATGTATATTTACTCTTCTATATCTGCCAGTAGGATCAACTTCAACAAACTCCAAGTAATCTGCTTCAAGACTTGTAAGGCCATTCATTCTATATATCCTTAAAGCTCTGCAAAATTTCTAAGCAGATAAGAGAGAAGGAAGGAAGTATTCTTTGCTGGTTCTCCACTATATTAATAGTAGTAGCAAAAACTGAAGAGCAGAAATATTATTGTTATTTTTTTTTTCTTTTTGTGAAGGAAGGAGATTAAAAGAAGATGAAAAAAAATAAAATTAGTAACTGAAAAAAAGAGGAAGTCACAAGTGCAGTTGGTGCCTCGGTGAGTCTACAAGGACAGAGTTAAAAGCCAACTACTATGACTTTTCTTTGTTTTCATTAAAAAGTATTTTTTTATTTTCAAAAAATATTTTTGTTTTAAATTAATTTTTTTATATAATTTTCAATCATTCTGTGTTGTATTAAAAAATAATTTTAAAAAATAAAAAAATATTTATTAAAATATTTTTAAATAAAAATCATATTAAAAAATAACAATTACTACAATCAGACTGAAGGACAGAACCCAACAAAACAGCCTCTGTCTGGTCGACGCTATCTTTCCATGCAAGTGCATGCCTTGTTTCTCCGATCTCCATCTCGTCACGAGCTGTAAGACCAAGACTTTCTCTACCTTGCAACAGCTTGCATCAACCTGGACCAACCATGTTTCTCTTCTGTATCTATTTTTCTAGAAGGTTTGTTTGTGGAAGAAAAGGTGGGAACTAGGATTTTTATTTTTTGGTGAAAGGTCATTTTTGCATCATGGAAATCTTATGAAGCTTTATATTTGTTTTTATTACCTCTTTTTTTTCTCGTTGCGGGTACCATTTACCTGTAAAGATTAGAGTTTCATGTTAGCGCTGAGTCATTTGGTGTTTATTTGTAACATCTTGCCTTCTTTTTTTTTTTTTTTTTTTTTTTAATTAACATACTATTTGAATTAAATTATATATATTTTCATCGATTTTATAACCTTAAAATTAACAGTTATATAAATATTTAGTAATTTTAAAAATACTTAAATTTATAATTATTAAAAAAAACTTAAAACTTAACCAATTAAACTAACTTTTTAAGTTATCTTGCCCCACTTTTTTATTAGACAGCCATTGTTTTTATTTTACAATAAATCTTGAGTTACACTATATATATATATATATATATATATATATATATATATATATATATTCTCAATTGAAAATCTCGTCTTTAATTAACACCTAAGGTAGCCTCGGATTATGTGGCTGGGTTATTAATTTTGGACGATGTCTAGTCGTCGGAGATCATGGAATGGAGTCAACATGTACATGCCACTATGGGATCAGTCAAGTGGAACTTTTAAAAAGGTTTCATGTTTATTTCAGTATTTAAAGCAGTTTTCAATTTTTATTTGTTTCCTCGTCAACCACGAGTTATGAACTACTTTTGAGCATTAACGACAACATGATGATGGTGTCATGGTACAAGCGTGTCAGAGTAGATGACTCGTCAATTGCACCACCTCACAATATCTCCAGTCTCCACGGTGGATTGTGAGGTTCTTAGGTACTCGGATAGTACTATGTCGTTTCTAAATGAAATAGAACATGGGCAAAAAAAATTCTTTCAAAAAATAATCAAAATCTAACAAACATGAAAAAAAGAAGATGAGGGTATATCTATCTTTTTTTATTATGCGACAATTTAGATTTATTGAATCGGCTAAACGTTAATTGAGGTTTAGTATTTTTTTATATAATCTCAAAAACACAGTTTTTATAATGATTTAGTCCATTAAAATAAATAAATTTAGTTGAATGTTTCAAGAAGCAAAGTAAAATAAAGAAATTTCTTTAATCACAAACCTGCCTATTAAGTTCTCATGTGATTACACCTTAAAGTATGTTTGTTTTTGGAGTAATTTTAGTAGTTGTGTTTAAACAAAAAATAAGTTTTAAAAAAATGTAATTAGATATGGTTAGTTGTATTTAGATACGTGTTCGGTAAAAATTATGGTTGAGATTTATATACATCAAAAAACACATATAAAATATTGAGTTGTGGTTGTTTTTTAAAAGTGTTTTTTTACTGGAAAATACATCAAAATAAATTTTATATTTTTTTAAAATTATTTTCGATATCAGCGCATCAAAATGATTTAAAAATACAAAAAAATATAATTTAAAGTAAATAAAAAAATAAAAAAATTGAATTTTTTTTAAAAAATACTTTTAAAACACAAAAACAAACAAAGTTTTGCAAAACTTAGTTAAAAAAACATGTAAAAACTGCTTCACAAAAATTACATTTTAAATTTAATTTTTTAATAGGCCTCACAATATAAACACACAGTTTGGTATATTACCAACACCTAGCTACATTTTCTACACCGTAAATGCAAAAATTAAGACTAAACAAATACATCCTTACTATGAAATATTATTCAATATATTCAAAGTAAACAATATTTTACATTAGAACTAGGAACTTTGTTATTCTTTTGAATTTTTCTACTATTTTCTACTTTTCAAACTATAAAATTGCAATTCTTTATTTTTTTACAAATTTAATTTTAATCTAAATTTTTTTTAATATTAGTTTTTTAGTTTTTGATTTGAGAAACGAAATAAAAAGTTTAAGTTGAACATAAAAAACAACAAATTTAGTATTGTTGAGTTTTATTTGACAAAAAGAATCTCATTTAAGTAGAGGTGAGTAAAAAAATTGAAAAACCAATTAAACCTAGAAAACAAAAAAAAATAAATGAAAAAACTAAACTGTGAAAAAGAATCGATTAAACTGGTTAAAATTTTAAAAAAACAACCGGTTCGATTCAGTTTCGGTTTTATAAGCCTTAAACTGAAAAAACAAGCCAAAACCGAGTCAAACCGGAAAAAATCGAGCTAAACCTGAAAAAACCGAGTCAAATAAAAAAATCGAGTCAAACCAAAAAACCAAACCAATCGGTTTGAACCGGTTTTTTTTCTAAAATAACCGATCTGAACTGAAATAAATCAGTTTGAACAAGTTTGGTTTTGGTTTTTTAAGGAAAAAACCGGTTTAGTTACTTTTTCTAATAAAAACCAAACCGAAACAAAAATATTTATCTTTATATTTAAGTGTTTTTTTGTTATCCCGTCACATGATATAGTAGATGAGCACCATAAGTTTTCTAATTTTTTGTTTGATTTTTTATTTTTTAATTATTTAAGGCTATATACAATTTTTTCTGAGTGTTTTGATTATTTTTTGGGTGAAAAATGTTCTCTTAGATTAAAAATGATTTTTGACCACCTTAAAAACTTTTTTATTTACCGGCAGAAATACATATTTAATCTACAGTTATATTATACACACACACACACACACATCAAAAAAAGATTATATATTCATTTTTTAAAAATAAAATTTACCTAACTGGTTGCGAAGGACGTGTCTAATATTATTCTAAAATAGAAAGTTTCAAGGTCCTTTGGAATATCAAAGTCCGTAGTACATCTAGTTGCGTTGGTTTCATGTCAGCTATTAGAACAAGCCGACATGACACTCTAACATTAAAGGCAAAGAATGCACCTAATGGAAGGCTAAGAGACGGTAGATGTCTTAGAGGATATTAATAATTTTTTTGAAGTGTTTTTTATTTAAAAATATATTAAAATAATATTTTATTTTATTTTAAATTATTTTTAAATTATCTGAAAAAAAACAATTTTAAAATATAAAAACAAACACTTTTGCAGTATATACGTGTCAACCTCAGTTCAGTGCCGCCAAGAAATCATTTCGGCCTAGTAGTTCTGGTAGACCACTCCGTTAACTGATGCATCCGATTCGTTTGGATCAGGATGGTTTAGTTAGAGAACCGTCTTTGAAAAGGTGTTTGGGCCCATTAAAGATCGAAGTGGTCTCTGTAACTTTACAGGGCAAAACTGGAACCAACGCAACTAGTCTTGTGCTATGACAACGATATACACCAGAAAGTGTTTAATGACACAAACAAGCACGTAATCCCACTTGAGAAAGAGAATTGTTGTCAAATTTTTTACGTTATTGACTGGTAAACATGGGTGCAATCCAAGTTTCGTGGCATGGAGCATCTAAAATGTTCTATATCATTGCCAATTGAAACATAATTTGGTAATCAAAGATATCTTAGGTGATGATTTTGTCAAGGGATTATTCTTTTCCCCTCACCTTGTTATGTTCGTTGTTTTTTTCTTCCTCAATCAAGTTTTATTTCAGTATTTGATCTATTAATATTTTTAACTCAATATTTTTATATTTTAAAAGAGATCAAACCCACAATAAAATATCAACTCAATTAAATATGAATTTAGTAAAATGCTAGACTTAACATACTTAGTTCAGCTATGAACTAAATCCAAATCTTAATATATTTTGATTTGGTCATGAATTGAGTCCAAGTTACTATAAGTCTGATAAAATACTAGGCCCAACACACTTTGGTTTAGTTATGAGTTGAATTCAAGTTATTGTAGGTATATATCTGTGTTTAGTCATGATTTAAATCCAAGTTATCATGAGCCTAATAAACAGTCAAATTCATTTCTCCTAAATCTAGCCACGCGATAAATCTAATTGGTCTTAAAAATCAATGTTATGAATATTGATTTCTATCTTAAAATTATTGATATGATATTTTTATATTAGAAATAATTACCTCTTTATATTTATAGGTATTTAAAATGTTTTTTAGGTGTATATTATATTTTCATCTTATTAATGATATGTAAGATATTTTTATTCTATTCTTCAAACTTATATATTTTAGTTTTTAGAACACTAATCAAACAAAAATAAAAATAAATATTATTATTCTTGAAATTTATTTTTTTCTTTTATTTATCATCATTCTCATTTTAAATTATTGTTTTTTTTATCATTGGATAGTCTTTTTGTATCATGTTTTGTAAATATTTAAGACTTTTACAATTAATTTTATATTTAATGGGTCAAGAAGAAAAATATATTTACACAAACATTTAATTAACCACTCTCCAAAAATCAAATAATCTCTTCCCTGCGCGTACTGTATTTCAAGATATCATAATCTTCTACGGAGAAACACAGTGATCGAGTAAAATTCCCTATCGATCCCGGAAGGACACTAACCTGTCTTGTAATATTATCGCAATATTTTCGTGGCTAGATTATGATACGGTGGGGGTATACACAAATCTTCTCTGTACAGAAAAATTGAACAGATCCCTAGTGTTCTTGACACATTTTACCTAGCGTTTGAGATCACACCTAGACTCCAACCACTTTGGATGGTGCAAAATCGCACTCCCCTAAACGTTAAAAATTGATGAACACCCAAAACAGGGTCTCATCCATTAACTAGCAACAGTTCTTTTCTTTTGAAAATTTATAGCGATGTTGTTAATCCATCTTTATCTTGTTCCTCTATTATTTATTATACAGTGGAAGCAGGGAATTTTTTCATGTCATAGCTCTAATTAGTTACCATTGTTTTTGCAGCATAAAAATATTTTTTTATTTTAAATTAATTTTTTTTATATTTTTAGATTGTTTTAATGAGTCAATTGTAAAAATAAATTTTAAAAAATAAAAAATATTATTTTAAAATATTTCAAAGTAAAATACAATATAAAAATCAAGAGTAAACCAGTTTTAAAAATGCAATATAGAGTTACTTAAAAAAAAGAAAAAAGACAGGGTTATTCCCTTTCCTTGGAGGAGAATGGTTCGATTCTCCACTTGGTGTAGGGATTTTCATGGTTTTTAAAAATATAATAATGATTATTTAAAAAAATGTTTTTAATATAACATATAAAAATATCTAAATATATATAAAAAAATTAATTTAAAATAAAATTTAAATTTTCTTAAAACAATATTAAAAACACAACTCCAAATAGTACCTTAAGCTGTGTTCCGCAGTTGGTACTGCGGTCTAAATGATTTTTTGTAAAATTTTAAATTTTTATTTTTTTATTAAAATTGAATGCGGTTTGTACTTTCTGGATCGTTTTGATGTGCTGATATCAAAAATAATTTTTAAAAAATGAAAAAACATTATTGACATGCTTTCGGCACGAAAAGCTATTTGAAAAGCAACCACTACCACACTCCCAAACACCCTCTAAAAATGCAGTGCATCTGTCTGCCTTCTCCTTCCTTTCAACATATGAACTCTTGCAAACAAACAGCATAAAATCCAAAAAAAACTTCTCCTCTCCAATCACTCAATTGATGAATTGGAAACATTTATGAGGTTTTAAGTAAATAAATGATTTTGTGGGATCCATAATTATTTTCTTTCTTTTGATTCATCATGTAGATCCAGCAAATGACACGTCAATACCAGAACTTGTCCCCAATTGATTTGGTCTCTTGTGACATCGAACTCTAATTAATCTGTATCAAAATTGAATAGCAGACTTATGGTTTTACAGACAGTTAGAATTTTCGTACAAGTTGATTACAATAATTGATGTGCTACATGTTAGGCTCCAATTTTATAGAAATTTGTCTTTACCTATATTGTTTTGAGTATATTAATAGTTTTTTAAAAATATATATTTTTAAGAAATATTTTAAAATAATATATTTTTTATTTTAAAAAAATTATTTTTAACATCATCACATCAATATTATTTAAAAACACCAAAAATTAATTAAAATAATATTAATTTTCACACGCACAGCACACACCTGTCATCTCTATATGATATGATTGGTACACAGACTTATTTAACATTTTAATCGTTTATATGGAATCCAATCACTTTTCCACTTCAGGTATTCTTAAACCAAAGCTTCTTCTTTCTTTTTTTTAAGAAGAAGAGATGAGAAACGAGTGTGGAAAGAAAAGATGTTAGTTAGGGTTTTTAGAGGTAATAAATAGATGATATTTTTTAAAAATTATTTTTAATTATTTTTAACTAGATTTATGAGTTTTTTAAACAAATTAGAGGGTTTCTCATTTGATTTCATTTTGATTTTTTTATTAATTAAATTTCATTTAAAATTTAAATCAAAATCCTTAAACAGATTCTACGTATATAAATTGATTTAATCAAGTGAATCAAACTCAATTCTAAGGCCGGATAATGAACGCCATACATTCAATTCGTTTAAGATTACTGTGACCCCCTAGGCGCCTCTTCCATGCAGAGATAAGTAATCTGCCACTTGCACTTTAAAAAGATTGGCCACCTGGAGTGGGAGAACGGCAGCCTTGAAATCCTTGGAATTATTGCCCAGTGAAAACCACACAACACAGACCTTCTAAGTTATTGTTTGAAATTGAGTTTGAATTTTTTTTAAAAAAATAATTTTTTTTAATGTTTTAGATAGTTTTATATGTTGATATTAAAAATTAATTTTAAAAAATAAAATATATTATTTTAATATATTTTTAAATAAAAATATTTTAAAAAATATCTACTATACTCCGAAAAATACTTCCAAACACCGCTCATAAGTATGCACGACAATCGAATGAGAACTTTACTTCCTCGTGTCATTGTTGAACTATGTACTGTTTCAATTTCCTTAAATAATGAGAGCATGGCTTCAATAATTGAAAACTTATTGTGCCATAATAGAATGGAAGTTTGGAACTTCCTTATACTTTTACCCTGGCATTGTGTATCCTCTGTTAATTGGTAGGAAAAATGTTATTTTTCTTTAGCAATGGGTTTATTGGTCTTCTTGAAGGACTAAATTGCATTTGGACCTTTAACAATTTATCATCTCCACTAATTAAGAATTTTGAGTAATTAGTGTTGGATACTCGTTTATAAATTAATTATAAGTGTAGAAAAATAATTAGTTTTTCTTCGTTTGCTATAACTTTTTTATAAACAATGCCTATAAACCACAGATAACTTTTTTATAAACAATGCCTATAAACCACAGGTGTGTTAATTTGCAAGCGTTAAAAACACAAAGTGCAAGATTTTTTTTAA
The DNA here is from genome assembly GCA_018804465.1 of Populus tomentosa. Lineage (NCBI taxonomy): Eukaryota > Viridiplantae > Streptophyta > Magnoliopsida > Malpighiales > Salicaceae > Populus > Populus tomentosa. The sequence continues at coordinate 10,377,372 of CM031983.1, read as the reverse complement.
TATTTGAAAGCGTGTTTGTAATTGTTTTTCAAAATAATTTTTATTTAAAAATATATTAAAATAATATATTTTTTATTTTTTAAAAAATCTATTTTTGACATCAGCGTATTAAAATGATCTAAAAAAACCAAAAACATATTAATTTGAAGTAAATAAAAAAATAAAATTTTTATTTTACAAGTGTTTTTGAAACACAAAATCAAATTCAAGAAAATCAAATAATGGCATAGCATCATAAGCTATGTAGATACAATGACTGATCACTAGGTTCACAAGATGGCAGCGCCTGTCAATGTTTACTGATAAATTAGAACTTGAAATCGCAATGAATTTAGTTCAGGTTCATTTTAAGAAGCTAGGATTTCTAACTTTCAGAATCATGTTTACTTTCAAAATCTGAAATAATTGCAAGATGGGTTTGACAAATGCATGGTCACCAGGGAAAGGATTTGAGAGTTGCTAATCTTTTTGGAGATTTCAGTATGGACTAATTGAATATGAAGTCTCTACTCTGTTGATTTTGAAAAATTCTTCAAAGTTTTGAAGTAAGTTTTTTGGTTCATGCAAGGTAGCTTGAGAGAGAGAGAGAGAGACAGAGAGAGAGAGAGAGAGAGAGAGAGACAGAGAGAGGCTTAAGCATTAAAGCACGATGAAGATGGTATTCCTTCTAGTTTCAAGTATTAGGGAGAAGGTGTTGTTCCACGTTAGACAAGCTCTGTTAATGAATTCACTTACAGGAGTTGACCTATGTAGCACAATACAAATTGGAGACGGTGCAATGGACAACGTTGACGATTTCAAGTATTGAAATCTGAAACTTAGTTTCTCCAGTTTTTATCGCTGGTGTCATCCACTGCATATCAGTTCATGCCATAGCTTCCTCCGAGTCCTGCAGTGCTTAAACTAGATAATTACACTTCGGAAGCTTACTGTGAAATGTGAGAGTTTGATAAAGCAGCAAAGGAGAAGAAGATCGAACATGATTCCAAGTATTGAAATCTGAAACTTGCACGCCGCAAGATTTGTGAGGACTTTCACGCTCTCTTCTTTTACTAGTTCTGTGGTGGGTAGGCAATAGGTGTTCAAGGGATAGTGAGTTTTACTGTCCTCATAGTACGTGACGTGACGTGATGATAAAAAATTTGAATTTTTTTTATAAAAACCTGAACAGCTAGAATCTTACAGATCTACAAAATACACTTTTTGAAGAGTGGAGTTTTCTCAAATTCAAAAAAACATAGGACAACCGAGATTTTATTTATTTACCTGAGCCTATAAAATACGTTTTATAAAAAATAGGGTTTTCTTTAATCAAAAAAAAAAAAAGAGTTTTACTGCTTTTTTTCCTAAATATTAAGATTCCTTTGTATTAGTTTGAAGAATGATCATGCTTTAGTACTTCTTCAACTTGTCCCTGTATCTCCTGAGGCTTGCTGTCCATGCCAAAATGTCTGCATATGGGATATGTTGTTGGCAGTGGTGTAAACTAACTGGACTAATCCAGGGAAAAAAATCCAGTGTTTAGCCAAGAAATCTGTAAACTGCTTTGAAATGGCCAAGAGAGTAGATTCATCTTACTGGTCCGAAGGTTGCTCACTAACACTGCAGGTTTATTGAATTCCATAATATAAATATCCATAATTGACCCCTTTTCCCTTCATTATTACTCTTGCAAGAGTTCCATTTTATTTAGCTTCGCTTGTAATATTTTTCTGCTCTCTTTTAACTGAAAAATGCTAGTTCATGCAGAGCAAGGCAGAATTTATTCGGTATTGTTAGGTACTGTAGTCCAACTGTATTTTTTAATTTTTTTGTGTTTATATATTATTTTAATATATTTTTAAACAAAATATCTTTTGAAAATAATTTTATGTTAGATGATGGCAATGTTTCACCAGCCTCCAACTTGACAGGTTTTATTTGTAATTGCACTCGTTTCCAATAATTACGAATGTCATAAATGCTTCGAAATGCTATATTTAGCAAGAAGAGCCCGTGCAATCTGTTACAGACCCTCTGGTCAATATGATAATAAATAGTGCATTTCCTTCAAGTTACGATAACGTTGCCTGAATTTTCCGTTTCTGCATGATGCTATATGCTCATGGCTTGGAAATGTAGTTGACTACACTCTGCGACATGTGTGATGCTGTAAATGCGCCGAGCTTGAAATTTCCCTCGAGTGAAATAACATAATTTCAAGGAATAATAAATGCCTGTAATCTAGAAGTTCCCATTTCGGGACCAGCAGAATGGCTTGGAATTGTTCTCAAATACTTGCCATATTCTCTATATATCTTGAACTTGTGCTTTCCTGAATTGGACTAAAGATGTCAAAAATTTCAGTCTGCCTCTATCGCTACATTTTTTTTTTATTATTAATGTGGCTGTCCGGGCCAGTTTATACGTATCTTTATTAATCTCATGGATGCTAAATTTAATAACCATCTAAATTTTTAATAGTTATCATATTAATAAATATAAGTATCAAACTTAAAATTATAGAGGTATCTTCTTGAAAGAACATGAAGATGCTCCCCATTAGCAACTTTACCAGCTAAAATCGAGTATTTTTCAATTATAAGGCACTCACCCACACAACCAACCTTTCCTCCCTCCAAAGTTCAAATCTTTTTTTTTGTCTTAATATGGAAGGCACCTTTTTTTAAATACAATCATTCTAACTTGCTAGACAAAGATGGTTAATCTGTGTTATCTTTTTAGTATATTTAAAGATATATGCACATTTTACATTTAAAATATAATGACGATTGAATTTTAAAAATGCCATGTGGTGTAATTCACATTTATATAAAGGAGTCTCCACCACTATCTTGTGGATTTTTAAGACAAAATTAATGAATGAACATCACAGCGGTGGAATTGCGTATAGCTAATAATATTTGTGGAAGAATTAATTAAAGACATGAACATCATGTAGGTTACTCCATCCATTCTATAGTTTTCGCGAGTCAACTTCAGGTTGATAAGAAAAGAAGAAAGAAACTGCTACACCCAACTGCTGGAAACTGATGGAAAAAAATAACAGAGCAAATTGAAGAGAAATAGAGCCTTCTTTCACCCATTGCCTTTTAATTCAGAGTTGGTGTTAACCATCTGCATAAAGTTTAAAGAGAAAAAGAAAAAGAACACGAATTTTGAGGAAAAGCTACGCTCTGATATATATCCCAAATGACAAGAAACTCAAGAAGCAAACTAGAAAACCAAAAATCCTTTCAAAAGATTATAAAACAAGATAAATACTTATGTACATGAGTGGACATCTCTCAGTTTCTTGGGAATTTAATCTGTTCGTGTATACGACTTCAGTGTTTTGATGGCAAGGAAGGTGTATGTGACTCCACTAGTATTGACCATAGGACGTGCACATCTTCATATTGGCAGGATTTTACATCCTCATACAGAATGTATATCCCTCTTCCTGAAACAAAAAAATAAAAATGCAACAAATTGCACTTAAATAATTATAAAATTTAGGATGAAGTTTGATTAAATGCAGCCAATTAAAATAAAATAAAATTGAAGGAGTCTTTAGTGGCAGGCCAGAAAGAATTCGCAAAACGATTTCTATAGAAACATGAAAAGGAGATTGGATCTGGGTGTTTGGATTTCTTGAGAACTCGTTTTAAATTCACGTGGAATCGTTAGAAAAGAGAGAAAAAGAAAATGCCAGGAGAAAGATGCTCGGATATTGGAACTGAAACTGTAATTTGAACACACAGATTGGCCATGAAGAAAGTTCAGTGCCAATGTTAGGATGTTGTTTGATCATTCTCTAATAAGCCAAGAACAATAAGATAACAAAGAAAAACCGTGCAGAAACTAGCACATAGAAAAGAGAGCATGGAAATGCAGTTATAGGTGCGAAGAACATACTCTTCTTTGGAGTTGAATGCAGACGAAACCACAGCTTCTTCAATGGAGAGAGGAGGGATTGCAGCCACCCCATTTGCAAAAGTGGGTGTGGCTCATGTACAGGTGAGAGAATTGGAGGGAGGGGAATAAGACAGAAGAACTGTATGGTTTGCTTGGACAGGGGTGCACTTAAGGCCAACACTGTAGCTAGCCAAGACACATTTACATTCCCTTGCCGGCCAATCATGCATTTCTCATTTTGTTCTTGTTGCAGTGTCATTGTCAAGCCCTTTTTCCCTTGTAGTAGAAGAAGCCACCTCACCAATCAGCAGTGCTTTGCACACTTCCCACAGACTCTCTTGATCTCTTGTATATAGTATATTTATACACATCCCCATATTTTCACTAACTTCCCTTGTGCCTCAAGCCTCATATTTCTGGAGTCTTTACTGTTGTTGTATAACAAGTTGGATAGCACACTGTCTTGTGGGGCTTATTTGTGTTTCAAGTAAGCACAATCTTCCTTTCAAGAGTCTTGTTCTACAAGAGTCCCTCCCCGTATCTCCACCTGTCCATTGAGCGCCTTTAAAGAAGAGTTTGTCTGAGACGAGTTGACCAGGAATGCCAAACTTTGTCCATGGAATTGATACCTTCAACATCTCATCACTTAAGTGTAGATAGAAGAGAAATACAGAGAGTACAAAACTGATAAATGTTGAATCATCGATCTTAGCTGATGTTCTTGAAGTATGAGAGTGAGAGGCAATGCCTGTACCAATGAAGACTCTCTTGCGTCACTTTTTAGGTGGAATTAATGATCGGGTACGTAGTGGAAATATGCTGAAGATCGATGATAGTGGAAACCCTCTTAACCCTTCCAGTCACTCTAGTTTAGAAATTTATACGCTGAAGAACCTCTTTCTTCTTGCATCATCTTTGTTTAATCTGATCTCCAGTTCCAAGTGAGAGATCGGATTTTATTTTCTTTCTTGATTTGTTTACAATAGAATTTCATCAATAAAGAATTAGACTGTAAAGGCTAGCTAAATTATCATAGACATATTTCCTCAATTGTGGAACAGAGCAATGAGCTCAACTTCCAATTTGCTGGCACACTGTGTACATATCCCAACTATTTCCCTGGGAAAATTTCTCCAGGAGCACCAAAATCAATTGGTTCTTTCCCTTTCGATCGTTAGATAATAAGATAATTTTGTTATGTAGGCCAGGCCAGGCCAGGTGAAGCCATCTTTGAGGCCGCGAATGTTGTTTTTAACCTAAGCCCAGCTCAGTAAAAGCTCAGCCATCGAGTGTGGGCTAGCCTACAAAAGAGCCTTATCCTGATACACTTTATCTGAAACACTGGGAGCTAGAAATAATTAGTCTTTTTTTTTTTTTTTTTTGTGATATAAGATCGAATATAATCATAAATTATATAAAAAAAATTTAATATATTTTTAAATAAAAAATAATTTTATCACAATAACATGATAAATGATTTCAGTTTATATGCCATGCATAACACCACCTATCAAATTGATGATTAGTGATTCATTATTCAAGAAACTCATTCGAACATTTATATTTTGAATTATTAAAATTATTCTTAACTATCATATTTTAATTTTGAAATTTATGCGAAATCAGCATATAGACTTCACAATTATATTGAACAATTTCCTCGATGGCAGGCTCGATACCCACATTAATATATATATAAAAATAAATTCCCCGGCTGATTGCTCTTCTTCCATCTGATCTCTTCCCTGGAAGTCATGCGCCACGATAGTGTGGACAACTGCAAGCCACGTCATTGCCTGCCCTCTGCATCGATATCTTGTAGCAATAAAAACTAGATATAAAGTTAGAATACAACCAACGTGCAAGGATCCAAGCATATGATAAAAGAGATTTTAGTGGTGGTGGGATTTCTGGGGACTGCAAGCCCCACGGACAAACTGCACAAAGCGGCACCGCATGAACCACAATGTAATCCATGTGAGTGTATAATTAATGTAACCAGGCAACATCGAATCCAAAAGAATCGATTTCGCATAATGATGCAGACGAAAAGGCACTCGATGCTATGGCCCTTTAATTTGTTGCCTTGATATCGCATCCTGCAGAATCTTGTGCATTTTGGAATTGCGTCCAGAACGAGTTTCATGTAATTTGATATTTTTTATTTAACATTTTTTTTTTAATTTTTTTATGTATGATATTATAAATATTTTTTAAAAATAAAAAAATATATTATTTTAATGTATTTACAAACAAAAATCACTTTAAAAAACAAATATCATATTTTTAAATACTTCATAAACAAAGATAAGTCAATTATTGAAATCTCAAGCTTCAAGTTACCGGGTCGCGTAACTCATATTTTAACTTAAAAGTTTAAATTTTTAGATGAGGTACTAATATATGATTTATATTATCCTTCAACAAGCTTTCTTAAATGAAAATCATTTGAACTTAAAACTTATACAGATTCACGTTACCTTATATTTATTTTTTATTAAATAGATAAGGGTAATAAAATTCAAACTCATAACCATTTGATTATTAAAACTTTAATACTATATTAAAAAATCATTTCAATCTAATAATTTAAATTTTTTTTATAAAATTCAAAATATAATTTATATTATTTTTAAATATATCGTTTATCATTTATAAAATTAAAATTTACAAAAAGAGCATGAAAGAATTAGAAAATCCCTTCCATCCCTTCCATCCCCACTTCATTCGGCCTAGTACAAACGGACACGATGCATCCGTTACCAGTTCTGTCCAAATCAAACACGGTAAGGGAGGAAAGGGCCCTGCCAGAAATGTTGGTTACTGGCCTCTTTTCTTCTCCTATCTACTGCGTTATTTTAAACAAAAACAGTGTTACCCTTTTCACCATAAGCCTTTCTTATAATCCTATTTCTTAATATATAAATATATGGGAACCGCATAAATGCACATGCATGTGAACAGAGAAAGAGGGAATAGAAGCCAGAGAGGGAAGCACTGTTGTGGAACACATCGTTTGAATTTAAAAGGGGTGTTTGTTGATTTAACCATGATAAACATGTACCTTTGTATTCTTTGGGGCTGTCAGGGACATCTCTGAAGGGAGGGAGGGTACGGTGTTTCAAATTTTGAAATCTCACACAAAGGGGTAGGTGAGAGGAGAAAAAACAAAGGATTAAGGAGGCAACTTTAGGACAATAGGGCCACGTGGGTGGGCATGAAGGCAACAAAATCATATCACAAGCACACACCTACTTACTTGGAAAAAAAAAAAAAAAACCCGATAATACTAGGATGAGAAACCCTTGCTTTGTAAATATGGGAAGAGCAAGAAGCTAGGCTAGAAGGTTCTCAGTTGTAAGGAGTGGAATCTTTCTCTTTCGTGAATGGAGACAATGGAAACAAATCTCTCACTAAATAACACCTTTTGTGATTTTTAATGTAATTAGTACGATAAAGCTTACACTTTACTTTGGAAAGCCCAATTTAGCAGCCTAAACTACGCTTCGGCTATCCCAACCCAAAATCTATCTTAAGCCCCGCAACGAAAGCCTCCTTTTTCGGGTTTTCAGCATGTTTGGTTGGATGGTTTAATTTTATTTTATTTTGTTAAAATTTGAAAAAAAAATTATTTTTTTTATATTATTTTTATTTACTAGTGTAAGAAATAATTTTTTAAAAAAAATTATTTTAATATTTTTTTAAAAAATATATTATAAAAATAACTATTATCAAAATCTTATAGCTACTCCACGCAACCAATCAAGACAATTGTCTCCTTTTTCTACTGGAATAGCATGCATCCAAGCGCTACTTTAGTGTGAGTTTTAAATTTCCTTTTTTCTTTTCCATAGCAAATCTTGTGGTGAAAATGAATAATATTTTTTCATTGATTAAGTTAGCTAACACAACACTCCCTTCAAGCCTTTTATTTTATGCTGTGTTGAGAGTCATTTATCGTTTGAAAATGCAATGTATCGTAACAAAATCAATATTCTTATGTTTTTAATAATAAAATATCTTCACCAAATAAATATTTTTTTGTTAATATAGATGTCCGGTCTAACTTATATATATTTTAATTAATTTTATGAATTTTAAAATTAATAATTATATAAATTTTTAATAATTTTAAAACTTACAAAATTCAAACTAACAATTTATATAAAATAAATTTAAATTTTCAAATAAGCATTTATTTTCAAAGTGGTTGTTGTAGAATTTTTAGTAAAATGACACGGCGGATAAGGGAAGAAAATATACAATGAGCCATTAATGCGGCGGGAAACTGGAAACCAAAAGCTCCTATGGCACGTGGATTAGCTCAAATCAAATAAAACCATGACGTTTTGTGCATGAAGGTCGTGGTTCAAGTCTTTTCATTTTGACTTTGAAGGGCATGATTGTGAGTCTAGAAGCTCTTCAAAGCTTCGACTGCTTCAAATTAAATTCGAATAAAAGAAGTTAACTAATTCTACCAAATTTTATTTATAATCTATTTGCGTAGCCTTTTTTGAAATTACGATAAAGATGGTTTTTTTAAGTTTTTTTTTTACATTAAAATAATTTTTTATTTATTTTAACACCAACCCATTAAAATAATCTAAAAATATTAAAAATATATATTTAAATCACGATACAACCTCATAAACAAACACTGCCAGTTAATAAAATCTTTGTAATTATATCAAGTAAAGAGAGCGACACGTGGAGAATATTCGGAGTTTAGTGCTTGTCTTGACTCTGGTGGCAAGATGTAGGAAACGAAGGTCCACGCCGTAACAGCAACGGAATTAGGCATTGCTTCGTCAATCTTTAGCTACTAATGGACAAATATGAAGGTTTTGACTCGTAGAATTATGTGCATTGGATCATATAAAATTCGGATTCAATACATGCATCGCCGTGTTTGGTCATTCAGACAACAGAGAGTACATAATTATAGCTCGGTAGATTCATGTTAGATCGATGTTAGAATCTCAAATTTGTTCGTGTATATTTTTATCCAGTTCGACCTTCATAAAACCTTCACTCGCATTTTAATAACTAACATCAAACAACATCCTATATTTTTGTAACCTTAACATGCAATGATGAGAGCTTACATTTCTTGCACCCAGAAAAAGAACAAGATGTTACACAGTACACAATTCTGTCGACGTGGACGCAAACATGACTCGCAGACTCAATTTAATTTCTACACTGCAATAGCTCAGAAATGTTTTTTTATTTTTTTCTACTTGTTGTTATTATCTGTTTAGTTTAGTGAAACATTTTTTTTTTATGGTGATTTTATTTGTTTTAATTTGTTTAGAATTTTTGTAAATTTGTTTTTAGAATTCCTAAAGCTTTTTGGTTTGTTTTTAATATTATTTAATGAGTTATAAAACTCTTAAAGAAATAAGCCATAATAAAATTTTCTCTTTATCAATTAAGATAATATTTAGAAGTGTAGTAGAGGTAATTTAAAATGTTATTTGTTTGAAAATATATTAAAATAATAATTTTTAGTTTAAAAAATTAGTTTTAAAACAATCTAAAAATACAAAAAATAATTTTAAATAAAAAAATTAAATTTTCTATAAACACAATTTCAACTCTAATTCTAAACGCAACAAAATTCCTGTGTGCTATCATATTTGAGCTACTATTTTGAATTAAAATCTTCTTGTCTTGCATCAACGACTAAAACCCATCAATCAATAACACCATTTCTTGGTGTTTTCAAAATAACACGCAATAGTTCGTGCGCTGATCTAATATTTGAAACAACAGAACATTATCCCTTTCTCTTTTTTCTTCGAAACAACGCTAAATGCATGCATGCCTTGTACACCCAAAAACGAGAAACGAACAAATTAAGCAGAAAAGAACTGCTCTGTTACCCACAAGTGGCAATATTGTACCATCCATAATGCATCAATTTCTCGACCAAAATAAAATATGCATCCAAGTTCCAACTGCAACTATAGCATGCATGAACCAGATCAAAGCAGGGGAAAAAAAAACACTGTTTACTGCAATTCAATATCCCGAAATATCCACTCACGGGAGTCCTTCGATCTCACTGTTCATAGTCCTTTGCCTTCGAAGGTTATCATTACATAGGCAGCGAAGAAAATTACCAAAAATAATGAAAACAATATAGTACCGTTGTACTCGAGTTTAATCAATGACACTGTGCCAATGCCCCCTGCAGCTTTCTTCTTTATTTATTTTTTTCATTTTTTTAATAAAAAAACTAGCAGTTCATTTCCCATAAATGAACTCTTTAATGAACCCGATAAAGAGAAATCGATATTTTACTAAAACAAGTGTGAAACTAAACGCATGTGTCCTAAAAGAAATAGAGCTAGGACACTAGGGAAAGATACAAGAAAAGAAATCATCAACGGATGGAGGCGGTGACGTTTTCCGTTGCGGTCACAAGCAAAATCATAGTGGACATTATAATAAAATAACACTATAATTCTTTTCTTTTCTACTTCAAAGAAAAGGATTTATATATATTTGACATTGTTAAGTATTTCTTTATTGGTTCTGTATGCTGCATTTTATAACGGCGTTATTAGCCATCGTTTGCTATATATAGGACCCTAATTCCCCTACTCTCTTTATTCAAAGTTGCCAGTTTCTACTTCTACCTAAGCAACTTTCTCTCCCTCTCTCACTGCAAGTTCAAGTTTTTAATGGTGGCGTGAGGCAGAAGTTTGGCATATTGGTTTTCTTTTGATCTCACACTGTTTTCTCTCGAAATGGGCAAGAAAGAACAGCATCATCAACAACAACAACGGCAGAAAGATCACAAGGACAATGATAGAGTTGAAGCTGTTCTCAAGCTTCTAAGAAAACAAGCTACACTCACTGTTAAACAGGTGGGCTTCTGTTATTTTCACTGTTCACTTTCTGCTCTTAAAACCAAGCTCTATATTATCACACTGTTCACTTTCTGTTACTATCACTCTTTTAACTTAAAACTTTTTCTACAGTACTGCGAGCAAGTGTGTTCCATTATTTTCCTGTTACAAGCTTGTCATTTGTTGTGCTTGGTCTTCATCGATCTCTTTAGGGATTACTATATATGAATCTCTCTGATATGTGACTATTAATTGACAGGAGAAGTTCTGCAACAATGCTTGTGTAGAGAGGTTTCTAAGAGCAAAAGGTGATAATGTGAAGAAAGCTGCTAAGCACTTAAGGGCTTGCCTTTCTTGGAGAGAGAGTGCAGGCACTGGTATCATAACCTCCATTTCTCTTTTCCATATTCTTCTATTCATTCAAAAAAATTTGCTCTCTATTTGTTCGCTACCACTCTCTTTCTTACAACCATCCTTTCTTTTTGTTTCGTTATGCTCGTGGAATCTTGCTTTTCTCAGTTTAATTAGTTGAATATTTGGGCCTTAAAGTAAACATCACTGTAATCATTGATCTTATATTTCAAAATAAAGAATCGAAATTTTATCATTGCAAACTCTTTTCTTTCCTGATTCATATGGTCTTGAATGGACAGAGAATTTGATAGCAGATGAGTTCTCAGCTGAGCTCGCTGAAGGTGTTGCTTATGTTGCTGGTCATGACGAAGAATCCAGACCTGTTATGGTGATTTTCAATTCCTTATCTCGCTCCCTTTATTAACTTTTTTTTTTCTTCAAGAAAGAAATATCAAGAGTGAATAAGCTTACACAAATTAATTGGAAATAACCTCTCTTTTTTTCCTTTTACATGTTTCTTGTAGATTTTTCGTATTAAACAAGATTACCAAAAGCTCCATTCACAAAAACTGTGAGTGTATCCTTTTATTTATTTATTTTGCTGTGGAGTAAATTTTATTTTGCTCATTTAATTTATCTGTTTTTTTTTTTAAAAAGAAAAAAAAACTAATTTATTTCTCTTGTGATATATATATAATCAGGTTCGCTCGGTTGCTGGTGTTTACACTGGAGGTGGCAATAGGGACCATGCCTAAAAACGCTGAACAATTTGTTCTCCTCTTTGATGCAAGTAAGTAGTGGTATCAAGCTTTGGATTTTTGGAGTGTTTTCTGATCGACCAGGATTTGAAAATTGAGGAGGCACTTTTGTTAGATTTGCACACTGGTAAAGCAGGCTACCTAAGCTAATCTAGGAGACCACGGGCACTCAGAGGCGTCGGAGAACCGCCTGAGATGTGAGATATTTTCAGACGATGTCCGGGGTGCCCCTCAAGTGTCACATTCACATTCATGGTTGCCTTAGTGGTCAGATTATGTAGGGGTATTATCAGGAATTGAAGCTTGTATACTCTCCTAGAATTCCTTAAAAGCATTGATCCTCACACAGATTGCAACAGCATTCCCCTTTTTTGCATTGCGAAATGCCAGCACAATTATTAAATATAATTCCCTACAATGCACAGGCTTTAATAGTTGATACTACTCATAATTCATAATTCACAATCCACATTTCCTTTTCCGAATGTTCATGATGGGTGTGCACTAGCTCTTAATTAATTGCAAATGTACAGGCCTTTTCAGGTCAGCATCGGCTTTCATGAATTTATTGCTTGGAACGCTGAAAATCGTGGCTGAGTACTACCCAGGCAGGCTTTACAAGGCTTTCGTAATCGACCCACCTTCTCTCGTCTCTTGTTTATGGAAGGTAAAAATTCAAAAACTTGTGAAAGTCTAGAGTGTGGGTGTTTAACGTTAACCTGCTGGACCTGGAAGTAGTTGTAACTGGTCGACCAACTTGGTGTTCTGCCTTTCTAGTTACATGGGCCACTGTAGCTCAAGTCAAATCTGCAGCCCTTTCCAAGGTGTCCACTAGCTTGTTTCCACACTGTTTTTTATCCTGTGGAGCTGGGACGCTAAAAAATGACCATTGAATTTGAAACTATAGTTTATACTGTGAAGCTGGCACGCTAAAAACTATACTTTATTTGGGTCGGAGAAAAAAATGTCATAGTTTTTTCTTTAAAATGGAGTAAGTTAGATATCGTTGTTATAGTTAATTAGGAAATTGTAACTTTTACTCACTTTATTTTGTGCCAAATGATATTGCAATGTGAATTTGAAAATAGGGACTTGGAATTCGGTGCAACGAGTTTTGTCTAAGAGCGACCCGCTTTAATTTTCCACTAGTGTTGACTATATAGTTTCATGGTTGCAGGGTGTCCGTCCATTTGTTGAGCTATCAACGGCCACGGTGGTGGTATCCTCACTTGACTTCGAAGAATCACTGGAGTTCAATGACTTCTCCTCCTACCCACGTGCCTCCTCCCTCCGATTTGATCCTTCCTCTATCAACTCAACGGCAAAGATTGGCTCTTCATCCAGATTTTCCTTCACCGTGTCCCACCATTTTGACTCGCTCAAGCCTTGGCACTTATCTTTGACCGACACGTCGTCATCTAAAGTAGGACCAACCAGCCTCTCTCATCTAGGCCCTGCCCTAGTCTCTCCCCTCAACGCTAGGTCCTACTCTTTTGCATCACCAGTTGCCAGAGCCCCACGTGGCAGCATCAATGGTTGCAGCTACACCAGGCCATCCAAGAAAAGTCTGTTCCCATCAACCCCTTTGCCACAGCGTGTCACCGAAGGAGACCCTATCAAGATCTCTCTCCCACGGACCCCACGCCCCTCGTTCCTCCAATCACCTGCCTTGTTTTTCAAGAAGGAGTGCCACGTCAGTAAGGCAGATAGGTCTCGAGAATCGTTCGTACCATTTTTTAAGTTTTATAGAAGGCCGTACGATGAGATGATTTATAGGTCAAAAATGCGGCCCCCACTTGGTGGACTAATATCCATTGTCTCCCCTCACATCAGACGGCGCCACGTCTCAGTATCTCAACGGTTCTAACACCCAGAAGAAAGAAAAACAAGAAGAAAGAGAGAGTACACAGGCCTCGTCCTACCTGCTGCTCTTGCATTTAACTAATGTGTCAAAATGTCAATGGCAAATGACACTAGTACAAATAATTTGATTAATTATGGCGCATTGATTGACCCAAGTAAAAAGAAGAGACGACGTGCGAGGTGGGATATCAAATCCTGTGCACCGTCTCTAATCTTGAACTCATCTGTGACCTCGCCAGCAAATTCTGTACATCACAAAGTCTTGGGTTCTGGGATGGTTAGGCATGGGAAGGAGGCTGCGTGGTTGAAACGGTGAACATTTTTGCATTGGAAATCATATGTCTAGATGTTGAAGTCTAGCAAGCGCAGGAGATAGAGATATATATATTGTACCAAGAAAACCACGTAAGCGTTGAAAAAAGTCTGTCAAGTTAAATTCAAAACTTATATGTATAATATATATATTTTTTATTTTGCGAAGTTTTGTGGAGAATCAAGGGATTGTTTTTGGGTTGGACTTTGTTTAAAACTTTCATCATGCGTTCTTCTACTTGTAATTTTGTAATAGTTATCCAGTTTGTATTATGATCGGTTTCAACGATGGCAGAGTTGGTGGTAGGAATATGTGTCGTGTTTTGCTGTTTGAGAAGTCAAAATGGAGCTTCCGTTTCATGTAAACGGAAGTAACAGCGCGTGTATTGGGAATTGAACTTAAATTTGGCAAATATATAATACTCATATATATGTTTTGGGATATGGAGTTTGTCATCTACTATATGTCGTTGAGGTATCAAGGGTTCTCTTTGCATAGAAGTGACGTTAGAGAGAGACTTGTAGTCTTTGTATATGGACTCTAATTTAACTTCACTACTCCCCAATTTGGTCCTGTTCTTAAGCTTGAGATTAGGTTCAATGTGGACAAATTGGAGGCAGTGTGTTCAGAGGCAGTGTTGTATTTGGAGTTTCTTCGTTGTCTGTTCCGGGATTTCAAAGTGTCCCTTTCGTTTGTTTTCTCAGGGTTTCACCGAGGCATGGTGTGAAGGATAGACCAGAGATTTTAGCATCCTTACACCTCTGGTATATGTGGGATTTTGTTCCTGACTTTATGATGCATTTACAAAGAAGACAAAGCACAAAAGAATTTAGCACAACATCATCATCATCATCATCAAGTGGACGGCAATTATTTCTCAGATGGGAGTTATTATGATCAGTGTCTTGGTCCTATCCCATGTGAGATTCACCCAGTCATATATAGCTTTCCTTTGCCCCTTCTCATCTCATTGTTTCCTTCTTTTTTTCTGTGCGCGCGCGGGGGGGTGGGAGGTGTCTTTCTGCCATGTATATTACTTCTTGTTGCGTGTGGTGCCCTAGAAAATAAGGAGATGACGGAAGTGTGGGGTTTGCATATTATATGTCACTTCCGTCCTTTAAAAAAAATATATTTAGTAATTACTAAAATAAAAGAAATGCTAATAACAATGTCATCTCGAAGGGCTATTGGGTTCCATTCGTAGTTTAGTAGATGTGGGTTATTTGCGGTGATAGGAAAGTCACCGGTCACTGCCGCGGCCTATGCCCCGTATATCAATGAAATGAGTGGCAGGCCTAGGAGATCAGAGTGCATGGCAAAATCGAGCCCAGTAAGAGAAAACTAAAGCCCATCCGTTAGGACTGAAACAAGGCTTAGTCTAATGAAAGATGTTGCGGCTCCGAGACGAGGACATAGCAAGGGTAGACGTTGATCAATAAAGGGGACCCTATACTGTACAAATAACGGCGTGGTTATTCATAATTTTGTCCACCCCATTTGCAAATTGACCAGCTGAGGGAGGAGAGGAGCTCCCTCGAACTTTATCCCCAACCGCCGTCTTCCTTGCCGTATTGTAGAGGTTGCCAATTGCTTGTTGTACAATGGATTGAACAACACCAGGAATTGAGTTATTGCCAACACAAATATATCGGAACCGAACACCTATGTGAACATAAAATATGTGGTCTCGAAACCATTTGCCAGCTGGATCCTGGCTGGATGCTACATGGGCAAGTGCCTCGTTTGGAACCCCAATGGTTACAGCCAAGTTGGTTCCACTTGGTGCTTTTAAAACCTCCATATTGGCATCATAGTCCCTGGCTAATGAAATTGCATAATTCATGTCCTTTGCGCGGAAATCGATTACTCGTTTCTGGGATGGGAGATTATCTCCATTTCTTCGATGAATAATACAAGCATCACCACCTGAAAATTGTCCACATGAAGCAAAAAGGACATGTATGGTTACATGATTTGCCGCAGATAAATGTCACAGATCCAGAGGTTTTAGTGCATGATTGATTTCTTAATTAGCATTGGAAATTATGCATCTGCTCTAGGATTGGAGGGGGATTACTCTCTCCTAAGACCATGGAGATGTGAATTCCAGCCCCTGTTAGCATCATGATCCACCTAACATCTTGATATGTTGATTGCCTGGTAAACACACCGAAGCAAACAGATAAAGAGAATAGATTAAAAATTCAGGCTAGAATTAATAAAGAATTAGTAGTAATTAGCAACAATAAAACCTCAGCTGCTCTGAAACCCTAATTCTCAAACTCCTTTCCTTCCACTAATTTTTATACAGTATCTTCTGTAATAAAAAAACATTTTTATTCAGCAAGTATTTAGAATATTGTGATATTATGCACTATATTGTACTGATGTAAACATCGAAAACCTATATTTTTAGGATCTTTTATACTGGGAAACAAAATAAATATAGTAAATAAAATCCTTACCTATTACTATCTTGATTTTCCAAGCACCTGCATCACTACCTTCTCACAGAATTTGAAATAGAGCAGAACATTGACAAGAATTTAGTCGTGATATATTACGCGCAATTGCTGGCTCTGTAGGGCGGGAATAGCAACTCTATCGTATGCACCCCAGAACAACACGTCAGTCTGTGCACCCAAAAGATGGTATAAAGCGTTGAGCATTCGTCATAGTCCTTGTTCTCATCTATTAAAATTTCCACTTAAATTCAAATTCAAATGAACACTTATCCCGGCCTTGTGCAAGGATGAACAAAGAGGCACCGCCAACCATTGAGAAAAGAAGATGAGAAATGCCTGGATAAACCGTGATTCGTATAGAAGCCTGCATAGTCAACGTGGAAGCCTTTCTACCAAAAATGTAGCTAGAAATTTGAGAAGATTGAAATTGCGCATGAAAATAATATTAAATTAAAGTCAGTATACAATTACATGTATTATTTCCTTGCAGCAAGTTAAGTTTCTAATGTGCCGTGAATAATTCAAAAATTGGCAACAATGATTCTAACGAAAATTGATGAAGAATGGATCTAGTTGTGTTGTCTTTCTTTTGGTATTTAGGCTGGATTGTAGTAATTTAAAGGTAAATAAGATGGAAGATAGACTAGAATGATACTTTGATAAGTCAATCTGGACGCCACAAAGATCAGTCTAGGATTTCGACGCCACACTCTTTGTGATTGAAGAGTGATAAGTCAGGTAAAGTTCTTCACAAAACGAATTTGAAAGAACAACTCTTAATTCTCTGAATTAAGTTTCAAAATCTTGGCCAAAAAATATTTATTACATATTCTGATACATATTTATCTTTGGAACATCCCTTCAAAGTTAGGTGAATTCAACATGACAGAAGTCAAGCCTAAAAACTAGACTTTTAATAAAGTAAATAGCCAAATTTAACTAACACACGTTTTCTTTGACATTTCTAAAACATAAGCAGACCAAATTTAAAACAGTCATAACTTTTGACACAAAAGTCCAATGCAATCATGGTTGGACAATCTAGAAAGATCACGTTCTGAACTTGAATTTTACCTACATAAATCTTGTTTTCACATGCATTGGATGACTTCAAATTCGGGTTCAAATCCATCTACTGTTCTGACCGTAAACAACATCAATTCCTTCACTTATTTGCATTATCAATCCAAATACAAGTAGCCCAGCATCAAAAGAACCATTAAGGACTTTTTCCATCTCCAAGTTCCAATTATAGGCAAATAAGCACCCTTGAACCAATTTCACACTGATTGCTAATTTTTAACTCCGACGCAGCTTCAATCATTGCAATTTGATTCGTCATGGCCCGTTGTAGTTGTTTTGCTCTCACTCTTGTCATTGGACCATCTGCATCCTCCTGCGTATTAGATTCAGCTTTACAAGATGGATTATAATTCCCATGATGCACATCAGTTTCTGGAAGAACAACTTTTCTTTCCGACTGACTCCATCTGGAGTCACCCTCGACTTCACATCTTCTTCTGCACGGTAACTAGATCAAGAGTCGAACCATAAGTCCTGTTCAGGGCCTCAGCACACCAGCCATGCCCATCATCAACTGTAGGCATCCTGACTTCCATAAACGGTGCCATTGGCTGATCCGTCCCTGGCATCACCACTCCAGCAAAAACTCTAAGTGCATTTGAGGCATCGATGTCCATGCACACATTTATCTCTGGAATTCCTTTGGGTGCTGCCGGAATTCCCATGATCTTGAAATAGCCCAGAAGATGATTCTCTTCCACCTTTGTCCCCTCACCTTCATAGACGAGGATTAGAGCCTCGGTTTGGTTATCATGGGTGGTTGTAAATATTAACTCTTTCCTTGCTGGCATTGTCGTATTTCTAGGTATGATTGGGACAAAGCTGTTTCCATCAGCTCTAATGCCGACGCCAAGGGGGGTAGCTTGGATTGTTAACAGATCCAAACTTCCAAAAGGGTCACTGATTCCTGATGCAACTGCTCCCTCTAGCGCTGCCCCACATACTGCAGCTTCCAATGGATTTATCACTTTGTACAGTTCCTCCTTCTTGCATACACCCTTGACAACATTTCTTATATTTGGGATATATGAACACCCGCCTACAAGTATTACATCAGTCAAATCCTCTATGTCTACCTTTGAGTCACGCAAGCACTGTGTTAAGAGGCTTTCGCACTTTTCAAACACCTTCAGGTTCACTTCCTCAAATTCCTCCCTTGTGACCACCTTACATATTTTGGATCCATTTCTCAAATCAACATCCACCTGAACACTGCTCTGTGAAGAGAGCCTATGGATTGCATCTTCAGTTGCTACTCGAAGCAACCCCCATGATTTGATCTCGTTGATTCCATGGCTGAGGAAAAGGTTCTCTGAATTTGGTAAGAGATGCTGCATCATGTTTTGCAGTATGTCTTCTCCTCCGATGGCAGCTCCTGCTAAGGCCTTAATCTGTGAAACTCCTCCAGCAGTGGCAGTAACAGCTACATCACAGTACCCAGCCCCCATGTTAAATATAAGGGCATTCTTCTCACTTCCACTGCCCATATTCTCGTGTACAGTCTGTTGCTGCTGCTGTGCATATAACAATGCCACAGCAGTCGGTTCAGGCATCAACCTGAGGACGTGGAGGCCAGCCATGGCACAAGCACGCTCAATCCGTGTCAACTGGAACCTACTAAATGACACTGGAATGGTTAGTACGACATTTCTTATGGGCCTCTTCAACTGGACTTCAGCCATGGCTCTTAGTTCGACCAGAAATATTGCAAGGACTTCTTCAGGAGTGGTGGATCTCCAAGCATTGCTCACTAAAGCTGCAATAAATGGGCGAACACCAATATCCAAAGTTTGCACCAAAAATGGAAGCCTTTTGCTAGCATGAACCACAGGATCAGTATCCACTCTGCCAATCAAGCGTTTCATATTGAAAATTGCAGCTCCAGATAGTATTTCATATTCATGAGAGAGCTGATTGCTGACTCCACCTGAAGGGACTTCATCCTTGAAGGTAACATATGATCGCATCAACTTTTGATTTCTGGTGTTCTTTAGGAGCTCTACCTGGGAGCCATTCCAGACTGCAACACTGCACTGTGAAGTCCCAATGTCGATTCCAATGGCAGTTTCTGGAAAAGCTGATGAAGATTTCTCCTCCCCGGTGGTTTCACTGTCAGATGCAACTGTGTATTGTGGTTCTGCCATTCCTGTATTTTGACAAAGAAATAAGGGAGTTGCTCGTCAGGAACTGAAAACAGAGTAATAAACATCAGTTCTAAAAACTACCTAAAAAATATATGCAATACAAAGATGCTAAGGAAAAATGCCAGAACTGCAACTGTGAATTAAGTTTTCTATACAAAATCAAGATGATATATGTTGCATGTTGTTTATGTCCTATTTTTGGAGCAATAGGTGAGTCAGTACACCTCTGATAATTTAAGTTAATACCATCACCTTCCCCACAGATTTACAAACTGGAAAAGATGAGGGTAACTTGAAAAGCACTATCTCCCTAATTCCAGTTCAAGTTACATAAACTGAGCGCATTTGGGCTCCAGACACCCAAAAATTAAGAAACCAGTCTCACCAAACATGAAACTGTTCTACAATGGATCGTTTTTTTTTTTTTTTTTTTGGAGAACCTTTAGGGACGCAAGAGTATGCTTAGCACTTGATGCATTACTTCCACAAAGCAGACATCGTCATTTACACTGTACAAGAAAATGACACCGTACTCAGTCAAACAAAGTGTGTAGTACATACTACTGTCCCTATAACTGATTTCTAACACCATATAAACCTAATGTACATTAATTCAACTACCACACCGGGCATCCGCCATCTTCCTACACAGGGAATATAACCGACTATCCAAAAAGACAGAAAGAACAAGGGCACAGTTAATTTCTGATGAGTAAAGTTGCAAACCTAAAAAATAATCGGGTGTTTCCTAGCAAATGGGTTCTTGAGAATAAATTCAAATTTGAGGCTGAAAACAATAACTCAACTTCAATTAAATTGCAAAAAAATATAGTTCGCGTCGGTATTTCAACAAACACCTGCAAGACATTCTTCATCTGAACAAGTAAATCGACATGAAACAATGAAATACCCGAAACCAATCTATAAAATGACATAAAAGGAATTCCAATATCACTTGATAGCTGAAACAGACATTATAGAGGAAGCATAAGCATTCGATTGGTTTAAGAGAAGGAAATCTCTTATGAGAAGTCATGTTGACAACAAACTAAAGCAAGCCAAAGCTAGTGATCATTTACTTCAAGGACAATAAAATAAGAAGCAAAAATTAGTGCAAATTAATATATATATATATATATATATATATATATATCATTAGCTAGAGAGATGCTAACCTGATTGGTAATTCTTAATGGAAAATATTATATATGTGCGCAAGAATATCACAAATAGAAATGAGAGGTTGTTTGCTATTGATAGTAGAGATCAGGGAGGGAAGGAGGTGTAGTTAACAAGTAAAGAGGAACAGATAAAGAGACAATCAGCATAGAAGGAACGAGAAGGAGACAATCTGGTTGATGAGATGAGAGAGCATGCAAAGTGGTTAGGTGTCCCACTCATGTTCTAGATTTTCCCCGATGGACTGAGAGAGCTTTTGAACAGCAAAAGCCTTTTTTTAATATACAAAACTTGTAGATGTTATTACCACTGCACCGCGTTATGTTTGTTTGATGTTGTTTTGGATAATGTTTTTAAAAATATTTTTTATTTAAAAATTATAAAAATAGTTTTTAAATTTTTTTATATTAATATATTAAAAAATATTTTTCAAATTAAATTCAATTTTAAAACACATCTAAAAACAAAATATCTAATAACTTAAAATAACCTTATTACTCATAATTATAATCTATCAATTGTGTTTTTAATAACTTCCTTTAGTAGAATGGTTTTAAGTTTTTGTTATTACTAGTTATTTAACTTGTATTTTGCTAATAATTTTTTTTTAAAAAAAATTAATATATTTATAATAAAAAAAATACTTTAAACCATGATTTCAAATATACATATCTTATTGTGTCATGGTCTATTAGACTTCTCTACAAGCTTGAAAAAAAATCTTTTATTTCAGAATGGTTTAATAGACATCTCAACAATTCCTTTTAGTTTCCTTTTAAATACTAATAAGAAGAAAGACTAAAAACACATATATTTTAAATATTTTATTATATCTTCTATATTTAGTTGAATGTTTTTACATTGTAATATATATTTTTTAAAATAATATATTTCAAAGGATGTAACTTGTCAATAAAATATTGTAATCTTTAATTAACATTATTTATAGTCACTGATATAAACCTTTGACAATAAAGTCATTATTACATTATAAAACAATAACAAAATATTAATAATAGTTTATAGTTTATGATAATCGATGCTTGAAAAGTTTAGTATCATATTTCATTGAGTAACTTATTCTTAACATTTTCAATATCCACCAATTCAACGTTGACTTTGTAAGGATAAAAGATTACATTGACTTTGTATTTTTGGAAAATAAAGTCATAAATACTTAGAAATAATTTACTATTTTTCCTGTATATTCTCATTTTTAAGAATACAGGAAAGATCCATTTCAAAGAGTCAATAAAAATAAATGGAATATTTTAAATACCATTTTGCAATGATAGAGAAAAATAAAATAAAAATGTTTAATATCACCTTTATTCATTTATTTTCTTTTCCCTTTTAAATCTTAAATGAAAGTTAAATTTTAATTTCTTCGGGTATAATTTAAAAATAATATTTTTTACAAAGCATGACTTCTGTATTTTCAATTTTTTTATATTTTTTCATTAAAAAATTAAAAAAAACATAAAAAAATAAAAATTTTCAATAAAGAATGATTATTTAACATATTTTCATTCTTCTCTTTTTTAAATTTAAGAATGTCTAAAAAAACCCATTTCTTTTTTTAATGCTTTTCAATTTCTTTTTTCCAGTTTTCAATCTATTATTTTTTCAAATTTGCTACTAATTTTCAAAATTGTAGTTCTTAATTTTTTGTAATATTTTTACTTTTTAAATTTTTTTTTATTTTTTTCCAAATTTTCGAACACGTGATTCTATATTCTTTACATGTATCCTCATTTAACAGAAAACTTTTACGGAATTATGATGGAAGGAGCATGTTAAAAAACAAATTGTATTGAGGGAGCTAATCAATTATAAAAATAGTAGTGGGATCATAATTAAAAAAGGAAACATGTAATTTTATAGTAGATGGTCTAGTGGTAAAAAATTAGAATTAAGGGGTTTGTTTTTCATATGATCTCAGATTTGAGTTATGTGGTTGCTAATATGATGGTTACTGAGACTTATATAATTGTTAATTTTAGGATCTGTAAGATTAGTTAAGATGTACGTAAATTTATTTAAATACTTATATTAATAATAATATAAAAAATATATATGTGACTGATTTGTTGAAAACTTATAGGATGGCGCATTTATTTTTTTCCTTTCTATTTTTTATTACCTCTTACATATGACAGGTTCAATCAAAAACCAATTCAATCAGTTTAAATCGACCATAAATCAACCATGTTTTTTTTAATTGATTCTCGTCAATTTTATCCCAGTCAAATGTTGATTGGTTGATACTTATCAGGTTCAATATGTATTAGGTACTGTGGATGTAATGTTTTTTAAAAATTTATTTTTTATTTTTAATATTAAAACATTAAAAATATTAAATAAAATATTAATTTAAGTTTTTTCAAAGTCAAACGGATTTCCTAACACACAAATAAAGATGCCCAATTTCTGAATTTATTGGATTTCGAATTAAATCGACTGAACCAATAATAGTGCCTTGCCTTGACCACTTTGACTAACCTCAATAGTCAATATTCCACACTTGTGCGGGGCAAGAGGGCGGAGCAACTACTAGCTTATAATATGTTGGGAAATTGATTTGTGGTTATTTTTAAAAATAATTTTTGTGTTAAAATAAATTAAAATAATATATTTTTAAAATCAAAATATCAAAATAATCCAAAACATGTAAAAAAAATTAAAAAAATTTTAAAACATGATTTTTATTGTCTTCCCAAATGTTCTCTTCTCTATTATTGGGGGCTGATTGGATCACTTTAATTATTAATTAATTTATTTATTTTATTTAACAATACCTTGAAATAGATAGGAAAGTACTGTAACATGCAATAAATAATACTCTACCCCGCATATTTTAGTATGGTCCTACGTCTCTCCAAACAAACTTATCAGTGATTTGGGATATATTCAAACAATTTAAGGAGATCATTTGACATTTTGGGTTGTTTTGATATGAAAAAAGTTTGTTTAAGGTTCGATTGATTAATAAATAACTTGTCATTTTATGAATAGAAATAATTTGTTTATTTCCATAGAAACACCTAATACAGAAAAGTATGTTAAAATGAAAAAAAAATTTACAAGCAAATAATTATTTGATTTATTTTATTAAGTTGCTATCAAAAAAAAAAAAGGAGAGAAATCGATAATATCTATGCGGTAATACTATTTAAAAAAAAATACCTCAAAATATCATACAAATTAGTTATGTGACTTACGCTTTGTCGTGGATCAGATATTTTTATTTTCTATAAAAATAATTTATTAATGATACCTAAAATCAAAACCTGGAAAATTAAGTGACATAAATAGATTAAAATATTTAATTTTAAAAGATAGGACATTCATGTAGTCGTGTTTGCTAAATTTATTTATTAAAATATATTTTTTATTTAAACAAACAACAATAAATATAGAGACATAAATTAGATTGATTGGATGAAATAAAAAGAGGGAAAAACATCATGCAAGGCTAAACATGTTATATATATTATCTGAAAATATTTTTTTTATTTTAAAAAATAAAGTTTATCCATACAAAAGATAAAAAAAAATATAGATGAATAAAAAAAACTCTTCAAATTTAAATGCATAACTTAAAAAATAATTTTCATATAAAAGAAACTCTTCAAACAAAATGAAAAAAAGAATAGATACTAATTTAAATATAAATTGAAAAAAAAAACATACAAAATAATCATTAATCAAAAAAAAAGAAGAAAAAAAATAAAAGTCAGACGCTACTGAGCCTAACAAGTCAACCAAGTTTGTTTGGCCTATTTTGTCTAGACTCGCGTGATTAGACCTTTGATTATTTTTTGTTTGCAATTGGGTTATACAACATGTCGTCCACCCTAAATTTTTTCAAAAAAAAAAATCAAACGACACGTCACCTGTTGAGGCAAATGCGTGATCAGTCTAATTTGTCTAGATTTTGGCTGCTATGGTAATCAAAAAATCAGGGTTTAAGTTTTTTACTCGAAAAACTCATTTTCAACTCATTTTGACTCAAAACACCTATAAAAATTGTATGAACTGTGATAAATCCATCAATGACTTCAAAACAACTGTCCCATAAACCAAAATCTAATCGAATCCAGAAATCAATCTAAGTTCGATGTATTTTTTCATGAAATTTAAAGGTAAAAAAAATCCAATATGAACTTCCTGTGTCAAATTTATTGAGAATCGAGTTTCATAATTTATTTTGATTTACTCTTCGTGGGATTATCTCAGTCTCATTACTAGAGTCGCAGATCTAGCAAGTTAATCCAAGTTAAATTAGGTCTTTTTTTTCTTCTACAAGGTTATCTCAGTTTTATGACATGAGTCATGAGTTTGATAGATTGACTTTATGTTATTTTTTAAGTCATTTTTTTAGTCTTGTCCTTCATCAGTAGGTTGATTGGAAATTGAACGTAATTTGTTTCAAAAAATTTTATGGGATCATCTCAGTTTTATAACCTAAGTTACAAGTTTAACAAGTTAATCCGAATCACTTTTTATGTTATTTTTTAATTAATTTTTATATTTTATCCTTCAACACTTGATTAATTGAGAATTAGACTTTTATAATTTATTTTAATTTATTTTATATGTGATTATCATAGTATCATAACTTGAGTTATGGATTCGATATGTTAACGTGAGTTGACCTAAATTAATTTAATATATTAATATTTTAATATTAAAAAAATATTATTTAAAATTTTTTTTAATCAAATTATATTTTTACAAATTATTCAAGTTGCTTTTAAACTCGTAAAATCAATCAAATTATGTTAAATTAATTCTATACAATTTTTTCCCACTAAAAAAAGTTAGTAATATCAAAGTATTTTTCAATATTTTCTTAAAAATTAATCCGACGTGACGCAGGTACAGTGCTCTTAAAAATCGTGACAAGTTGCTTTTTTACTTAGCCACAAATAATTATTATTTCCTTAAAAAAAATCGCTTTTTTTATTTATTACACAACTGCTTTAAATACTCCTCACAACACAGGTGGCCATGGGATGACTCTTCTAGTCAACGGTTGGGCTCAAGGATGTTCTCATCAGTCTCCATGGCTTCCGTCTCCAAGAGTCTCATATTCTTTATCCTCTCTACGCTCTCCATTTTGCCAACCCACACACACCCACTGGATCCCCTAACCCCTACCGAGTTCACCAAAATTCAATCCATAGTTCATAACTCGTATCCCAAGTCAAACCACAGCATAGCCTTTCACTATGTAGGCCTCGAAGAACCAACCAAAACCGCCATTCTTTCATGGCTGGAAGGCACCACTACCAAAACCCCACCTCGACAAGCATTTATCATAGCACGTATAAACCAGATCACTCATGAAATTATCGCTGACTTATCAGCCCGCAAGATTGTTTCTGATAGAGTTTACGGCGGTTATGGGTACCCTCTGCTCACTTTTGAAGAGCAAGGAACTGCCAATGCATTGCCGTTTAAGTATACTCCGTTCTTGGAGTCAATTAGAAAGAGAGGGCTCAAGGCTGAAGAGGTTGTGTGCGAGAGCTTTGCTATTGGTTGGTATGGAGAAAAGAGAAGGAATAAAAGGGTTGTCAGGGTCCTGTGTAATTATTTAGACGGGACTGTGAATTTGTATATGAGACCAATTGAGGGAATCACTGTCACCGTTGATCTTGAGGAAATGAAGATCTTAGAGTTTAAAGATAGATCAACTGTGCCAGTGCCAAAGGCTGACGGGACTGACTACAGGGAATCATCGCAAAAACCACCTTTTGGGTCACCGTTGAAAGGAATCTCGATGCACCAATCTGACGGCCCAAGTTTCACAATAGATGGACACACGATTAGGTAAGGTTACGGACCGCAGACGAAGTTTTCTTTTATTGAAAGCGATACTATAGTTTACTTTTATGATAATACTGCAAGCTGCTTAAAAAGATATGGCTGAGAGTAAATCTTATCTTGCTAACTTTTAAAATATGATAGATACGTAGATACATTTATTCTTGAGATTTTAAAATATGATAGGATATGTTATTAAAAATAATGATCCATATTTTAATCACTTATTTTTAAAAATATGTAGAAGAGTTATTCCTGTTTTAAAAATAATAATTCATATACGTAGACATGCGTTTTATGGTTTTAAGTGAATAAAAATATTAATACATTAAAATATCTAAAAAAAATTAATTTAATGTTTTTTCAAACAGAGGCAGCTTAAGCTGAATGATTCTTTTTAATATATATCTTAAAGGTTTTGAATAATCTTTATTTTTGAGATTTTTTTATTGAGTGTAGATAATCTTCGTTTCATAAAGAATAATTAATAAAAATATCTTATTTTTTAATTTTTTTTATTAAGTGTGAGAGACCTTTAACCTTTGACCGGGTAGCTTTTATATTTTTGTTAACTCTGTTTTTAAATAAAAAACAATTTAAAAAATGAATTGAAAAACAAAGCTACTGCAAAAACAAACACTCACGGAGTTTCCCCTCTACACTATCCAAATGTCCGATGAAATAGTTCATTTAAAGTTATGGAATTACTCTGCATCAATCCCGTTTTGTTACTGTTATTTTCTATTCCTATTTAAATTATCGAATTTCCTTTCGGGTTGATGGCACCGTACTATGTATCAGGTGGGCCAACTGGGATTTTCATTTGAGCTTCGATGCTCGAGCGGGCCCAGTTATATCCTTGGCATCAATATTTGATCTCCAGAAGCAAAAGTTTCGTAAAGTTCTGTATCAAGGGTTCCTGTCGGAGGTCTTCGTGCCTTATATGGACCTAAATGAAGAGTGGTACTATCGAGTATTTTTTGATGCCGGTGAATACGGGTATGGCCTCTGTGCAGCGCCACTTGAGCCACTCAGGGACTGCCCGGAAAATGCAGTTTTCATGGACGCTTATGTTGCAGACCACAACGGGACGCCTGTAAATATGCCTAATATCTTTTGCATATTTGAGAGGTATGCTGGAGACGTAATGTGGCGGCATACGGAGACTTCTATACCAGGCAAAGTGGTTAGTGGTTTTTTTTTTTATTTGTTTTTGGGTTTGTTCAGTGGGCTTAATTTTGCGATAATTTTGTCTGAAACTAAATGGCGGTGGTGCAGATAAGAGAAGTAAGGCCAGAGGTGACCCTGGTTGTAAGAATGGTGTCTACTGTTGGCAACTACGATTACGTTAATGATTGGGAGTTTAAGCAAAGCGGCTCAATCAAAGTCACGGTAATTAATAAACTCATTAAACGGGGAAGCTTATTTTTCTGATGTCTAATCTAGCATCAAAATTGATTTGTTGTGATCACAGTTCCATTGCGTTAAAGCTAGGTTAGGTTCTAACATAGGCTACACAGGAGAAAATTTGCATATTCTTGTGATTTCGTGGTGATCGTTACCTGCGTAGATGAAAACGCTGTATTTGATTCTGTTGGCAAAATATGTTGCTCTTGAAGATGATATTTTCTCTTGATGGATTAGAATTAGCTGATTTCTATAGCCAACATGATTTGATTACCTCTAGCATGACGATAATGTTCTTGGATGACCTTCTGGTTCATATTTTCCGTGCAGGTTGGGTTGACTGGTTTGCTTGAAGTGAGGGGATCAATGTACACCCATAAAGATCAAATAAAAGAGGAAGCTTATGGTACATTGCTAGCAGAAAACACCCTGGGGGCAAACCATGACCACTTCTTTACTTACCATCTTGATCTTGATGTGGATGGCGATGCAAACTCATTTGTCAGGTCCCAGTTGCTAACAACCCCGGTGACCGATCACCGGTCGCCTAGGAGGAGCTACTGGAGGGTTGTGAGCGAGACAGCTAAAACGGAGTCTGATGCAAGGATTAAGCTCGGTGTAGCACAAGAAGATCTATTAGTGGTTAATCCAAACAAGAGGACCAGTATCGGAAACTTCATTGGCTACCGTTTGATCCCAGGGTCCGTTGCGGCCCCCCTCTTATCAGATGATGATTATGCACAAATTCGGGGAGCCTTCACCAAATACAATCTATGGATTACCCCATATAACAAGTCTGAAAAATGGGCGGGAGGGCTTTATGTTGATCAAAGCCGAGGAGATGATACCCTAGCAAGATGGAGCCTCAGGTACGCCAGATACCAACAATTTTGATTTGTTGACTTTACGTAACAATTGTCACACTAACATTGTTGTGTCGACTTTTCTTGTTAATGCAGGAATAGGGAAATAGAAAATAAAGACATTGTGTTGTGGTACACATTGGGATTTCACCATGTGCCATACCAAGAAGATTTTCCGGTAATGACAACTCTTAGCAGTGGATTTGAGCTCCGGCCAGCTAATTTTTTCGAGAGCAACCCGGTGCTGAAAGTCAAACCACCCCAACCTGATAATCGGTCCATTTGCTCCAGAGCATAGCAACTTACGAATTCAATGGATTTTTGTTTTAAGAACCATGAAAAAACATCGACAATGCATTTCCTCCTTCCTTCAATCTCTGACCATATTAATGGGATTATGTTCTTTCGAAAATAAATGTAATGTATAACCTTCCTTTTCACTGTAACTCATTATAGGCTCGGGAAACAAAAAAAAAAGATGTGTATGAACAAGATATCCTGTAATAAAAAAAAAGAAAAAGATTAAGGAAAAAGATTGAATAAATAAATTCCCGAACATTTGATGATCTCAGCCGTGTCGATATTAATGATAGTTTATTATTTTGATAAATCATTTTTTCGCACAGAAGAAGATTATGTAAACACGATATAATTATTTCATCCCTGAAGTTTGACATTCCTAAATTGTGTAGAAAGACAATAGGTTTCGGAGCAGAAAGCCCAAGACCCGTCGCCGGCCAGGCTCAAGCTCAGGATCCAGCACAATTGATTGAGATAGGTAAGATCCAGGCGTAGAGAAAATAGATCGGGCCTGACTTAAGCTCGGATCGAAGCTGGCCTAGCTCTTAAACGAGTTTAGCGGTCTCGCCCGCCTCTAGTTTGCGTCCAGGTGTCTGCGACAGCCGTCCCATTCTCCAGATTGCATAGACATTATAGTGCAATTGTTTTTAGTCATGTACGGTAATAAATGTGAATTTTCTAAATTAAGGCAACTAGAGGCTTCAAGCTATTGACTTGTTGTCCCGTCACATAGTCGCTCTTAGTTTTTTAGTTTTAAAAATATATTTTTAAAAAATTTAAATTATTTTTATTTTAAATTAATATTTTATTATTATTTTTAAATTATTTTGATGCATTGATATTAAAAATAAAAAAAATATTATTTTAATATATTTTTTAATAAAAAAATTTTAAAACATAACCGCAATTATATTTTCTCTATAAATAAAAACGCACATAATCGGCAAAAGATACCAAATTTCATGCCTCAAAGACAACAACTATTTTCGATTTGAGATGTAAGTACAATCTCTAATACATGCCTTGTTTAGAAAGAATTTTGTGAGCTACTTGGAGACTAAATCTTAGCGAGTCAAAGGAAACGCTTCGCGAGAACGCATTAAAACTTTTAACATGCTTTACTCGGCTTGGTAAGTAGTTTGCGATTCTACTGAGATTATGGATATAAGAAAAAAAATCCCATCATTGAAAAAGAATTAATGATTACTTGATTCTTTCTTTCGGGAGGTTATTTGAAGACTCAAATTTCAATGATTTAAAAATTTAGGTAGTGTTTATTATTGTAGTAGTAATTATTTTTTTAAATATATTTTTAATTTTCATATATAAAAATATTTTAAAATTAAAAAAAAATTATTTTTTTTACAAACACGCTGCAGAATAACAACGGTGACAAACAAATTCTAAAATGCTTCGCAAGAATGCAGTAAGAGTTTGGCACGATTTGCCTGACTTGATGGTTGGATTGATGGACACTTCAAAAATGTTTTTGCATGATTTGCTTTGGCTTGATAGATGGTTTGATGGACGCTTTAAAAATGTTTATGATCTATCCTCGTAGCGTGAAACTCTGTAGGATATTGTGTTTGATTTGATGGAAAAGAATTATAAATTTGAAAGCTTTTCTTTTACGAAGATTTAATATTTGAGGAAAATATGTTTTAAAAGGGAATTCCTATATTTATACAGGCTTGAAAGGTTAGATTTAAAATTTTAACATGAGATACAGCTTTATTTGAATAGCCAAAGAAACACGTCAAGATTTTATCTTAAGAAAGATCTTCTTAAAACATAGGGTTTGTCACATGCTATAGCACTCAACATAGAGGATAATCAAGAAAATATTGTATTGGTCTGCAAAGAATACGATTCTTGAGATTTTTTTTCATTCTTGTTTTGAAAGAAGTAAGATCTCTTACTTGATCGAGTGACTTCAAGCTTGCCAGGTATAATAATTCTCAAAGCTCGTGGGGTGGGCAAACCAAGCAAAAGATTTGAGGAATGGCGACATAGAAGCAAAAGCTTCTTGGTCTTTGGGACCATGGACACACTGAGACTATCATAGCTTTCCAAAACAAGAGGTGGGTGAATCCATCATCACCCCTCCAAATTCCATGGCTCTTTGAATTCATATAACAGTTGCCCGGCATATATAAACAAAGAAGACCAATCTTCTTCTCGTGACCCTCTTGTCTACCCTCTACTCCTTGAGGGCACATCATGCTGATGCGAATATTACCTGTGCTGGACCCCGCGTAATGGGGTTAAAAGATGAGATGAAGGGCTGACACCTGGCAAGACAGGCATGATAAAATACATGTATATAAAGGTAAATGGTGAACTCAATAGTGTAAGAGGGGTTATTGTCTGTTATTATTATGGTGGGGTTGAAAAAAATTTATGTTGGTGGATCAGTTGTGGATTGATGTTCTTCGATTGTGATGGTGGTGATTATGAGTGCGCCTGGCATGGCACGCCCTTCATTCATCTTTTGAAGCAAGAGAATGTGATGATGGTTCCGACTGCACGCCCCCGCCTCTCTCTCCAAAGTCCAACCAAGATTTGCACACATTTCTGAAGAAAAGAATATGGCCAGAATTTTCGTTAATCGTCACCTCTTACTAATCATCATCTTTTATCCTTTTCCTGGACTCTTTTTCCCTTCGTTTTCTTTTAAAATCTACCATGCATGCATACAGTTGCAGTTACATTTCACAATCCAGGCAGTCCGCCATCGATCCTATGTCCAATACAATATACATAATACATGCATGCCACATCAGACATTTCCAAGCATGCTTTTGTAAAATTTTAAAGGCATTTTATCGTCGAGAGTATATATAAACGACAACGCATTTAAATTTCATTTGGAAAAACCAAAGAGCACCCCCTCGATCAGAGGTACTCCACAGGATTCAATGCGTCCAAATCCTATCAGTTTATGCATCTTTAATTTGAAGCCTCACACTAGGTGCTAGAGGAGGATTGGTAAGTAGCTCTACATATTCATTCACGTAATCTATCCAGAGTAATATATAAATGAATTAATTAATGAACATACACATGAAAAGATCATCACGTATGTGCAAGAATGTGATAATTGAATTGGAAGGTAAAAACATCGAAGACCACATTGCTAGATAAACATAACCACGCCAGCAAAAAATCACACCTTTTCCACTTTTTCTTTACTTTTGTTTGCAACTATTTACGAAAATCCATGAGGATATCTTGTCTATAGCTCTCCTTTTCAGTACCAAGTGCACACACCCACTTCGATAGATTTCATACCACAACCAAATCATAACCCTTTTCGATTTTCCTGCCACCTTCCTATTTATATACCGTAGCTAAGCCAACATTTCTCTCCATCCTTCACTTGCCTCTTTCCTCCCTCCCTCCCTCTCGGGCTTGCTTAATTAGCTATACAGAAGGAAAAAATGGGTGAAATTTCTTGCTCCAATGGCATTGGCAATGGAAATGGTGTGAATGGAAAAACCCATTCATCACAGAATGGTTATAGGAAGAGCTGTTGGTATGAAGAAGAGATTGAAGAGAACTTGAGATGGTGTTTTGCTCTTAATAGGTACATATAAATTGCACTAACTGCTCTAACATCATGGTTCGAATTCACCAATTAATATGGTTTAGTCACATTCGATTTTCAACCTATTTTCACTGGTTCTTTTCGTAACCAGGCTTTATTTTTTAAATATCGTTACATTTGCTTACCTTCTCTCTTTTTATCTTAAATTCTCTAGAGGATAGAATTCTTATGCTCTTAACTTGAAGGGCAAACCTAATTTCCCTTTCTATATATAAGAATGCGTATCGCTGTACTAAAATACCTACCCTGCATGCTCTAGGCCGCCGTGATTCAAGCTCCAGTATATTACGGGAAAAAAGCTCCAGCTTCTTTTAATCGCTTCTTCTCTCTTATTTAGTGCCGGGTTTTCGGTGAAAAATGTTTTATTTCTACAAAGTTTACGACGTAATTCTCGAGACAGCATCAGAGGCAAAGCTTCCTGCATACGAATCAAAAAAGAATTAATCTGCATCTTTTAATGTGCGAGACAAAGTAAAATTATAGAATAGTACTGGTGATTTTCTTTTCTTTCTTTCTTTTTTTTGGTTAAGGTCTAAACGGCTTTGGTATATATATAAGGACAGCAGTAATATCCCTCGTCACACAGCAAAAAAGAAAATTAAAGTTACTCGAATCTGATTCACCAAGCTACTAGGCTAAAAGACGATTTGCAGATATAATCTGTATCTATCGTAGAAAGTATTCTCTGACATGTACCCTTTTGTCGTTTCATAGATTTGGTTGATCACCTTTAAGCTTCGACGCTTTACAACCTTGTCGTTCGGTTTGGAGCCTTTTCTTTTTCTTAGTAAATATAGCGATTGTTTATTAGAATAAAACATGAAGTAACCTTAAAAGTGAAACAGTTAATTAGAAGATCACTTATTCAAAAGGTTGGTCTGAGAAAAGCGAGACATAATTTACCACTTTTGCCGCTAAGTCTCCCCTTTCATTATTGATTCATTTCACATGTTCGAGCATTGACCAGCTTACCATCTTTATTTTTGTTGCAGTATTTTGCATACAGGAGCTTCTCGGTATCAGGACATTGCACTGTTAGACACAAAGCCGTTTGGAAAGGTCCATTTTTTTTCAGAAAAGACTTCCACTTTTGGGAAAAAATAACGCTACACTCACACACAAACGCCTTAATTGAATAATTTTCTCGTGTAAGATAAAATTATTTTTGTTTTGCATAACAGGCTTTAATCATTGATGGAAAGCTTCAAAGTGCGGAGGTGGATGAGTTCATCTACCATGAATCTCTTGTTCATCCAGCACTTCTTCATCACTCAAGGTATTTACCTTTTATTTTCTTTGTTGGTATGGAGGATTGTGAAGTCCTGTGTGGTTCTCTAGCGGTGCTCAATTTGTAGCAACTGTACGGTTGATTGCAGTCCAAAGACAGTCTTTATTATGGGAGGAGGTGAAGGTTCCACTGCAAGAGAAATACTAAGACACAAGACAGCGGTGAAGGTTGTCATGTGTGACATTGATGAGGTAACTCAGATATATATATATATATATATATATATATATATATATATATATTAAATTTTCTACTTCAAATACAAGGAAATATTTTACCTTGCATGGTTTATCAACTAAGCTAACCTGTGCCCATTCAGCCACCCTTAATTTGATGAATCCAAATTATCGGTACTACATTTCTTTGACTGTTGATCCTTTTATTTCTGGGTCCCACATATAGAGGGGATAACATTATATTGTGGCTTAGTTTGTCCTAAGAAAACTTTTCAAGAAAATGACTATTTATCATTATTATGTTTTCGTGATTTACGAAATGGAAAGACATTTTCATTTTTAATTCTTTTTGGCATCTCATTTTTGTTCCTTTTTGTTCTTAATCGAAGATGTCCCATCATTGATTATGACTTGACGTTCAGCCACGTTGGGGAAATGGGCAAATCGTTTAGGTTCACGGCCAGTGAACACAGGACTCTGCCTTCTCTTGACCACTAATTGTAATGTATAAAAGAAAATCCCAGTTCAACAAAAAATTAAACAAATCAATTATAAGCCATGTGTGATCAAAGATCAAAGATTTTTCAGTGCCATATAATGTAAGGAAATGGACAGGAAGATTTTAAAGCTCGTAACACGAATCTATATCATGTAACCAGGAAGTGGTAGACTTCTGCAAGGCGTACTTGGTTGTGAATAGAGAAGCTTTCTGTGATCCAAGACTTGAGGTCATCATCAACGACGCCAGGTTTGACTCTGTTATTTTTATCATTATTGTAAGAAGAAAAAAATGCTACTTATATCATTTTTAATTTCGTTTCTTCTCGATCGTTCTTACATGTTGGGAAATGTTGCAGGGCTGAGCTCGAAATTGGAAAGGAGTGCTATGATGTGATCATAGGAGACCTCGCAGACCCAATAGAGGGAGGCCCATGTTACAAACTTTACACCAAATCCTTCTATGAACACACCGTCAAGCCTAAACTCAATCGCGGTGGCATATTCGTCACTCAGGTATCGATTATTTGTCTCTGCTTATGGAAAAGAGAGAGACGGAGGGGAAGAGGGAGAATAGAAGAAATAACCATTTATATCTCGTGAACTTTTCAGGCAGGGCCAGCTGGAATTTTTAGCCATACGGAAGTGTTCTCTTGTATCTGCAACACTTTAAAGCAGGTGTTCAAATGTAAGTAAAATGTTTGTACCTGCCAACTTTATGTTTCTTTTTCATAAACCAAGAAAACTGAAACCAAATCGCCTGGCCAATTTTTTTTTTTTCCCTATGTGCAGATGTGGTGCCTTATTCAGCTCATATCCCTTCCTTCGCTGATACTTGGGGATGGGTCATGGTATTATACCAAACACAGCTTCTGTTTTGAAAACAAATTCACCACTTTCCAGTCTTCTGAAATATTCCTGTAGTCTTAGGCTGATCACTTGACTTAAATAGTATTAGCACTTACTTTAGTTCCCTGCAAATTTACCTGCTACAAACTTTTTTAGGACTTTAATAATATCAGGACCACGCAACTTGTCTTTCCCGTGATAGTTCAGTCACTGTTGTAATGATTATTGGCAGGCTTCAGACACTCCATTTACGCTGAGTGCCGATGAGTTAGACAGCAGAATCAAACAGAGAAGAATTAAAGGGGAAAACAGATATCTTGACGGTAAAACATTTTCATCAGCCTCAACCTTAAGCAAAGCTGTTCGAAAATCGTAAGGCCCACATGTGTCATTCTGCTCCTCCTACCCTTTTCTTTTATAATTAAGCACTGACTAATTACATGGAGCGTTGCTTGTCGGCAGGCTTGACAATGAAACTCATGTCTACACGGAGGGGACAGCCAGGTTCATTTATGGGCATGGCAGCGTTCAAAAACAGAATCAAGCATAATCAATAAGAAATGGATTGGAAGGAGCCCCAACCAAAAGCACGAAGTGAATTAAGAATGCAAGCGGCACATAATTTTGAAAACTTACTCTTTTCTGGTTCATTATATGTTTTTTTCTTTTATCTACTAAATCGTGTATGTTATGTTTTTTGTTTTTGTTTTTTTGTTTTTACTTTTGCTTGTTTACTTACCTAATGGAATGATATAATCGTAATGGATGGATCTTTGCTCTTGTTCTTGTTTCAAATTGCTTTTCTAGTATATGTTTAGAACTGATTCAGACGCCAGGAACTGAATTGTCAAGAGTGGCTAGTAACAATGCAACGGTAATTGTTACCACCGACTTGGCAATATCAACAATAGTAAATCTATGTTTTCCTATTCAGTATGACCCATTTTAAACTATGATTAGAATGAAAACACATTAAAAAAAATGATGTTTTTTCATCGTAATTACAATTTTAATCGTGCGATAAACATACTTAAATCAAATGAGATGTCCGAGTTGGATAAAAATGATAATGGATGTAGGTTTCAGATTATTTCGTTTAAAAATGAGTCTTGAAATTTAATTTTATTTTTAAAATGATTTATTAAAACATAAAATAAAATAAATTTGAGATTGGAAATGAATTTGTTAATTGCTAGGATGATTTTAATATTGTTCTTATTAAAATTAAAGAAAAAAATCGAGTTTGGGAACTTAGCAGTTGTTGTGGTTGACTTCTCAGATCTCACAAAAGAAAATTACGGAAAAAATGGTTCGTGCGGAAAATATGTTGTGCGCAGGATTCTCTTATCTTTTGACGGAAGCGGAGCTCAAAAGTCCAAAACATGCGCTGGGGGCAACGAGCTTGGCAGCTAGAGGTGGCGGAGCCTGTGATTCTCTTTTTATTATATTTTATTATATATATCTAACTTCATCACTATTTACGTAGCAGTATGCCAATCACAACAACAATACAGTAAAAAGAAACTAGAAAACCATGGTGAATTGTTTCCCCTCTCAAATGTAATAAGTTACTTTCATTATCCGAATCTCCGTTTGTGACTGAAAACGTAGAAATAGTGTCACAAGGACACCACACATATATCAAGCCTTAGAATATATATATTATAGAATAAATTATATAAAATTACATAGCATTTGATAAATTCTCAAAATATCTCAAATAAATACAAAACAACGGTTCATAAAATCATGTTATATTACATGAAATTCAAATTTTAAATAAAATAGTATAATAGTGAAGCACTTTAGGATATTAAAATAAAATTATAAAAAAAAATCTCGTGAAAGCAAACAAGATATACTGACCAAAAATTAAAAAAAAAACAGTAACTCTTAATAAAGTCCATCAGCTAACAGAAATTAAAAACCTAAAAATAATATTAAAATAAAAAGGTAAGTTCAACTGACTCAGTGAAAAGATAATATTTTGTATATATTTTAGCTATTTATAAATATACAGTCTAAAACTTATATGTATACATACACTAAACAAAATAGAAAATGGTAGTGGAATAAATATCAATGATCAGACAAAGCCATTGGCTCTGATAATAGACGAAACCCTAAGATTCTGATAACAGATGGGGTTTGAGACCCTAATCATCATGGGAGGATACATCTCTTTCCAACTAGATATACATAATACTATGTGTACATATAGATTAACTACGCTTTATTATTATGAAGTTACTAACAAGTCTGATATTCAATCATAATAGATATTTGTATAATTATCAAAGGAACTGAATATCATATTGAATATAATTTAATTCAACAAAATGCAAATACTTATTTAAGAAATTGATGAGTACTTGGAAATAAATCAACATATATATATAAAGAATGCCATTCATATTCATCATATAATAACCATACATAATTTATTCATGTTATTTGCATATTTAAAATTATATCACTTGCCCAAAAAAAATTATAGCAAAAGACAAACGAATACAAAACCTATAACAAGTATGAAAAATACTAAAAAAAAACTCGAATCAATAACATAAAAAAATAAAGCTCTAAGTTTAAAAACAAAAACATAATTATAAATCCAAAATTGATTCATCCAGTCAATCTCAAACATAACACAACAAAAGCGAAGCGAGCTACACTAGTAGCGTGTTTTTCAACTTTCTTCAAATCATGACTAATTAAGGATCAAACTTAATAAACTCGATTAATCTCTATTGTTGGTTCAACCAGTTGGCTAAAATGACCAACAGGACGACCACCACTACAATCCAACCGATCAACCAATTTATACCAACCGGTCAATTGGCAACAACAAGCTCAACGGTCAGTCAGTTGATTGAAATTTTCAGAATCTCAATATGTTAGTTTATACTAACTAGATGACCAGTAGTAACAAGCCAACTAATCAACTAGTTGATTAGAATTTTCATAATCTCAATCTGCCAGTCTTGAATTCTGCAAAACCATCAAAACAATAATTTGTTCTTTAAAATTCAAAAGTCCTGACATTTAACTACACCATAATATATCAATTAAAACTCTAATATCATTCAATGATGAAATCATAATAAAACTTTAAACATTTCTTTAATCCTTCAATTATTAATCCCCTAATAAAAAAAAAAACAAGGAGGAGGGAGATATTAACATGTTTTTTCAACCCTTCTTGAAAATCCTTCGTATGCAGGCGAGGAAAGTCGGGGGGGGGGGGGGGGGGGGGGAAGGGCAAAGAATATGGATCTTGCAGTTACAATGTGAAATCAAACACCAGGAAAATTAATTTCATTATTTACGAGTCCGAAAGATTAAAGGAAATTTGAAGTTTAAAAATCAAAATGAGGTGAAATGGGATTCATTTAGATGGTGTTAATATACTATCGTTAAGTTGTACACAAAAATCTCGTTCATCCTCCCATCCCAGAAAAAACTCTGACAATGTGAACGCCGTGCATCCGCGAAACCTGTCATATGGAAATCAATGTGAAACTAATCAGGAAGCGTAATGAAATTCACTTCCTTAATCATGATAAACATATAATTTTCATCAAGTTTTTCCATAATTACCCTCTCTCTCTCTCTCTCACCATCTTTTAAAAAATCCATTGCACTTTGAAGACGATGAAGAAAGGCCCAAGAGTATGTTTATTAAGTAATAGAACAAAGCGCTCAAGCCGCACGTTAAAATGGGTTTAAATTAAAAGCTGATGAGGGTTCATTGCATGTCAATGTGGCCGCAAATTACTGAAACAAAAGGAACAATCGTGTTAGCCGTACCATAGATATTATAATTTACATATGTTATATAGATAAAAATTCAGTGAATCTAATGAGTTGCCTTCGAAATGAAGAAATACGATGCTAATTTGAAACTAGTAAATTATCGGTGATTTTTTTATATTCTTTGAACGATAAAGTAGGACTTGGAGTACCCTTCTCCTTCTTTTTTATATCCTATTAGGCACCCGTTTGGTGAACATCAATTAGTTTGAATTACTATGAGCATATAAGATAAAAATAAATAAATTATGTTGGTTTTGCACCATCCACGTTTTACTCGACAATTCTCTCTTTTTTCACTTATATTTTCTTGTGATGCATGGATCTCTCTCTCTCTCACCCCCTCCCTCCCTCCCTTGACGTGGTTTGCACATGAAAATTGGATGAATTATCTAACCAAAATTAAATGGATTGTGAATTTGAAATCCCTAGTTTTTTCTAACATATTAAGAGGATTCTAAATTAAATTTTATGATTTTTTCGTGTAAGATTTATGATCTATGGGTAGGTAATATGTAGGTTTCTATTTATTTTTTTCTTAATAGCTATGGGGTTTAGGGTGATATTATGTAATTTACCTTTGTTTTCGATACAAAACCCCCCGAGAAACTTTTTGATCAGCAACAAAACTTGTAATATGCTGGCCTTTTCTTCTTCTTCTTCTTCTTCTTTGCTAGGATTAAAATAAACCAGGAAAATTAATATATCACTGACCACATGGAGTGTAGTTGGTTAATTTTAATTTTCATGTGGTCGTGTCCATGCGTGATTCGTCTTCTTTGCATGCTTGGTTTACCAACAACTTGAAATTTTATGATTAGTTGCTATCATGTAAGTTTGAGTCCATATAAATATAGAACTCGGGATCAATTTGGCTCCGAAAACGGGGCTTCTCGTGATTTTCTATTTTGTCTAATCATCTTTTTTTTATTCTCTTTAATTATTTTTATTTTATTTTTGACGTGCCACTAATTTGTGCTGTCGATTTAAGATGATAAGGTCTCAGGTCTAGTCTCGTTATTTTGTTGATAAGCTCACGAAGTAGGATAGAAAAGTCAGCATAAAAAACATCGATGCATAAAAAATGGATTCTAAGACATCTTTTGCAACAACTTCTATCTTGTTTTCCAAACCTTAAATGTAATTCACTCTACAAATCTAGACGATAAGTATAAATGATCGAAAAGTTTCTTTCTGATCTCTAACTGGCTTTTTAAAGTGAAAGGAGTTGGACCAACATTACTGCGAATGTCTTGGGCCTGTTCCACCAGAAGACAAGACTTACGGTGGGACTATAATGTTCGAGCTAGTGTTAACATAAGAGTCCTCTGGGCTGACTCGTAAAAACTGAGAGAGGGCAAGCGCTTAATAGAATCATCGCATCTTTCTAACTGTGTATGCTTAGCAGCCCAAAAAAGAAAACGACAAGGAAGAAAATCTAAATACTTTGCTCTTTGGGTAGGCCCAGACAGACGCCGTTCTTCCCCCATCATAATACCTTCCGATCTCGAGTTTTGTTTCCTTCAGGAACATTACAATTCTTTATTTGCAATGTTATTATCTTATAGTATAAGGGATAGTTATCAGGGAGATTGTTATCTTACAGCTATGTTTGTACATTTATTGGCATGCTGCATCGTCTTCTTGCGGTGGACGGTGGGCACCACGGCCCATCACCGCCCAACAATGATCATGGGAACGTGACTTGATTTTTCTAAACTGTGCAATCACCGTTAGGACTCAAATCATTAGACTAGTTTATGGGATTATATAGGAGATAATAATTTAAAGTGTTTTTTGTTTGGAGATAAATTAAATAATTTTTTTATTTATTAAAAAAATATTTTTAACGTCAAAACGATATAAAATATATAAAAAAAATTATTTGAAACAAAAAAAATAAAATTTAAAAAAACATGATTTGTATAGCGTTACTTGACACATCACCACCACCAGAACATTACGATTTGAATTACATCTTTGTTAACTTCCAAAGACACGTATAAAGATTATGGAGTGAACGAAAATATATGTTTTACAGGATTTTACATGAGTGTGTGAAAGGAAACAGGGGGGGAGGGAGGGGGGGAATTGGAGGGCAAGAAGGGAGAAAGGATCTGAATAATTATCATCACGTCCTTATTTTAAAGCTAGCATAACATTTATAGAGGATAAAATTGTCATCTTACTAGCATAGTATTTAAGGCTGGAAAACTGGAGGGAGGGGAATGGACTGTGGAGAAGAGGAGTCACAAATTCCAATGCATTTTCCTTTGTATCTGGAGACCGAAGGAGAGTGGGGGGAGGGGCAAGCAGGATACCGTATTTTACTCCATGGCCCACACAAATCAATCTCTGCAATCACAAAACAAGGTGGATGTTTGCTAAAATGACCATTTTGACCTTTCTGAATGCTATGGTAATAATTGTTTTAAAGCCAGCCCGATAGGCCACGCCCGAGACCCTGTCAACTCGGAGCCTTAATTAGTCCATGTTAATGAGAAAACCAAAAAACCTTGTTGATTCGATGACAAATTCTAGTTGATCTGGTAAAAAAACAAGTCATCAATTTATTAACTTTTATTTTTATTAAAACAATTTTATTTTAATTATTTTTAAAAAATCAACTCCCTCAGCTTACTAGAGAGTATTAATTAAAAAATGAGAATGCAGTAGTAATTTAATTTATGAATTTTTATCATATGATTTTATAATATTTAAATCTGTCATCTTCTCACTTATCTTTCCACTTTTCTATCCATATTATTACCATTACTAATTACCTCCTTCGTTAAGAGAAGTTAGAGAACTCGGTAAACCACAGCTCTTTCACTATTCACATGAGCAGCGAGCTATCTTTTTTTTTTTTCCTGTCTCTCTCTTTCTCTATTTTTTTTGGTTAAGTTATATCTTTCAATTAAATTTATTTTAGCTTTTTTAATTTAATTATATCCTTTAATATTATATCAATTTTAAAATTATTATTATTATTATTTATTTCATATAAAATTATTTTAATCGCAAACAAATTAATACTTAATTTTATAAACATATATTTTTATTATCATGTCAGAAAAAAAAATTATTGAAAGTAATTTTTTGTTTTATTAAACTTGGTTGGGTTTATCATGCGAAACATGAGCTTGGCATGTTAAGCCACAAAACCCGAGTCGATCCAGTACATCAATGTCTTGATATTAAAAAGTATGCTATCTTGATTTTTTTTTTTTTAATTCAAATCATGTTTTATACTTATTATTTAGGTTATCTTTAGACTTTTTAAGTCAATTGAGTCAAGCTAGAAAGATTTACATAAGTTAATTTTAAATTCGGGCTATACAAGGAGTTAAGTCAAAAAAATTTAAGGTTAATATTTTGAGTAAAGCCCTTTTCTCTTTTTCATTTTTTTTATTTCTTCAATTTTATCTTTGACATGTGATTGATTTTGAATTGATTTTCATAAACTTTGTCAGCTTGCTTTTTACAAGATTCTTAGCGTCTCAACAAAATATCTTAATATTTGATTAATATTTAATTTTACGAGTATCATTTTTTTACTATATTACTAGGTAGAAAATAGTTTTTTCCTATAAAAATTTTGCTAAACCTAATGGAAACCATGATCGTATCATTGATTTAACAAGTTAT
This sequence comes from Populus tomentosa, assembly GCA_018804465.1. NCBI lineage: Eukaryota > Viridiplantae > Streptophyta > Magnoliopsida > Malpighiales > Salicaceae > Populus > Populus tomentosa. The sequence goes on along the minus strand of CM031983.1, from coordinate 10,334,181 downwards.
TTTGTGAAACTCGAATCCATCTATTATGTTGTCGTTTTAATATTAAAATTAAAAACATGTTAGATCGATTAAGTTATGTTAAGATAAATTTCACATGTTTTAATTTATAATTTAGACTAGATAAAAGATTAAATGAAAAAATTTTAAAGTTAATTTATTAAGTTACAATAACATCAAATAATTTCCTGTAACTTTAACATTTTTTTCATATTTATTTTTAGCGGGCTGCATGTTAGCACGAGCTAGTAAAGTAGTTGCTAGTCGTGTACTAAAAAAGAGACTGGTGTTTCAGTTGAGAAACGATTTTCATACTCTCATATCTTCTCTCTATTTTTTTTTTTTTTTTTGTCCTATGCATGTATTTATCATAACCATTTTTTTCGATCCCTTATATTTTTTGTCTTCCGCACTGCGACCATTGAACTTTGTATTTTTTTTAATCTTATCCATTCAAGTTATGTTGAAATAGTTTTACGTTTTGTCTTGGACACACACACACACACACACACACGAGAGAGAGTTTAAATGAGATCATTTTTCCTTTTCAACATGCAAGAAAAGGTGAATAAAGGTACATGGGTTTTATTTCAATTCAGTTTGATTTTAGAATTTTTAGTTGATTAGACAGTGGTTTAAAGTTAAAATATTGTGTTGAGGTTTCTAGTTTATTTTTCTTTTCTTTTTTTGCAAGAACAGGTTAAAAATTTGGTTTCTATAGGGTTCCAAAACTTAGATTTTGATTTTTTTATCATCATATAAGATGACTGAAAAATTCTCTAGCGGATCTGACATAACATCCACTATAACTTTTTTTTATTTAAAATTTTAATTAATACATTCTCTCTATTTTTTAAATTTGTTTGGTTTGGTTTTTTAAAATGATAATTAATCTTTTTAATTGTTTCTTTAATTTCACAACACTTCAAAGAAATTATTGTAATTTATCTATAATTGTAATTTTATCTATTAATTTATCAATCTATTTTATCAACCACAAACAGTAATCTTTCAATTAAAAAGATATATATAATATTAGTAAAAACATCCATGATGCCAGTACCTTATTCTCTTACATTAAAAAATAACTTGAACTGGCCAGTACTACAGACAACATTAAAAATGTACCAATCTTTTCACCGCGTTTCTTTTTCTCCTGCTTTTGTTTCCCCTCGCTTTCCTTTCTTATCCATTCTGGCTCCCAGACATCACCTAGATTTTCCTTCTAATTTATCTCCAAACTGGAGAGGATTGTCTCCGCGCAACACGACGGGATTTTCTCTCTGCATTTTTACCCCCCTGCGTTCCATCGTGTTCCAAGATAATGGAAAATGTTCCTCACTCTCCTCAGCTCCTTTCCAAATAACATGTTTGCTACTCCTTATATTATTGAGATAATGAATAAACTAACCATGGTTAGTTGTGGACACATTATATGTTTTTACGGCAACAAGTATAAAAAAAGAAATTATATATTTTTTTACAAGGATATAGTAAACTAAAATAATAAAGTGCATGTATATGATAAATAAAATCAATATATATATATATATATAGAGAGAGAGAGAGAGAGTAACAGGACATACTTATTGAAAGGAAAATAAAATAGACTTTAAAACTTGTTATGACTCTATTAGCGTTAAAGTCTACACACACGAAATACAAGCTTAATTAGTGCTCGTGATCAAGAGCTAGAGAAGGAAAGAAATACTGTATAAAAAATATAACAGAATATTTACAATATATCAAAAATGCCGTAGACACTATAATATAACACTATTGGTTCCTTTATGCATGCCTTATTTATTTTTATGTTTAAAAAGAAAATTTTATTTTTTTTGTTTTAAATTAATATTTTTTTTGGTGTTTTTAGATCATTTTAAAATGTTTATTTCAAAAATAATTTTTAAAAAATAAAAAAAATATTATTTTAATATATTTTTAAATAAAAATATTATAAAAAATAATTATAACCATGTTTTCAAAAAAACCCTTAAAATAATCAGGAGCGGTATTATGCTCATGATAAGAACAATAAAAACATGTGATCATTAACTACTTAACTCAGAGATACAAGTAGCGATCATGAAAGTATTTTAAATAATAAATCAAATTGATGGGATACATATATTACTTCAAGCTTTAACTCTTTTAAATTGTAATGAATCCCGTAAAAACTAATATAATTTACACGAATAAGTTATATAATAAAAAGTGTCTTTTGAGTCCCATTGGCGGAACAAGAGTATTTAAAATAAAAAATTAAATAATTAACAAATACTATATTATATAGATACATGTTAAAAATCAATTCAAAACAAATATATTAACTTATATAAAACAAAATTAATTTTTAAATAATTTTAAAATTAAAAAAATTACATTATAATTATTTTCTTTAAGTTTTTATAATAAAAAAATTCAGTTTAGTTATATAATAATTATAAATCCTTCATATGAAATTCATAATAAAATACATATTAATTCATCAAAACTCATTTTACATCTCATTACCATGTAGCATGCGATAAATAATGCATGGATATGGATCATTATTTATATTTTAAATTTATCAAGATAGATCATTTTTAAAAATAAAAAAAAATAATTCTTTTTCTTTTTTTAAGAGAAAACCAACCTTTAATTTTATAAATATTAATATTTACTTATTGACAATAATTAAAATATTTGTTTGTTTATTTCGTAAAAAAATTTAATTTTATATAGTAACCAATTCAATTAAAAATAATATAATCTTTAATTAATTTAAAATAATTAAATCAATACCTATTTTTTTCGAAGACAATTCAAAACAACTTTAAAAAATTAAGGGTGTAATTGCCCCTTCAATCTACCATGTGGCCCCGCCACCGCCTGTGACGAAAAAACAAATACGAAAAAAAAAAGTCACCAATAACTTGAGTTGATGTAACAAACACCACATTTTACACGTTAAAAAAATATAAAACCCTGATCATTGAAAGATCACCCTGTAGATTGGATTTGACAGGAGATGGACAAAACTCAACTGACTCCACAATCGGATCGGGGCAATAAGAATTCGACAACCCAATTCTACCTTGTCAGATCGTTGGTGAGTCGCATCAAGAAGAGTCATGATTTGTGTAAAGAAAAGTTTTTCTAAAGCGATTCAACATAAATAAATAATATAAAAAACTGCATTGAATTACGTGCCCTTAATATTCACGTAGACTTCGTTAAAAATTAGAGTTCTGCAGTGAAATTCTCCAGATCTTTCCAATGTTGATGAAGCTACCAGTAGATCATTTCTACTACCAATAGAGTTCTGCAACCATTTTCAAAATATTTACACGGTCAACCAAGCTAAAGAAAAAAAAAAAACTATAGTATTATTATGTTAGGTAATTTTTAGTGCATCTTCTGTTTTTTTGTTTTTTTTATTAGTAATATAGATATTCAATCAATTTATAAGTAATTTAATTAATTTTATAAACTTTAAAATCAATAATTATAAAAATTTTCAGTGATTATCATACTTGAAATCATCTAAAATCATATTTTCATTCTTATTTTAATATTTATGGTTAGTCTTCTTAATAATAGTTAAACTGGATTAGTTACCGTAAAAATAATAAGTTTCAATGCATTTACAATATCATCTTTGAAAATTAAGCACGGTAAAATAATATAAAAACAATAATTTTATATTTCTTTTAAAAAAATTATACTGTAATGATAGCAAAATTATAATTTTAGATTTTTTTTTGTTAAATGAGAATTTTGTATTTTTTTACTGCAGCAGTTATGTAATGGTGATAAATTTATAATGTATAATTTTTATTTTTTTATTTATACTTGATATAATTATCATTTTATACTTAGCATGTTTATCATTATTCCTTTTGTTTTGATTTTCATTGTTTTTTTAATTTTTTTCCTTTTTTCTTGCAAGCTTTTTCAAAAAAAAAATATTATTATTATTTTATTTATTTTTAACACCTTCAATATTTACCATTTTATACTTGTAAGCTTATATTAAATGAAATGATAAAAATTCTATATTAAAAAAATTTTGATCTGCAGCTAAAACAAGTCAAATAAATACATTAATATTTTTTTTTTGGAAAAGCTCATGTGTTTATTTTTTTTTTTTGCCAAAAAAAAATACCAGATCTATGATGAAATGGGACTCAAATAGCTGGTGCGTGTGTGTGTTCATACACTTGAGATGAATAAAGTGACCATCTTTTGTATGGAAAAATAAAAATCTAGTCACTGATTTAAATACAACGTTTTGAATTTGATGAAAATAATCGATTAAATTGTTAAAAATACATTAAAAAAAAATCTTTCGTTACAGAATAGAATTACCGTATTGAGTTTGAATGGAAAATTCTGATGCGATATAATTTTCCTTATAATTGAATTTTACTAGTATTGATTATTGAATCACTTCCAATTAGCGATGTTTTAAAAAAGCCACTTTAATTAAATACAAATCGTCTACAAACAGCAGCTCGGTAACGTGCCATCCCAGCGTGCTTTCCATTTTCCAAACCCCAAAAAAGCATACCCCGCCCCCCATTCGTTGACCGAACGACACTTACCTCCAAGGCTCCAATTAATACAAACGTGTGGGCTCTACTCAACCCGGCTTCACAACACGCCATCGTGTAAGAGATTTGAACTCTGAGTCAGCACCATCCCTCACCTGTCTCTCCCTCCTCCTTATAAACACCTTCCCCTCTTCTCCTCCCTCGAACCCCCTCTGCTTTTATCTCTCCTCAACTTCCTAGCCAAAGTTCTTTCACCTGCAGCCCAACCCCCCCGGCTCCCCCCTCTATTTGCTACTTAGCCATGGATCATTGCAGCAAAACTTCTTGCAATTCAAGCTCTCCTTTTGATTGCCTCCTTTTTGGTACTTCTTTTTCAATCTTATTATATTATACAAATGCTAGGCTCTTCATTCCTGTCCAAGCTCTCTGCTCGCATTGTTTTGAATTGTAATTTTCTTTTTAAACAGATTTGGATGACACCTTGTATTCTTCTAAGCTTGGAATAGCAGAAGCTCTGAAAAAAAACATTGATGGTAAATGGCCAAATTTAATTATTTTCATAACCTAACCTAAAAATCTAAATTACTTCAAATATTTTTGTCAAGAACTGATCAAGATCGTTCTTTTTATGTAGACTTTCTTGTTGAGAGATGTGGGTTTTCAGAGGACAAAGCTCCAAGTATCCGAGTCGAGCTCTTCAAGACCCACGGCAGCTCTCTAGCCGGTTTGCGAGTAATTACTCTCTAACAAAGACATAGTAAAAATAAAATTTCTTTTTTGTCCCTGCCTTTTTTAATTATTAACTGCTCGAACTTATATATATTCAGGCACTAGGATATGGTATTGATGCTGATGATTATCACAGGTTAGCAAAACAAATACTCTCTCAAATTGCTTAATTTCACTTAGACTCTGTTTCCAATTCAGAACCAAAAAAAAAAAAAAACACTGAAATCAGTTTTTTAACTATTTATATTCATCAACAGTTTCGTGCACGGAAGATTGCCTTATGATTTGATCAAGCCAGATTCTCAACTACTTAACCTCTTGCGTAGCATCACTCAAAGGAAAATTGTAAGCTTGAATCAGATAACATAAAATTGAGTCATCCCATTAAACTATTGTGTGATCAAGATTGTATCACTGTTTACGCTTCCAAGCAATTGATTAAAGTTTTTAATGTTTTTGTTGGCAGATTTTCACCAATTCAGACAGAAATCACGCGATCATGGCCCTAAAAAGGTTAGGGATAGAAGACTGTTTCGATCAGATCATATGTTTTGATACTATGAATCCAAACCTGTCTAAATCGAGTAGTCCTGACGAGTTCCCAGTTCTACTTAAGCCTTCAATGGATGCCATGAAAATCGCTCTCCGTGTTGCAGATGTTGATCTTCGCCGTACGGTAAGCCACCATTTCTCGGGTTTTTTTGTTTGATTAGTTTTCATCCTTCATTTGTTTTTGTTTAGCAATAGAAAACATTTCTGAAACCCGATCCTACTCTGTTGTGTTGCAGCTGTTTTTGGATGACAACGTGCGCAATGTAGCAGCTGGGAAAGCTTTGGGGCTCCGTACTGCTCTGGTAAATTTACCCATCAATCCCCTTGTAGTCAAATCAAAGAAAAAAAATTAAAAATCAAACTAACCCCTTGTTAGAATCCAATTTGCCTTTGGCTACTGAAATTCAAATTAAGAAGTCTGCCAACCTTGCCAATTTCTTATTATGCACAAAAAAACGCGCACTTTTTTTTTACCACTTGGAAAAAGAGGAAAATGCCCGTGGCTCGAAAGCTCAAGACCCTTACTTTGCAGGGCCAAAAGGTGTCCTGAAAAATCAAGGGCCCTGATTAACCAGTGGCCTATCCATGACGTCAACAGAAGAGGTAGCTAAATCAGGGGCAAAGGCATTAACGATGATGCTTGATTTGGCCAAAACATCTGAATTTCTAAGAACTACATTTAGAAATTCAAAGCTGTCCCTCTGAAGCAATTAGCTTTCATTTTGTGCTCATTTAAATTTGTTTGACGTCTAATAACCGTGCTCGTGTCCTGATGTGATTATGAAGGTTGGAAAAACGGTGAAGAGCAAAGAAGCAGATTACGTGTTAGAGCATGTCCACAACCTGGCTCAGGTAATTCCAGAAATTTGGGCGAGAGGAACGGATAGTGGTGATCAGAGGATCAGCCGCACCAGGAGTGAAATGGACGCCGTTCTCACAGCTACAACCGTCGGAGCCTAGATAAGACACAACAAATCAAGACCTCTTCTTCAAAGACTGGGTTGGTGTCTGTACATATCAAATGTATCTTTCATGTGAATAACATATATCTTTCATGTGATCTTTCATGTGCATAACATAGCAAATGTCGTCCCTGTCTGAGTTGTTAATTATGTATTAATTATGCGTGTAAATGCTTCGTCTATGTAATGTGATAACTTGAAGTGAATATCCATCCATTCTACCGGTTACCAATAACACTCGTTGGCATCCTATTAAAATTGATTTTTTCTAAATTCGGGTGTCAAATCAGCTTGGTGTACAACATAAATTAAGATTTGTATGTTTTTAGTTTCTAAATCTAATTCGGACATGAAAATAATTCATTAATAAAACCATGCTTGTTGAATTAACTTGATCCATTGATGCAATTAAAATTTATGTTTATTTTTGTTAAAAAACTTCGTTTAATGTGTTTGAACTTCAAACATTAATATGATTCATGAATTATCCACCGAATATTCCACATTAATTGTTATTAAGTGTCCTGCGTCACGCACAGAAGACTAATGAATTAAAGGAGAGAATTAGCGTTTAACGGAAACCATTAGAAGATTTAAAAAAATAAAATAAAAAACCCTCATTGTCAAGCAATTCGAGAAGCTTCCAGCACGATTGAGGTAGCTTTAACAACAACAAAAATGGCATAGTATTTGTCCCGTCCAAGTAGGCCCGTTAATCATGTATTTGGTGCTTGTCACCCAAAGGTGTATCGGACAACGACATCGCCGTTTTGTCATCTTAGGTGGTAAGGGACGTCAAGAATTGTTTTGAACGGTGGAAACGAAAATGTGATGCACGTATAAACTTGTATCCACCCTCAAAATCAAAATCAAGGTGGCTATCCCATCCATGGCTGTCCCTTTCGTTCTTTGAACTAATCACAGTCACATATTAAATTAACGCTCCTGTGCGATGTTGCTAAGCAAGTCAGCAGCAACAGCTCCCATAGGGGATTGCCAGGTCAATGCCTGTGTTACCGTTAAGGCTTGGACCCAGAATTTTTAAAATATTAAAAAAAAATCTAGATAATCAGATTTTTTTATTTTATAATTAAATTTAATAAAATAATTCAAAACCCTTATACAACTCTTTACTTAGCTATAGCTATAGTTTTAAATTAAATCACGGAAGAACTATCTTAATATAAACAATACAAAAAAAAAAAGAGTTAGGTTCATCCTAATCAATCTTCTAAACTTGTAATTTAAATTATAATGAGTTTAATTATTATTATTATTATTTTATAATGCAATAAAAAATTAAAAAATTAATTCATTGAACAATAAAAAAATAATATTAAATAATCAAAAAAATCAAAGCATTTTAAAAAAAAACTTGGGTTTGAGATAGGCTAACTCTGGTTTATATATATATAACAAGGCCCTTTTAAAAAAAAGAGAGAAACACAAACCACATGTTAACTGAAAGAAAACAGTGTTCTCACTATGAATTAAGAACGCAGCTTTTAGACACTAACCCGTGCACTAACTCATTTAGCTATAGAACAAATATACTTTTTTCAATAATTAATATATTATTTACATCAGTTATTTTAGTTGTTTTGATAATTATTGCTATTGTTAGGTGGTGTTGGCGATAAGGACTAAGAATGAGTGGGCATCGTTAGTTGATGTACTGTGGAGTTCACACTTGGTAAAGGTTAGCGAGTGCCCATAACTCAGCCTGTATTTTTCTAGTCTTAAATTACTTCCAATCTCTATCATGCGCTGATATGGTTTCAGACCTCGCAATTATAAAATGTCAGGATATTGCCCAGAAGAGTTTACTGGACTAAGCTCTCCTGCGAGATCTGACCAAAGAAGGCCAAAACAAATTGAACATGTTTATGTACTCCGTCTTAAAATTGAAGCCAACTTTCTCCTCGAAGGAAAAAGTCAAATTGAGTTACCTGACAGTCTGTGCACCAACAGAAATTGAAGTTTACAGTTGATGTTTCAGACTGGAAATAAGGTTTTTAGAATGGATAGTCGGTTAATTAATTTATTCTAATAATATTTTTTAGTTTTTTTTAACCAAGATAGTTGATAGTTTGTATTTAGTTTTTTTTAGGTGAAAGCTACTCGTAGCTAATACTTGTAAAAAAATAATTTTAATAGAAGTTGGGACTATCCGACAATTTTTTAGAGAGAAAGTACAAGAATATTTTAGAAAAAAATGCTCTGAATATATATATAGAGTAAAAAATAAATATTAGAACCTTTATTCTGAATATCTCATGATGTATTTATAACTTATAAATCTTGTTATTTTGTGAGTAGGAGTGCCTGCAATATAATTATCCCGATAGCATTTAATAATAGATAAATATCTCTACATTTGTATTCATGTTCGATAGGAATATAGTGGTTCCTTGAAAGATTTTTATGCATCTAAAAAAATATAGGAGGATTATAGTTTAAGATATCAAATGTAGCTAAGTTTATAAAAGCTAAGTTCTTTCCCAATGTTATACCCAAAAGAGAAAGGTCATTTCCTTGAACGTGTCAAAGGAAGATGATTATTGTTTTAGACTTGGATAACTACTAAGTTCAAGTACTTTGTGTTTGACATGTTAACATAACCTACATTGTTTCAAACTTTGATGGCTGTTAAATTCAAGTGTCTTTAAACTTGACGGAATGCAAAATCAAAAGTCTTGAAAGTTGGATCTAATATGTTTGTCAAAATCACATTACCTTAGATTTACTGACTATGGAATTCAAGTGCTAAGCTTGGTACATTACCGGGATAAAAAAATATCTAGATTTAGCTAGCACCAGACTTAACATACTCAAAATTTGATATACTACAAAGCCTCTGGGTGACTAGAACATTGTCAAGCTCTCACTTGATATATGCTTATTCTTCAAGGCATGCTTAGAAAGGATTGGATATAAAGAATTTTTAAGCTCATTAAAAATAAGTTTATCAGTTTACGGTATAAACGTGAACTAGAATATATTCTCTTAGTAAAAAAGAACCAGGAAATTGATTGGCTATTTGTGAACTAAATTAAAGAAAGATATTTTAGCTACAAAGAAGAGAAAAGGGGAAATTGCATTTTAAGGGTTGCTTAGAGCATGATCATCAGACATCAGTATTTATCTCTCCTAATCAAGATCCAAGTTGTTTACTGGACCAGCAGTTTGCTCGTAGAAGTGGGCCTTCTGTATCAAACTTTAAATCGAAAACTAGAGAATCGTTCCATTTCAGGCCATCCACTTTAAACCAGGCTTTCTGACGTAATTAACGATTTGCTTCATGTTGTACACAGGGACAAAAAGAATGGGCAAATCTCATAAAAACCCCCAACCTATTTTTCATCTCAATTAGGTCCTCACCATCTATATCTTAACAAGGATTAATTCAGGCATTTGAAGGAGTATGCCAAATCAGACACGAAGAATCTAACCAGGCCAACCTAGCTTAATTTGAAATGCCAACCGTTCCATTGAAACAGGTGGCAATTGCCAGCTAGGGCGAAATGTGTATTTTACTTCCAAACCCTTACCAAAGCCTTGTCGCCAACCACTACAATGCAATATTTTGCCATGTTAATTTTATGCACACCATCGTCAGCTGCTGTTCTATAAATAAACCATTTCAATTCTATCCAGTAAATTTGTAATTAGATCCCTTATAGACGGGGTATAAACACGTGATCATTTGAGGCTTGATTATGTAATAAACTCAACTGATCATCCTAACTCTACTATAAATCTTGATCGATCACCATACATATTCGTAAGTTGTTTGCCAAGCACGCGACCATGCACTGATATTAAATATTTTTAACGGTTTTTTTTTTTCCAATCACCGCAAATTATCTTCAGGGATGAACTAGGGGTGCAAGCGGGAGCTTTGCCTCCCGAAGTTTAATATTTATTTTATATGGTTTTTTTAAATAAAATGACCCCTTATAATTAAACAAAATTACATTTTAGTCGAGAATCTAATATCCTATATATATATATATATATTATTATTATTTTATTTTTTTGTGCGTGTAATTGATTTTTGTATCACATTATGTGTCTTGTTTCTCCCCACCGTCAAATTCCCAGCCCCGTGATTGAATCGATGGCTTCCATCGCATCGTAGAACTCTGGCCGAAAAAACTAGGATCCATATCGCTATATTCATAGAAAATGATGTAGATATTATATAAGCATCTGAAAAAGAAAGAGAAACGTGCACGCTCAAGACAGGTTTTGCTTCTCTTATAGTTTCCTAAGAAGAGATACAATCACAACAAATATTCACGTAATCACAAACACATGATGTTACCACATCACAAGTCATAAACTTGCTTGCCAGTGAACTTGACCTCAATTGGGCTAGCATTCTTTCCGATAGACCTGAAATTTTGGCCGACACCTTGGCGCCCCGGGTTCACCTTCTCAGGGTAGACACCATCCTTGGGATGCAAGTACTGAACCTCTCCATTGGGGAACACCCTGTAAAACTGGTACTTGATCTTGTACTTAGACCTTAGCCTAGTTCCAAGGGCCAAGCACTGCTCTTTCCTGGCCAACTTGAGCAAGTTAGGGCCTTCCCTCATAATGGCTGCACCCCCAGTTGGCATTTCAAATATCTGTTCCTTGGGGGAGTCCCATGTGATCACATAAAACTCCTCTACCTGGGCTTTCCTCAACAGTCCACCGGTGCTCCCACCAAAAATTGGTGATGGGGTACTTGGGTCCAACTCCGGTGGAGTAAATCCCACTGGAGCCTCTTTTGTAGCTGTTTCCTCTACAGCAGCAACCTTAAAGCTTCTTTGTGCCTTAACATTAGAGATTGGTAAAAAGGATGATTGTTTCCATGGAACAATGGTTTGGTTGCTTGATTTTAGGGTAGAGAGGGTCGTGGGGGTGAAGAGAGAGGCTTGAGTTGCCATTGCCATGAAGGATTGGAGACTGGAAGGTGTTGATGTTGGTGATTTGGGTCTACAGGGGCGTCCAGGTTCAATAAGATGGAGGAGAAAAGATTATCGATAAGGTGTTTGTGTGATATGAGATGGGTGGTGTATGTGTGTGAGTTTGGATAAGGCAATTTGGAACGGACCAATTAAATTTCTTGAGCTCTGACACGTGGTCTCACCAACATCTAGTGTGTGTGAGTATGGATAAGATATGGACTGCACCAATTAAAATTCTTTGAATTTGATACGTGGGGCTCACCAACATCTCACTTCTTCATTTCCTTCTCTCAGCAATATCTGTTTCTTTGTTATTATTCGTTGTACATAATTATACATGTAATTATGCTGCAGTTGAATAGGAAGCACTGCATTAACAATGCCCGTTTCTGGCTTAAAAAGAATTTCACGATTTATCTAATAATAATTAAAAAAATCAACCTTGAAAGCAATTTTAGTGAAAGTTTGGAATTGAGGTCGTATCTATTTTTTGTTGTTTTTTTAAGAAAAAATTACTTTAAGTTATTCTTTTTATTTTTAAAAATTATTTTAATACACTATATCAAAAATAAAATTTAATAAATAATTAAATATTATTTTTATACATTATTTTTTTTAAAAAAAACTTTTAAAAACATCTTTTACAATATCTTATTTTCCATGTATGTTATGAGCCTCGTAAATTTAAAGTGACTCTTAACTCTCTTTTGTGTTTTTTATTTAATATCAAAAAACAATTTTTATTAGTATTACTAAAAATGTATTTGTTAATTATTTAATAAGTGGTCCAGTTATAAAATTTTTGGATCAAGGAATTTATCTCTTATGATTTCAAGTTCGAACTTTAAGGTTGTTAATATGATAACCATTAGAAACTTATATGGTCGTTAACTTCAGTGCCCGTGAAATTAGATGATGTGTGCATAAGTTAGCCCTGACATCCACGTTAATAAGAAAAAATGTATTTGTTTTTGTATTCAGAAAATGCTTTTGAAGTTTTTTTAAAACAATTATGCTTCAAATTATTTTTTTTATTTTTTAAATTTTATTTTGACACTAATATATTAAAAAAATCTAAAATAATTAAAATAATTAATTTTTATTTTTAAAAAAAAAACACAGTTATAAACACCCTCTAAGAATATCACAGTTTTTGCGATCATAATAATAATAATAACAATAATAAAAGAGGATCATGTTCATCGAGGACCCCAAACAATGATAAAACAAAGAATAGACCGGTGATAGTTTAATTAATGGAAAGCCCAAAGGTCATAGACCCTAAATCCACAATAAAAGAAATAGACCGGACGGCCCAGTAACATTAGATGAGGGAAACAAAATTGGCAGCCTTGGTGCATCATGGTGAAACTTTCAATACTCAATATTCGCGCTCTTTACACCTGTCACTTCCGTCCTGTAAGAGATCAGTAGATAGCACTGGAGGAGGGAGATGAGAGGGAGAGAGAAAGAGAGAGCAGCCTCGAATCTGGCATAGCAATCAGCAAAACAGAGTCATCGTTCATTCCTTGTTAATTCTGCAAAAGCATGGAAATATGGTTCATCTTCTGAATTCAAGTCCAGATTGCAAAACTGGTAAAAATCATCATCTCTTTTATTTTACTGTTTCAGTCACTATAGTCAAGTCGCTCGGATGCAGATATTTATTTTCTGTGTAGTGATTTTCTGTCAGATCCATGACATATATTTACCTATTCAATCAAGTGTTTACTCCATTTAAGTTATGATTTTTCTGCAAATTAATTCAATTTGCTTTTTAAATTTTGATTTTAAAAAGTCATATAAATATTCTCATTTAAAAATAAAATTTGATTTAATTAAAATTCTGTTATAAAATGAAATCAAAATTTTGTTTCATTCTAACTTATGATGTCTATTTTTTTTTATATATAAAAAACATTTTAAATAATTTTTGTCAAGCATACTTTTAACTTAACTAATTTTTGTTATGTATTTATTTATAAAAAATAACTTTTAAATTTTGATTCGAAGTCAAAAGTTTATTTATATAAATCACTTCAAATGGACTCTCAATTATTATTGGTAAAAGGATCCTCTCAACTTGAGGTATCTTTTTTTCTTGTTTTTTGATAATTAAATGTGTTATTCTGCAAAAGATTGAAAGCTGTTGAGTTTTTGGATCATTTCTGAATTTCATTGAAATTTCTTGATAAGGCCCTTTTTCTGTGCAATCAAAACCATGAAAAGAAATAATATATAAAAAAGTACGAAAGAACCAACTAAATTTTTAAACAATTCAGAGTTTAGATACTGACTTGCCAATGATTCTCTCAAGCTTTTTGATAAAAAAAAAAAAAAGAAGAAGATTTAAGCACTCAATGTTTTTATCTATATATATGCTTAGGGATTTATGACTTGGCTAAATGATTCGAAACTATTTTGAATTTAAATCAAACTGAACTTACTCCTTAAACTTTATTTTTAAAATTTTTTATTTGAGTATATCAAGCTCTTTTTTGATAAAAAAGTAATAATCCATTTCGTTAATTTGACTACAGGTGATTGTTTAAAAATACCACACATATTGTGAAGACTTGTTATTTGAGAATTTTAATACAAATGGGAAGAAAAAATAATAGAAGGAAGGAAACATAGACAAATGGGCCTAATTTATATATATAAAATATAGTTTGAGATCCTCAATTAAAAAAAAATAAAAATAAAGGTGAGAGGCCAAGTTTAGTTTGATCCAAAGTTGAGTGTAATTTTTTGGTCATTTACCTTTTTTTCCAAACGAATGGTTTTTGCTGGCATTTTACCTAAACTCCGGATTTTAATACTCAATGTTTATACAGGAAAAGGCACAACACACAATTCTTGGTATTTGTAGATGCTTGCAGATACACTTAGGTTTGATACAAATCATCAATCAAAGAAAAATTTGAACGCAAAAAAATTTTAGATGACCACCTTTTACTTGACTACCACACCATTTTTGAAACCATCTATTGATTGCCTAAAAGAATAATGCTGTGTTGCTAGTTTGATCCAATAGATTAGATTGAGATACTGTTAGGAATGCCCTTGCCTGTGAGTCCACCCTCTCTGGAGTAATCTGTGGTGTTAGGAAAGAGCAAAGTGTAAGGAACTTCTACAGGCCCCACCCTGTTTTTCCATCGCTTGTCATTGTTCATATCCATAATTTTGTTTTCAATTTCTACCAGCTTCCTTCGAAATCTCTCAAATGCCGCCAGTGGTTCACTATCCAAAGTCCATTCAGTAGTATCTCTCTGTCCAAGGTAAACCTCATCAGTTGAATGTCTTGATAAAATCTCAATCAGTGATACACCTAGGAGGGTTTGTAGCTGGGCTGTGATTGTTTTCAGGTAGGCTACATCTGGATTTCTCTCAAGCTCAGCATACTCAGGGGTCCCTGGTTCAGGCATGAATCGACGGCTCAAGGATGGACGGTTAGGGAGGTAGCCAGCATAAGGGTATTGCCCAAAATTGACAGCTGCATGGAGGGCTGAAGCTATCCATATGATAATGGTGCATGTTTGTGTGACATCAACTAGCGTCTGCATCTCAGGCCACCACGGTTCATCTTTCTTGTCACCATGGCCTACATTACGGATCTCTGTCCACCATGACTGGAGTTCACTATCTCCTTGGATCAAATCATCTGTGGGGTAGTAGAAAGCACAATATTCCTTAACCCACGTTTCAATTGCTGACCAGATTTCTAGCCCATCAACAGCATAGGGATAATCTTCTATCAGAAGTCTGAGGCCATGTGGCTGGCTTGAATCTGGAACCGCCACTCCTCTGGATGATTTTGAAAGTTGGATCAATTTTATTTTTGCTTTAGATAAAAGGTGAAGTTAAGAGTGTATTTGTAGGTTCCGAGCTTTACCTCTTGAGGAGATCTGTGGGGAGTGCCTGCTCAGTGAAAACCCAGTTCTTGTAAACAAAAGAGGACATTTCCATGGCATATTTGGCTGGGAAAACAGTTTTCTCCAGTATTCCACCAGCATTGATGAGGATCTGCCTAGCCAAGGCATTTATATTCATTGTATCACGAAAATGAGGATGTAAAAGCTTATAGATTGGGTGAAGGACACTCAATTGTCTGTTTGTGGCTATCACAAATGGCTCTATTACAGCATGAGTGTTCAGCCTGTAAATACGAGCAGAATCATTCAGATGTACATTCTATAGTAGAACAAGCTTTTACTTTATGCCATCATGAAAGCCCTTTTGATTTGAAATCATACCAGTGGCTAACAAGCTGATGGTATCCAGAATCATTTACAGCAGCATAAGCTTTGGCCAGTTGCCATACCGAGCCTTCAACACCCTGTTCTGCTGGAGTGAAAACTTTGCTGACAGCACCATGACGGTCTCCTTGTGGATGTGGTAGACTCAACTCAATTCTCAATGGCTTCAATGTCCCATCATCTTGAAGAAACAGGATTGTTCTAGAGGCATAAGTCTTTGTGCTGGTCGAGTTTATTCGCCTCAGGTATGGCATCAATGCATCATGATGATCCAATATATACAGCCTGTTGCGTTTGATTGCCTATTTCAGAAAAATTGAAATATTCATTTTTTAGGGAAACAACTTCAGTGTTTCTTGATTCTAGTATTGAATATATATTATAGGAAAGGACATGAAAGAAACGAATCATCATTAGTACTTGAACTACGGTTAGGCCATCCATGCTCTCTTCTATTAACTCTTTTCCTATTGAGCTGTTCTGATTTCCATATACTTTAGGGTCTAGCTTGCTGGCTGGGGGGAAATCCTGCGGATATATTTTAGTAATTTATTAAGGTTTAAGGGTCATAGAAACATAAATCATCAGGTAATCTAATGCAGGTTGTGTTTTACTTGGAGGCGACTGATGATAACTGGGTTGACCCCAGCAAGCATTTCCCGTGCAAACTCTTCATCTGTCCTCCAAGCAGACTTGTCCGCTGAAACCATACCATGAAAACTTTATATTTCAAAGTAATGTAGACATGAAATGAAATTTTAACTATTACAAGATAACCGGGAGGGGAAAAAAAAGATTTATCAGTGCACCTTTGATAACATCAGGCTTTGGGAATTTGAAGAGCCGCTCTCCATCATTACGAACAAGTTCCTTGAGCATCTCCCACGGGATGTGGTCTCTTATTTTACTGATTGTTGGCCCATTTGGTAGCTTAATTCCCCCTTCATAGAGGTTGAGTACATCCTCAAAGGTGTCGAATTCATTAATGGTTTTGTCACATAAAGATGTGATCTCTGGGAGCAGTACCTGAGCCAGGGATTTCAGAGCATAGGCAAGAAAATCTGAAAACTTCAAATGCCCAAACCGTTCATCTCTAGGAACATAGATGTCCAGACTTATAAGCGGCAACCTTTGCTCACAATGAGGGTCTGTTACAATGGTAAAACTGAATTGTTGATTGAATTGACAAAAACGCATGCATCTAACATTCTAGAGAAGATCATTCAGCCAGGAGATATTTTCTATGCGTTATATGTTTTTACCCTGTTAGAAATTCTGAAACCCTTGGTAGAGTGGCTATTTATATAGATGCATGTCGAAAGTGATTGAGTTTAGGCTAATTTCTTACCATTTTTTGTTTTTCTTCGACCCGTTCTTCCTCTTCGGGGATATGGATGTTCTTCTGTTCCGCCAAGAATAGGGCGAGCATATCCTTCACCCTTGTCTGGACTCCCCAAATCGTTGTAGTAATCATAGTCATAGACTCTATCCCACTCCTTCAGCTCACCTTTTCCATTTCCACGGAGATTTATAAGCTCTTCTTCTCTATACAACCGCAATGGCTCAGGTGTCTGACATGGAAGATATGCCTAATGCAAAATCCTTCAAGAAGTAAGTGAACCCACCTATTTATCCAAAGCCTATCTTAACACGTTCTTAAAAAAATCTGGCACTAGAAGTAGGCCTATCACAAATCATGAAGGAACAGAAAGTAGAAATAGGAATTGATAGTGAAAACAACAAAAAAAGAAACCATTTTAAAACCTTTATGAAAACAGTCATGGTCGAAAGAAAATTTGAACTCAAACAGAGAAAACGATAGTCAGGGAAAGTGCTGTTCTAGCAGGGAAAAAAACATTTACTTGTGATTTCGCCTACAAGGGAATAAGATATCGAGGTTTTAGTTGAGGCAAGCGTTAAATCTACGGTGCAGGATGGCAATAAAGCGCACTCCCTGCGTCTAGATGGCAAGCACTAAATGTACGGCCCAATAAAACATAATGTAGGAGCACTCATTCTCGTATTCACAATAGTTATCCAAAATCCAACTACCTTATTTGAGAAAAACACACGATCATACTTGTAACGATGCGTCGGATAAACCCAGGAATTGCAGATGAAATGTACCCGACCGTGCCCAGGAATGTCTTCCAAAGTGACTGTCTTAAGATAGAGCTGGCTATGGTGATGGTTTTTGATGATGATAGCCCCAGGAAAGCCCATGCTTTCATCCCATTCAAAAGTAATTGTGAACATAGTCTCTCCAGCTGCTAGCGGTGTGATTGTGGTAACCCATTTCTCCAAGTATGCTACCTTGCCAAGCTTCCCTCGCAAGCCATCTGCTAAACACACATAAACACCACAAAATCCCCAGTTTTAGCTTGATCAAACTCGATTTTCATTTCATTATTGCACATTTTACTGGGAATAATAAACAGGAAAGGACATTTAAAGCTAACTTCAAGAATCATGAACATGATTTCTTTATCCGGTATGCAAATATTAACTCCTTCACCGTCACTTTCTCAAAATAAATAAATAAAAGAAATTGCACAGCTAATAAACAAAACAACCCAGCTGTTATCCCCGAAGACCAGAATTTGAAACGAAACTAATTGAAAAAAATTTCCACCATGTGTTTTTTCCTTTTCATTCGTTTGAACAGAGAAAAGTGAACGGTGGCCGGAGGGTATTGGTGAAGTTATTTGTTGTTTGATTAAAAAAACAAAGGGTAATTTGTCTTTATTGAAGAACCTTCACTACTATGTTCCCTTCCCCTCAAAACTTTCGGACACTTGTACCATTCAAGAGACTTAAGAGAGGCCGAGAGAGGGAGGCACGCTAACCTGGGTCTTGATGAACAGCACTGACAAGCTGCATAGATACACCCTTGCCCAACAACTCATGGACCCGATCAAGAAATGAAGCTTTTATATCATTGAAGTCCAAAACGTTCTTTTTCATCAACACCACGGTGCCTTTGATCTTCCTTCTTCCTTCCACCTCATTAGGCTGCGTGTAGAACATTTCCATTGCTTTCTGCATCATCTCCGAGACAGGGCAGAACCCCATTGAAAAAGCTCAACAAGAAGGGTGGCCAAGATTCTTAGAGTGAGGTGATGTTAAAACTTAAAAGGGATAGCACCTTGAGGCCAAGTTTATAGGATATATAACGGGACTGGTTGGCTTCTGTCTTGTGTGGCGTGTCTGATGCAATATATAGTGATTTCTTATTTGGGTTTCTTGATTGTTTTAAGCTTGTGTTCGGTAATGTTACAAGGTATTTTTTAATTAAATATATATATATATATATATATATATATAATTTTTAACATAGTAAAATTATAAAAAAATACTTAAAAAATATTTTCTTAATAAAAAATAATTTTAAAAAAGCCGGTTGAACAATATAAACAGACATTTTATAAGTCCTGATCTTGACTTGAGGAAGGGACTTAAAATACAATCGATGGTGACAGCTAATAGTTGGACCGAAAGGAATTTAAGGCTTTATCTCTTTGTTGATCCAGAATTAAGGAACCAGATTCCAACATTAGCCTTTTTTATTAAGAAAAATGTGTACACATTACTTAAATATGTATGAATGTAGTGACCATCTCAGTCCATGGCTGATGCATCTCCCTAGATTGTTAGATTATAATTCTAAGAGTTGATTCTTTGATGTCAGCCTTACCGGATTAAGATGTTGTCATCTATGTGTCTAGCCTGTTTTCCAGAGTTTCTTAATATTTTTAGTTTTAAATTATTTTTTAAATATTTTTAGATTGTTTTAATATACTAATATTACAAAAAAAAATAAAAATTATTATTTGAATATATTTTCAAATAAAAAATACTTTAAAAAACAATAACTAACATACTTCCAAACAGATTCTAAGTGTATTTGTTTTTACATTCAAAATATATTTTTAAAAATTTCTAATTTTTTTTTTCTTTGATTGTTTTTTGATTTTGAATTGTTTTAATTTGCTAGTCTTAAAAATTAATTTTTTAAAAAACTATTATTTTAATACAAAAAAACATTTTAAAAAACAACAATATTACAATTTTATACGCTATATTAATTGATATCATTATCCTGAGCATCCTTGCTGGCCAATCAATGTGCAAACAGTATGTGTGATAGTATAGCAATATTGTTAGGTCAATATATAAAAGAATTAGCTGTGAATTTAGGATGGGCTTCTCATTTCACTCTTATGAGTTATAGCCAAATCCAGTTAAAGACGTAAAATGAGGTTTCTACTTTGGGGGATGCTTGAGAAAAAGAAATAAGAGTTGTATTGGATGGTTGATGCATTGCCACTTTGTTTTTAAGGAAGTCTATTAAGCTTTATTTTATTTTTTCTTTTGGAACCAATTAAGCTTTGCATCATCTTAATGCCAAACACTCCTTTTATTTTATTTTATTTTATTTGTATTAACGTAAATGTTTTAAATAATTTAAACATATCTTAATTAATATCACAGATTTTAAAGTTAATATTTATGCAAGTCTCCAATAACCTTGAGATTTGTAGGATTTAAACTAGTAGTCTTTAAGAAGTAAACTTGAAACCTAATCAGTTGAACTATACTCCTTAGAGTTACCTGATCGTAAAAAATTCATAATCCTTTTATTATTTATATTCTTTATAATACATTTTAAATTTTGATCCTGAAACCTTTAGGTTAGAAATTTCAAATTTAATTGATTTTTAGTGCACCTTTACTAAATTTTTGTACACTATCTTCTTTATATATAATTTTTTTATTAATATAGATATTTGAATCAGTTTATATGTATTTCGACTAATTTCACGGGCTCTGAAGTTAACGATCATATAAGTTTCTAATAGTCTTGAAGTTTGTGAGACTCAAACTAGTAATTTCTAGAAAACAAACCTAGAATCTAACCAAATAAATTATATTCAGAGTTTTTTCTGTGTATAATTGATAGTTAGAATAATAGTGTTGTGACCTAAATTAAATCTTGTGGTACGAGGAACAACCAAGTCTAACTGCAGATTTCAGGTATGACTTGTGCGAGTCAAACACCTCGTAGCTGGGTTTTGATTATTCTTAAAGTGTAACTCACTTCCCTTTGGGCTAAAAGTAATCAAGATAAAAAAGAGAGAGAGACTAAAGCCTCCCGTGGGATGTCATGAAACATTAATGGTTCTTCCATCGAATTTACATTTTCTTTTCCTATAAAAATCAAAATAAAAAATAAGAAAAAAATTAAAGATATAACAAAAGTAAACTGAGAGGGTTCAAATATATAGAAGAATTGGGATGGAGTTTTTAACAAAATAAAGAGTATAATTATATTTTATTGTACTTAAGATAAAAAAAAAAACAATACAGGTTAAATGTTAAATTAAATAATTATTAGATGGATGTGCATAAAAAATTAAGCTAATGGATATAAATAGATTTTTATTAAGTGAGTTTTATTTAATGAAAGTTTAATTAGGTGCAGAGAAACTCCTTTTCTCTTTGAGATTGACTGGTTAATGCTACAGAGATTAGAAAAGAAAAGTATCAAATTTCACATTGAAGAGGAAGCTATTCTAGCATTAAGATCATCTATTCTAGCATTAAAATCATAAGCACGATGCACATTTTGTCCATGCCTGATTCTATACTTTCCTTGTTTGCAATGAAAGATATCCAACAAAGATCAGAAAAGTAGCCGGAATAATCCATAAAAGCCTCGGCGTCCGAAGCACACACAAGTCGGCTACCGAAAGACAGAAAGTCACCTCATCCTTCTCTCGAAACGAATAAGCTCTTTTCATTCCTCTCCTAGCAAAGCAAAAAGGGATGACAGTAAAGCAAAGATTTGTTATGATTTAGCTATTTACTTGAAGATGAAAGATTTAAGACCGAAAGAAATTGATGAATCTCTCGGAGATGTTCGAAAAATGAAAACCAATGTCATCGTCGAAGAACATAATAAGAACCATGTCTAGATCTTCTTCTAATAGTTCTCACTCTTACTTTTAGGAATTGTTCAATGTGGTTTTAAAGTCTTCTTGAAACCTGACTTTGACCTGAACATTAACTATCCATAAAATATACAGCCTAGTACCGATTTAGATTGATTTGAACAAGTATTGATCAAGTTCGGGTAAGATTATCATCCTGGTAAAAGAATGCTTGCTTTGCAGGTGAGATCATGTAGACCCTGTTGCATCTTCACCACTCAGAAATAATTAGCGTGCCTGTATCTAGGCTCTCCAATTACTCTATCCATCGTTCGAAGCAATTAATAATACCCAATGATAAAGAATATGGAAGAAAAATAAGCTTGTTGAAAATTAACCTCTTCTAATATGGACTCTTTCCAAGGCTGTTGCAGGTTGAAATGTGTGAAATATTGTGCTTGAGCAAATAGAACATTTACAAAACAAGATCTCATGTAGAGTCGAGGCCCCATGCCTACGTCAGTTCAGGTAAAACGTAAAGAGTTTGATAAGGTGTGTGTGTTTGAGCTTGAACAAGAGAAAAAAAGATGATTTTACTTTGGTATTTACGACTATTTATATAAAAACTAAATCTATATAGGCGTGTTCACACGAAGTAAAATGATCGATATCCTTACTGTGTGTGTGATGGTTTTCAAGCATGGATCAGATGATTAGTTTTTTAACGAATCCAGATGTTGAGAGTTGATGTTATGTTCTGTGAAAGCAACGGACCAACAACCAATAATAATGGAAGAAAAGGCAGACAATGCTTGCAAGATGCAAGTTTGAGAGACTGGCAGGCGAGAAGCAAGTTGTTTTACTAGCAAATAGTAATCTCTGAAAAGAGATTTCTACCCGTCTTGAAAATTTCTTCCTCCTAGCAAATGGCGTGAGGTTGGTATTTATGGTAGTAGGATCCTAATTGCTAGGATCATGTCATGTTATAATTGATTAAATAAATTGATTTAAATTAAAAGAAAATTAAGCCTTTTATTTTATTTTGGTTTATATTTCTTCAACTTAACCACAAAAACTAACTTATGTGTTTGGTGTTTCAGAATATGATGTCAATTATAGTTTAAAATATTTTTTATTTAGAAATATATTAAAATAATATTTTTTATTTTTAAAAATTTATTTTTAATATCAATACATAAAAATATTCTAAAAATATATAAAATAAATTAATTTTAAACAAAAAAAAATCCAATGTTAAAAGACTAGCCCTGCCACAATATCCATGTCCATTCTTCGTAACTCAAACTCCATGCTGGGTGAGTTCCATTATTGACCCATTTAGTGTGTAATTTAATTAAAAATAAATAAATAAATTTTTTTGTATTTTAAAATTATTTTGACATATTAATATTAAAAAATTAACGTAACTCATTCTTTACCTGCTCTATGCCAACAATCCTTTACCTGCTCTATGAACATCTGCTAAAACGGATGGGCCTAACCCATCCTTTTGTCTTGTTGCAGTCCAAGTGTAGCCCAAAACCCCGATCCAGTGGCTCGGAGTAATGTTAAATGCTCATCCAACAAGCCTAGCCTCTCTGCTCATCATCTGGGCTGGGCTCAGGATCATTCCTCTTGCCTATAGGTATGCTACGGCTCTCACATCTGAGCTAGGCCTGGACGTGGACTCGCTCGCCCCGTTACCCCAGCCAATATTTTGACGCCCTTTTATTTATTTAATATATGTAATTATTACAAACCGTGTATAGCAATTTATGTATTTAACTTTTATTTTATACCTAAAAGTTAATTCTTTTCATCATGTGGTGCAGTGTATTTTTGCAAGATCATTTTTAAAAAAATATATATTAAAATAATGTTTTTTCATATTTTTATTTTTAAAGATTATAAAAAACATGTAAGAAAATCAATTTAATATTAAAAAAAATTTAAAAAATAAATTAAACTGCATTAATTACCTAACATGGCCTCGATATGTAACTTAGAGTATGTTTGGTATTGCGGTAGCTGTTGTGGTTGTGGTTTAAAAAAAATTGTTTTATAAAAAGTACTTTTAGTTGTGGTTGGTTTGAAGAAATATATGTTTGGTTAAAACTGTGGTTGAAATTGAGGTTGAACAAAAAGTAGTGTAATGTGTTTGGTTAAGACTGCTTTTAAAATTGAGGTTATAAAATAATTTTAAAAAATATATATTAATATTGATGGTTTTTAATTTAAATATTATAGAATTACTATTATATCATGAAATAAATAATACTTTATATAAAATATTTTTTTAACATTAGTTTTTTGAATAAAAAATAAAAAATATATTTTTTATTTTATTAGATCGGACCCGGTTCAATGTATTTTTAGCTTTGAACTGGACCGGTCTGATCGGAAAAAACCCGTGAACAGTGGAGATGCTCCACTGTTCGGGAAAGAAAACTCATGAACAACACTGCTCATGAGTTTTCCAGTTCAAGAAGCAGCTTTTTGCTGCTTTTTGAAATCTTATGGCTGTGTCAAAAAAATAATAGGCTCCACTATTATAAATATGTTGTGAAAATATAACTAAATAATTGAATTGCTGTTGTTGCTTCAAACGTAGAAGCAACACGCAACCAAAAAATTAAAGGAGCGTGAACGGGGAAGAATAGCGCAGTTGGAAGAATTATTAGGAATGGGCAAGGCATAGAGCCGTAGATGGGTTTTTTCAGGTGCATATAATCGACGGCAGCAAATGCATCTTACAATTTCCATGGAATCATCAGTTTGCACAGGAACTTTGCTTCCAAGCTCGTGTGCGTTTGGAACACTGTTCAAATTATATTCCCTTTAAATTAAAATTTTTTTTATTAAAATTATGTGTAGTTTATATTTTTTAGATGTACTGATTTTAAAAATAATTTTTTAAAAATAAAAAAAAATTATTAATATAGATTTTAACATAAAATATTATTTAAAAAACAATTATTACTATATTATCAAACATCTTTTCAAACCCCAAGCCAACAGGATACTGCTAGAACATAATATTACCATATATACGATTTAATTATTAATGAGTCGACTGCAATTCGCCAAAGCCACTATGATATGATTCACCGCAATTGCTTGACACGCCTCACCATATCCAGCATGATGTGATGGTGCGGATAGCCCATGCTCCCTGGACACCTTCTGACGTCATTATTTTATAACTTTTGAACAGATTTAGTTTGTTTTTTTAATTAAAGAGATATATTTACCTCGTTTCCATAAAAAAACAAAAAAAAAAAACAAAGTAACCGATTCTTTGAAATAGTTCAAGGGAATATTTGTTTTTATGTTTTGAAAATTTTTTATTTTTTTATTTTAAATTAATATGTTTTAAATATTTTAAAATTATTATGATATATGGATGTTAAAATAATTTTTAAAAAATAAAAAATATATTAAAATAATATATTTTTAAATAAAAAACTTTAAAAATAATTATTAACACCTTTTCAATTATTCTCAAAATACGCAACCAGTTTCAAGCTGCGACTTGCTTCCCTCATAGTTGAATGACACGTCCTCATTTCTGAGCAACACGATACAGAGACTTGCAGGGATCATGTGAGTGTTTATCTAGGTTATTTAAAAAAAAGTTTGGTGGTTAAAATTTTTTAAAAAAAAATATGCAATGTGCATCTTAAATGAAAGACTGTATTGCAATCTTGTACTTGATGAAAAAACAATTACCAACACTTGTGTGTTCTGCTAAAGAGAGCGACAAAAGGTGCAGGAGCACCAGGGGATGTTAGTTGCGCAGCAAGATTGATCAGTTAGTCTTACAATCTGGAACTAGTTAAATGGATCATGCAAGCACGTGCTTGTATCTATGATTGTATCGTGCTACTACAAGCACGTGTCAACCGAAAATAATGTCTCGACTTTTGTAATATGCTCGGTTTGATTGGGCATATTCTGGTCTCTCAACGATTCATCTCGATGTTGAAAGCTCCATCGCTTGTATGAATTTCGTAACATGATGAACGGTTTGTCTTAAATTAAACAACGGTGCTCAAGTATATGTAATGATAGCAGTTTAAAGTAATTTTTATTAAAAATATATTAAAATAATATTTTTTATTTTTTTAAAATTATTTTTGATATTAATATAATAAAATAATTTAAAATTAAAAAAAAATTAAAATTTTTTAAAAATATATTTTCAACCGTGTTGCGTGAACCGCCGCATGATACATGATATGAAATTACTCCTCAGAACTCCTTATTTATTTATTTATATTGCTCACTGAGAAATGCTTTATCATGTATGTTCTTGAGAAATGAGAAAGACTTTTGAGCCTTTTCTGTCCTGTCGTCTTCGACAAAGGATGAATACGCGTATTAAATGCTTCGAGGTAATGGGGGAAGCAAAAAGATATTTCTCTCTCTCTCGAGTTTTTGTCTGTTTGTGCCACATAGACAATGCTTGTGGACAGATCAAACAGCCTCCACTTAGAGCCTGTTTTCCTAAAATTCAGAAGTGCTTTAATCGCTAAAGACATAAGTGTCGTTTATTGCCTCCCATGATTCACGGCACATGCGCCACATAATAATCTTTCCAAGCGAATCTTCGATGCTCTAGATATTTTAGATTACGAATATCATGAAATATTGAGGTTGTCTTGGGAAAAATTAAAAGATAATATTTAAGGTTAAGAGTGTTGAGAGCGTAGAAAATATAAAGGGTGGAGTTTTGAAAATGGTTGGAAGGAACTGAAAAAATTATAGAGGATAATTTTAAATTAAATATAATTACAAAATAATTAATAGTATATATTTCTAGTCTAAAATAGACTTTGAAGAAAAAAATAGAAAAATAAATTCAAAAAGGAGAGAGAATGGCGCATGAATTAAGAGTTTTTTTTCATTATTAACATGCGTGTCTGAGCCAGCTTACACGTACCCCGACTAATCTCACGAGCCCTGAAGTTAACAATCATGTAAGTCTCAAATGACCTTTAAGTTTGTGGAACTCGAAATGATGATCTATAGAAAGCAAATCCAGGATCTGATCAGTTAAGCTACACCTTTCATGGTTATGAACTAAGGGTTTTAATCATACATGTCATGCGTCATATGATTAAAACTTGTTTTGCAACCTATTTATGATAAAAAAAAAAACACCTATAAAATATCCTAAAAACAATAAAAAATCCATTCATAGCCTTAACAAACCCAAAAAACCAAACTTAAGTTGAAACCGAAAATCAATCGAAGCCAATGTTTGTTTTTTCACGAACTTTTAGGGCACAAAACACTTAATATGAACTCCTCGTATCAAATGAAGCAATTTAACACAAAAAACTCTTATTTTTGTAGCTTAAATCAATGCAAACGATAAGTTTCTTTATCTACCGTAAGAATTTGACAACCCCTTTACCTCTCTTCTCTCAATCAATGATAAAAAAATAACAAAAATAAATCAATGTACCAAAATAAAATTGAAACAATTTTCAATAGACCACAATTATATAATTCACATGATTGTATAAGTTTGAGAATCAAAATAAATATTTTCAAAACTTATACTATGTTATTTATGTTCCCTATGCTTTTTATTTCAATTTCCCTCTTGTCATTCCCATTCTTTTATAAAAATTTAAAAATAATTATTTATTGAATAAGACTTGATCTTTAAAAATAAAGTTTAAACAGTAAATTTAAAAAATAATTTATTATACGGTGAACAATATTAATTGAAAATCTCACGCGTTTTAATATACAAGTAATAATAATGGGACCAGAAAGAGGCGTGCCAATTAAACGGTAAGAACACGTCAATGCTATATTATTGTATTGAGACTTCGAATTCTATGCTTTTCGTTACCGTTGGGATTACGCAAGCCAGTCAATGTCTCGCTGATTAGACTGGCCCCGGTGAGCATTAACAGCGAAGCCTCTGAGCTCGGGAGCAAGAGGATGCATAAACTTTCAACCAAGAGAGGAATAATGGTTAACGATCCCCACTGTTATTTTCAAGTTCATGCTTGAGACTTTTTATCATGGTTTCTACCTCTTGACTTTTTATGGCTGTGTGTTAACTTGAGTTGGAGTTTGCCCATGATTTGAATAGTTAGCTTATTTTGATTGTTTTAAAAAATATTTTTTATATTTTAAAAATTATTTTTGATATCAACGAATCAAAATAATTTAAAAATATTAAAAAAATATTAATTTTAAATTAAAAATTAAAAATTAAAAAAATTAATTTTTTTTTAAAATAATTTTAAAATATAAAAATAAATAGAGTTGATATAAGGTTGTGTTTATGAACTTGGTTTAGAAAAAGTTTTTTAAAGAATTTATTTTTTTATTTTTAGATTTTTTTAATATTTAATATCAAAAATATTTTTTAAAAAATAAAAATAATATTATTTTAAATTATTTTTAAATTAAAAATATATAATTACATGCTTTCTTTTCCCGTACTGCAACATGGCCAGGACCACTTTGTACTGGGAAGAACATAAATATATTTGGTGATGTTACCCTGTGTGTGTAATTGATTTTTTTATATGATTTCGAATACCAAAACCATGAAAACTAACATTGAAATCATTAAAAATTAATTTAATATTTTTTATATAAAATATATATAAAAAACACATTCTAAAACATTATTTATTTTTATACAATAATATTTTAAAAATCACTCACTCTAGCCATAACATCATATGATATTTTTATGAATTAAAAGGGTGTATGGTATGAAGAGTTCCAAACTCTTCCATCATTTAACTATTATTTTTTAAAATATTTTTTATATAAAAATGTATTAAAATAATATTATTTATTTATTTTTTAATAATTATTTTTAGCATTAATATATTAATAATATATATATAATAATAATTTTAAATTAAAAAATGAGGAACCTAGCGTTCTCATTGACGGGAAAAGTGAGTTTTTTTTACCTAGTTACCCCTGTTTTTTAAGTGAACCAACATACTATTATTATTACCAATAATAATACAATTATCGTGGGCTTATAACTTATTTGAGAAACTAACATGCATTTTAATGACTTTATTGTATTATAAAAGTTATTATCATGACATATATATTGTAATTTATTGATAGGTTTATCATTTCAACTTGTAGCTATAATTTTTGTATAAAGCTAGAAAAATAATTGGAACTCGTGGACTTTTTAAGTCATAAAAGTATAGTAGTAAACTCTGCTTGGATTCCTCAACATTCACGACATAAACCGAACATGATAAAATTAACGAGACTTTTTACTTCATGATGGTGTTATTTTCGCTCCCTTATTTATCATGTAGACTAAAATAGCCTTATTAGTTATTTAATAATATTTATTTTATATAAATAAATAGAACAAGTAATGAAAAAAAATATTAAATTAAAATATTTTTACTTTTTTTTCATGCGTAATGAATTTTATTCTCCTTTTCACTTATGTCTTTTCCGACAGTAAAAAAGCTTTTTTTATATTTATTTTCAATTATTATTTCCATAAAAAAAGATATGGGGTAATAAAGTAATTTCGATAAGTCCACCAACCACGGAGAAATTTCTATCTTCCTTATGTCGTCCATCAAAAGTCAAGAGAGAGCTAATTTAGTCGCGCTGCGACGGCGTATTCTCCTATCCGAGAGAGCGAAGGCGCGATAAGTGCTGCACTGCCACTGACTAGGAGAAGAGATCTTCACGCAGAGCAAACTCCTTTCTCTCTTTTTCTTTCTCTATATATTTTTTACATCTACAATTAATCCAACTAATTATTATTATTATTATTATTATCGGTATAGAACTGCAACAAAAAAAATATTATTGCTGTAATTTTGTGATAACTATCACCACAACAATTGAAACGCCTATATTAATGCGATGGACTATTTATCTATTTAATTACTATTAAGAAAAAGAAGAGAAGTTTTTTTTTTTGTTTTTTTTCTCGCGATTTTGATTGGAGCATGTTTTGATGGTAATGGGGTCTGGCAAAAGAGCAAGAGCCTCTTCTTCTCGAAACATGAACATGTCAATCTCAGGCAAGCTACTTCCTCACGCTCTTCCTGCTCTTAGTTTCACGATTTCGACTTCAAGTTTTTATTTTTTTTTAAAAAATTCAATTAGAAATGAACTTTTATGAATTTTGGGTCGATTTGTTTTTTTGTGTGTGTGGAATATCTATGCAAGCAGATTCATAATCCATTAAAAGAAGATTTTTCGGCTTTTGAATGTTTTCGGACTTCTTATTTTGATTTTCTGGGTCGAATAAGATAGAAATGATTATTAAGATTTAGCTGGAGCCAATGCTTTTGAGGTCAGCGTCTAGTTAATTTAATTTAGCCCAGCTTCAGCATACTAAAGATAAAATGATTTTAAGGTCATATTGATAGTAGAAAAATCGGGAGCTTGTCTTGCTATTAAGTCTCGAAGGAAATGATTTTTGTAGCTGCGAAACATCCATGGAGTGAGTGAGTTACTGTATTTTGCAGGTATTCGTGAAAGACATCAGCAGGAACTAGAGAATTTGACCCTGACCACACAACCCTTCAAAACATTGAAGTTTTTTGCTCTGGCTATGGTTCAATATTGTAAGAGATCGGTATTCTACCTCCTGGCTAAAGGCGGTTGGCTAATGCTATTAAGTACAGTGGTGGCAGCTGTTGGAGTTGTGCTTGTGACCATTGACAGTCCTCATGAAAAGGTGTTACAGCATATATATTATTTTAGGTGCTTATAGTTTAGTTAAATTTATGTTCTTATGGATGAAACATTACGTGTTTTTGGATTGCTACGGCCAGTTGCTACAGTGTTCCTTATGGTTAAACCTTGAATATGTTGAGATTTAGATATGGCGCTTCTTCCTCTTAATGTGAGCATTCATTTTGTTCTGTTATTCATGGCTCTATTGTTTACAAATTAACGGTGTGGATTATTGATTGCATGTTGTGGCATGTTTCTGCAGCATGTTGAAGAACTTTCTCATTATCTGCGATTTGGATTGTGGTGGATTGCCCTTGGCGTTGCATCATCGATCGGTCTAGGTGAGCAAAATTTACTCAGATGAATATGAAAAAACCCTAAAGCTGGGTACAGTGAAGAGTGTCAGCAACTATACGAGTGCTTCAAATTTAGAGGCAACTTTTGGTGCATGTGATATCAATAATGTTTTTGCCATCATAAATTAACCTAGTATGAGTTTTTTTAAACCTGGCATCTTATTTTTGTATAATGAGATTCTTAAATCATGAAGCACAACATTGTAGTTGGACAAGGGACCTTTTATCATCATCATCCTTTTTATACTTAGCCGATAAACTCAAGTTGCATGGTGGTTTCAGCTGTGCCCTGTGCTTGTAAAGTGGCTCAATTTAGTTCTCACAATTTTTTTGGTCTATTGCTGTGGTTTCGTCCATCTAAGATCTTTGGAGATAGGAAGGAACACAGCTGGTTAAAATCACTATCTCTAATATATGGCTTTTTGCTGTTGCTGATTCTACATTTTTATGAAGAATTGAGATCTGCTATCCACTGAGCTTGATCTGTCTTTTCTTTTTTAAATTTATTTCAGGATCTGGTTTGCATACTTTTGTTATGTATTTGGGTCCTCACATTGCCTTGTTCACGATTAAGGCAATGCAATGTGGCCGAGTTGATTTAAAAAGTGCTCCTTATGATACAATACAACTGAAAAGAGGTCCTTCGTGGCTTGACAGAGATTGCCATGAGTATGGGGACCCAGTGTTTCCATTATCACATGGATTGCGGGTTCCCCTTAGCAGCATATTGCCCCAGGTACAGGTAGAGGCTATTTTGTGGGGCGTTGGGACTGCACTTGGGGAGCTTCCTCCTTATTTTATCTCAAGAGCAGGTATGTGCCAAGTGTCTGCAGCAGTAAGATGAATATCTGGTTAAAAGTTTGCTAGTAATGAAATGTTTGTCTAGTGATCTTGTGACAATCCATATGCACTGAGGTTGCTGCCGTACTATAAGACTGAGTGGCTGGATTAATATGATAGTTTTGGGCATCTAACATGATTTACGTCACAGATTACATGGAAGACTTTTTTCTTAAAAAAAACCTTTTGAGATTTTGTCAAACTTATAATCTTTAAGCCCTACTAGTTACCGAATGTCATTTTATTACTATTATCAACAACAGCAAAGCCTCTGTCCCAAACTAGTAGGAATAGGCTATATGGACTCTTAATCATAAACTAAATTCGCCTCAATATCAAGATATTTTATTATCGAAGGAAAAAAGAAAACATATCATAGTTGTTTTTAGCCCAATTAGGCGCGTAGCTGTTTTCTTTTTTCTTTTTTCCTTAAAGGAGATGACCGCTCCTTCCATCTGTGATTAGTAGTGCGAGTATGGTAACTGCAAAATGTTGGTTTTGATTTAGTATATTG
The DNA here is from genome assembly GCA_018804465.1 of Populus tomentosa. Lineage (NCBI taxonomy): Eukaryota > Viridiplantae > Streptophyta > Magnoliopsida > Malpighiales > Salicaceae > Populus > Populus tomentosa. The sequence continues at coordinate 10,301,834 of CM031983.1, read as the reverse complement.
ACAGCTCTGCATATTTTTTTGCATATTGATTACATCACTTTATGCAGCACGTATGTCAGGTAGCAAGTTGGATGCCATTGAAGAATTGGATGCTTCTTCGGATGGAGATAGTGGAATCATATCTACTCGTCTTAAAGCAATCAAACATTGGCTTCTGAACCACTCTCAACATTTGAACTTCTTCACAATCTTAGTGCTTGCTTCGGTTAGTGCGATGCCCATCTATATTTTATACTACTAGTTATTCAGAAAATAGATGACCTTACCAGGAGGAGGGACTCGTCTTTTCTCATACTCGTGCCTCCATTAAAATCCTTATCAACTCTTTTTAGTTTAAATATTCCAAAATGCAATTTCAGTTGTCCCTTTTAAAACATTTTAATATTTGTAATTTGTTGTCATAGATGCAATTCCTTGATAATTTGAGATTGTTTTAGTATTTACGTGGACAAGTACTATGTCCGATAAAAAACAGGGCTTGGTTTCTGACATTCTTTAAAATTTTATTTAAACTACAAATTCTTGTATTAGAAAATATTTGCTCTACTATTTTCTTTGTATCTATGAAGGGTGCTTTATTGTGATACATCATGAAACATAAGAACAAAGTAACTTTGTTCTATGTCATCAGATACATAACATTGATGCTAACAAGTCTTCCTTGATTATGATCCGTTTATGTCATACTTTTTCTTCATTAACTTCCAACTTGCTGATGACTGGTACTATTCTTTAGGTGCCAAATCCTCTATTTGACCTTGCTGGAATTATGTGTGGACAATTTGGGGTTTCATTTTGGAAGTTTTTTCTGGCAACACTGATTGGAAAAGCGATTGTTAAAACTCACATACAGGTTTGTGATATTACTGTTCTCTCTCTCTATGTCATTTGGACCATTTAAACAGTTGTCTTAGGTGCTTTTGTGCTTGAAGCTTCAGTTTCTATTGACCATCCTAGTTCCCTTAGTTTGGTATGATAATTTTCAGCATTGATAATATTGCTACAAGTGCTTCAAATGAAGATGAGGTAATGGAAATCAAGAGTTGAAATTAATGTTGATTTGATAAAGTTGGTGTTGGATGCTGCTTTTTACTTTAAATCCTTCTGAGATGTCTCTTGGTTGATTGCTTTTTTGGCAGACGGTGTTCATTATTTCTGTTTGCAACAATCAACTTCTTAACTGGATAGAGAATGAGTTGATCTGGGTACTCAGCCTTGTACCAGGTTTCACTTCTGCATTGCCTGACCTCACAGCAAAACTCCATGCAATGAAAGAAAAATATATGGCGCCTGCACATCCTGCATCCCCAGATATAAAGGTACCCTGATAGACCACATTAGCTAAATCAACCAGGTTCTTATTAAATGCTTTAAAATCTCAGCGATATTGCATTGATTGAGTTTTGTTTCTCATTTACATGCACGGTTTGTGCATTCTTCACAGGTCAAGAAATGGGATTTCTCGTTTACTGGAATCTGGAACACTGTTGTATGGCTAATGCTCTTGAACTTCTTTTTTAAGATTGTGAATGCAACTGCTCAGATGTATCTGAAAAAACAGCAGGAAAATGAGCTAGCTGCATTGACAAATAGGGCATCAGCTTCTACGCATTCGGATTAGGAGTCTGACCAAAAGGACTGTGACACATTCATTTCTATTTTTCTTCCCTTTATCTGTTTTTTTCTTTGTGACAGTTAGCTTAGGGAAGCTAAAGTGACAGCTCTTACAAGTCACCCGAAAATCTGTCTACATCAGTAAGTTGCTGGCAGAAGGTTGTATAGAAATAGGAACATGATGTTAGGAGAGGCATTGTTTTGGGTAGTTTCTTCACCCGTTGGTAAGAGCTGTTGAAATTGTTATCGGAAGCTCATCATTATTATTCATTGGAAATGCAAGACAATTTATGTGGTGATTGATCTTCCGGCATTGTGCTCATAAACTTGTTGGATTCCCGCTATGACGCTGTAATAGACAAATTACCGGTTTTGGAGTCGTCGGTGAATTTACATGCATGTATGCTCAGAATCTTAGCCGCCTCCCTGTATACTGTCTTTTACATTTGTTTCTGATGGATTCTTCTCTGAATTTGTTGGTGGATGTATACTGGCCTTATTTTCCCTGTGAAAATTAAGATCCTCATTAAAAAAACTACTTTTAAAAATCTCCATTGAAATCGAGCTGGGCGGTTGCCATGAATCTGCGGATCTTGAGTCGATAGTATCACATGATATCAAAAATCTCCAAAATAATAATAATAAAAAATCATCTGAGCCTTGTCCTTTAGTTTTATTTTAAATCGAAACTATAAAAAGCTGCTACAATGGCAATCAGTGCTTTTCTGGCAGAGGCTTGATTGTTTATGCTCGAGCACACGTGCACATCAACTTTTGTTTTATTCCATTAAAATATAACAACATGACGTGGGTGATATGATAAATAATAATAGAAATCTTAAAAATAATTAAATAATAGGGAACAAGATTGCATATTGTGTATCAGAGCTGTTGAGGAAATCAGTAAAAAACAATAACTTCCGATGATAGAGATTGTCAAGCCATCTCCGACCATCCACGCCACTCAGATAATCCAAAACCCTCTAAAGAAATGTTTTGTCCACCTAAAAAGTAAAAACAAGTGGACATGTCACATACGTTAAAATGTATTTAATTGGCTCTGAGTAGATGAGCGTTACTTCAAATAAAAGGTTAGTGAATATTTAAAAAAACTTTAAAATTTATGATCATATAGAGGAGTTGAATCCTGTGGAGGGTTATCTGGTTGCTGCCTTGTGTGATTTCATGGCCACGACAGCATTAATATTTTTGTGAAAAAAATAACTAATTCATTCTGTCTTTATATTCCAAGCTTAGTTTCTAGCATGTTTTAGAATCTATAATTGTTTCTGATTTATCTTTATCTTAAATATATCCTTCCAGCAAGTATTTCTATACAAATCAAAATTCAGGTTTTTTATAAGAATAAATTATTATTTTTTCATATTTGTTTTTCTAGTAAATTAGGTGAGATTTGGGTTTCTTACATGAAAACATTTCTGTCATTTTAAATGAAAATACCTAACATAAAGATATGATTAAAAACGACTATTTATTCATAAAGAAACTAAGAACAATTAAATTTATTAAAAAATATAAATAAATAGGCCTAAAAAATGAATCAGATGTAACTATATATTATAATTGTAGGTGGGGAATAGTTATTTACAAGTAAGGCTCCGTTCAACGTGGCTAATATTGATTTCAGATCTGAAAAAACAGTTCAGCGCCTAAGATATTCTAGGCCGCATAGACTCCTTAATGATTTTTTTTTTTATTGAACAAGATTATTAATTAAATGCAAAGAATCCTCGTCAACAAATATTAAATGCCGGTACGATGCACATATCAAAACTAGCACCCACGTTAGTGTCTGTATATATATATATTCTTTTCTTCAATAAAAACAAATTGAGTAGGTGGAATATGTGTGTGTGTGTGTATTTTGTTCCTCTATCCTGTAATGGAACTCCATTAATTCTGGTGCTAATGTTTGAGAGTGCTGTAGAATGCATTTTTGAAAAACTTTGATTTTTTATTTATTTTAAATTAATTTTTTGATGTTAAAAAATTCAAAAAAACATTATTTAATATATTTTAAATTAAAAAAATATTTTGAAACATAATCTTTAACACACTTCCAGCAAGCCCGTAATAACCTATTCATACGTTGCTAAGCCTTTAAGAAAAAGAAAAAGAAAACACAGGACGAGCAATACAAAAAAGAGAGATTTTATTGGAAACTTGAGTAGCATCACTATCCACATTCCTTCCCCTTCCAGCATTAGAGACGCACTATTCACTGTCCTTTCCCTTTCTTTTAGAATTTACCACTGCTCACATTTATATTAAAAAGGATGGCATGTTATTGGCATATTAAGTGCATTTAATATTATTAATTCGAACAACATATCAATAATTTGCCAAATAGTTACAAGAATTTATTTATAATATATTATAGCAATTTATCATTATATAATCTCATATATTTAATTCTACAGCATAACACAGCAGTTAAGAGTGCCATATGGACTCAATATTATTTTGAACCAACCTTTTCTCTCGGTTGCTTGCTTTCTTATCAAATTTGTTTTTCTTTTAAAAAAAAAACAAAAAAAAAAACAATGAGAGAAAAAAAAAAAAAAACATGAGAATCAATGGTCCATAGTAAGATGGTGGGGGCGGCGCGTTGAATACAGTATATAAAATAGCTTTTAAAAACACGGTGTAAAAATCATTTCATAAAAATATTTAAAATATTTTAATATACTAATATTAAAAAATAAAAAAAATATTATTTTTAATATCTTTCTTACAAAACACACTTAAAAAAAATATTCGGTCCTAAACGCTGACTGCCGGCCAATTATTGCTTTCGTTTACTTCAGACAAAACTTGAAAGTGAAGGAGAGGGAATATCAACATCTTGACTTTCGACTGCTAATCAATATTTTTGTATTTTATGTTTAAATATTTTATAGAAAGAATAAATAACTCATTGCAAACAAAATGTGAACATTGTTGTCAAAGCAGGACGATTTTTATAAAGCAGAGAGATTTTTATAATTTAGTAGCATATTTTCTTCATTCAAAAACAAAATCTGTCTAGTGTCTATTATGTATGTACTCAGTAGTAAATACGAAGTTTGAGAATTGTTCGCTTTGTTTTTTAATCATTTGGATAATAAAATAGATCCTACATCTTGTAAACTACAACTATATTGCAATTCTAATGGAATGATTTTTTTTTTAAAAAAGAAGGGGAATCTAGTAGAGTAATATTGCTACTGATTATGCAATACCGTTTCTAGAACAAAAATCAAGAAATTTAAAAGGCAACAAGAGCATAATAGAATAGTATGGATTATAATAGACAACAAGAAGATAAAAAGAAAAAGAAGAAAAGGACATAATTGGTTGCTTAATTTTTTTCCATGTTTTTTTCCTCTGGTATTTCTATTATATATAAGCCAAGAAAATACCAAACATTACATGATTTATGCCTTAATGGATACATGGCAAGACAACTTAACTAACTCTACTAATTGAAAAAAGCATAATAAAACAATCAATGTGGGTGAGTAAATGAAACGGTTTGTTTAGTGAAGTATTGTAATTCCAATTCTTCCAGCGATCATGTGGTGTGTTTTGATTCTTTCAAATTCAATGGTCATTAGCCATGCCATTGCTTCCCTACTCGCTTTCATCCAGCAGTTGTTCTTGATTTATTAGTATCTGTGACAATGCTTCCTCCATCAGCACACCTTTTTCCTCAAGGGTGAAGGAAGGAAATTGTAGGGTGAATTCATCCAGGAATTCGCAAGTAGCCTCTGCAAGTGGCAGTCATTTCCACATTGTTAGACTTGAGTGGCAACTTGATTCACATGTTTCATCATACGTCTGTCTAAGATCAATTGAGGCTGGAATGTTGGCTTTGTCTAGAATTCAGGTAGCTTCTCATATAACATTTCTATTACCCGTATGCTTTTTTAATTGAGAAACATGAAAAATTGGGTGAATAGTTGCTAAAGATAGTAACTCTAGTTTATATGCCACTGTATCTATGCATTCAATGATTTTATAGGGACCATAGAATTTTACTGATAGTCTATTGAATGCTTTATTAGCAACTAAGACCTACCTATAAGGTTGTAATTTGAGGTAAACCCAATCCTCCTAGTGGAAACATTCTTTCACTTTTTTTTTTTTTTTGCTAGTTGTACCATCATGTGTTAAGCTAATTTGAGGTTACTTTTAATGATTTTGAGTGTTTCTTCTTTTTTTATTAGTAATGTATCTATAATTTTATTGTTGGAATCTTTGGGAAAATAGGGTATATGGATTGGGGGGGTAGCCATATAGGATCTCATATAGGGTAAACTTAGTTGAGATGTGGCAATTTGTGTTGTACCACCATTCAGTTAAAGGCTCTCATTTTGTCCATTGATTAGAAGACTCATCAATCATGTATTTGAGGTAATGTTCTGAACACTTTGTTATTGCTTTAGTCTGTCCATTTGTTTGTGGATGATAAGCTATTGAATAGTGCAGTTCCACACTTTGATAGGTGCATAAGTTCTTCCAAAACTGATTGAGAAACATAAATCCTCCATCACTGACTATACTGGTTGATAGACCATGAAGTTTGTAGATTTGGTCTATAAAAACAATGGCCACTGTGGTGGCTAAATGGGGATGAGCCAACATTGTAAAATAGATATACTTTCAAAAATTATCCACCACTACAAATATAACCTCTTTACCATTAGATTTAGAAAGGCCCTCTATAAAATCCATACTAATTTCAACAAAGAGTACATTGAGAATAGACAAGGGTTATAGCAAACCAAGATTTATGAAATTCACACCCTGTATTTTCCTCTTGAAATTCCTGCACACAGTTATACAACTCATAGTTTCTCTATTGGCAGTTTAAACTGTGAGAGGTTTAATGTTGGTAAGATTATAATATAACCTCTTAGCCATCGTTGTATTCATAAAATTATAAGTATTGCCTGAGTCCATTTAGGGGTGTTCATGGTCCGGTTCGGTCCGGTTTTAACATAAAAATTCAACCGAACCGGAAAATACTATTCCTTGTTAGTATAACCCGAACCGAACCGAGAACCGGTTCAAACCGAACCAGTTTTGTTCGGTTCGAGTCGGTTTTTTAGTCTTACAAACCAGAAAAACCGAAATCAATCAAATAATTGGCTCTATTTTAGTCCAGATCCGTTCTCAGATTTCTTTTTTTTAGATCTGTGACCTCTGTCTTCTTTTTTCTTCTTGGCTAGCTGTTCTTTCTTCCTGCTGGTGACAGATCTTGCGATGGCAGCTGAAGCTGCGATTGAGATGTGAGTGGTTGTCCGGTCGGAGGGGATGAAGAGGTTGCTGGCTGCTGCTGTTTGGCCACCGCTGGGGGGGAGCTTTGTCGCGTCTGTGCTGGTGAGGGAGACCTGGCCTGCGACCGGTGGAAGAGGGAAGATCTGTCAGCAGCACTCTCGGTGGCTGAGAGAAGCACCGCTGGGAGGGAGAAGATCTGGTACGTGGCTGGTTGTTCGGGTGTGTCGCTGGAAAAGGAAAATGGAGCTGTTGTCTTGGAGAAGGGGAGAGACCGTGGCTGAGGGGAGAAGACCTGGGAGGCGAGGGGTGGCTGGAGAAGGAAATGGCAAGAAGGGGAAACGGCTGAGGGAAAGGGAAGAAGAAGATGGGGCTACGGTGGAGGCTGATTTGTGAAGGTGGGGAAGATCGGCTCGCGGTTGGTTGAGGGAGAAGAGAAAAATCCATTCCAACGGCTCTGGAAAATTATTGGTCTTTAATTTCTGCCATGTTTGGAAATAGTACAGTGACACGCAGACACACAAATCCCACCTTTTGATAATCTAGAGATTGATTTCAAATGGTCTTGTATTTAATTATAGTCACTGGAGAGTAAACTTAACTTTAATGTTGACACATTCTGCTAGGCATTATAATACAATTTGTAGTTGGAGTAGATGACAAAAGAAAAGTTAGATTTTGCCTTATTTTCTCTGCCCACGCCTGCAAGAGTGCATGTGAATTTTCAGATTTCTAAAATGTAAAAAAACCACCCGGTCCGGTTTAGTTCGGTTTAATCAGTTTAAGCTTTTTTAAACCGGAACCGAACCAGATTGGGTGGTTTTTTTAATTTTTTTAATCGGTTTATTCGGTTTTTCTATCGGTTCGGTTATTTCGGTTAATTTTTTTTTGGTTTTTTTGGTTTAATCGGTTGGTTGGTTTTTTTGAACACCCCTAAGTCCATTAATACGGATAATAAGTGTTTATCAGTTCTACTAGTCACCTTTAAGGTGGGAAACCCTATCGCGCCCTCCAAAGCATTTAAGGAAATGAGAAGATTGATTGTCTTTAGAGTATGCTCTCTTTTATCTTACCTTTATCATCACTCTCCTCTTTATTAATGATGCAAAATGAGTAGAGTCTTTTGATTTTGCATATATGACATGGGACAAATCTCTTGTCACAGTAGAAACAAAGACCTTTAGATCTTTTCTCTTCTAATTCCTTACTCATCAGGGGTTTTCTTTGGTTTTTATGTATATCTAGGGGTGGGTGTAGGTAGCAGCCTAGTTTGTTGAGGTCTTGAAGGGTTAGGAGTGGAGGGTAAAGGAATTTTCGAAGGGTTTTGTGGTTAGTTAATTTTGGTTTGAGTGTTTGATGTCATAATATGATGGAAGTGTTTAGTAGAACTTGGATAGCTATACTTGTAAGATTAATTAGGTGTTGTCTTACAATCCAGACAAATTGTATGTTTGTTTCAAAGATTTAGGCTCAAACATTTTTACTATATTCTATATTTCAATCTCCAATCCAAAAAAAAAAAAAAAAACCTAGTGTCTACCTTTCATTGATGTCTGTCTTATTCCATAAAGCATCGAATTCTTGTATGTAAATCTCTAGGTTGTCTACCTGTCATAACTCCATGAGTTCTTTTAAAGGATCTTTTGGCCACCAAATCTAGCACATGATGCTTCTACATACTCCTCTCATGTTACTTCCTGACCACTTAAACTTCTCATGTAATTTTGGTACCAGCATAGGGTCATACCATCTAGGTAATATGAGGCCAACTTGAGTCTCTTTGATTCTTCAATCTTTTCTATTTCAAAATATTAATTACACCTATATAACCACTTATGAACCTCCACTCCATCAAATTGGAAAAATCAAGTCTAGGTTTGTCTGTCTTAAGTTGAGCTTGCCCCCCTTCACCAAATAAGTAAGGTCTTACCATTTAAGTTCCATTATGAGCTGTCTATTTATCTCTAGCTGCACTAGTCTTAATTGCGGGCATTTGTAGATTTTGGAGAAGAGTTGTTTGTTGATAAGTCAATCAACTAATAAGTTTTATGAGTTCATCGATCTTAGTTTCATGGTTGGTTCTAGTAGTTTCCAGCTTGTGATTGTAGGTCTCCAGCACCTTCATCATTTGTTCATAATTTTATGTTTGATCCTTACTAACAGCTTTCAATGAGTTTTCTAGTATTTTGAGGTTTTGTGCTTTAGTATTAGGAGTCATGAGTCATAATATTAGGTTGTAGATCAACTATTCTAATACCACTCGTTACAAATCTGATGGAATGATCTCTAACCAAAAAGGAACTCAGTATAGTAGTGTTACAATTGATTATACAATACAGTTTTTAGGCTAGAAATCAAGAAATTTGGAAGGGAAGAAGAACACAATAGAATAGTATAGATTAGAATAAAACAAGAGAAAGAAGAAAGGAGAATGGAGAAGACGATAGAATTGGTTAATTTATCTTTTTTCCATGCATTTTTTCTTTGTAATTTATTTTATACATAAGGCAATAAAATATCAAACATTACATGATTTATGTCTCAACAAACACGTGGAAGGACAATTTAACTAAATAAAACATTGTTTATGAGTAAATAAATAAAATAGTTCGTTTATTGTAGTTTTGCAATTTCAATTCTTCCTACGATCATGCCGTGAGTTTTGATTCTTTCAAATTCAAAAGTCATTATTCATTGCAATTGCTTCCCTTCTCACTTTCACCCAGCAGCTTCTCCCATCTTTTGGTGTATATGACATCCTAAGAAGCTAAAAACGACCAAAAAAATGCTTCGTTTTTAAGGCTAGGTATTGTGGGCCCTGTGGTTTCCAATGAGCCAAAAAAATCAATCAAATAAAATAGCAAGCTAATCACTTACGTGAGAAGTGACACAATAACTTTTTTTTTATCTCTTTTTCTATCCAGCTAACTACTAACCATCAAATCTTTTACTGGAGAAAAAGAAAGAAAGAAAAAACAGCAAGCATATATATCGGTACCATCTCGCTGGCTGGAATTCTTGCATGTGATGAATTTTATTTTTTTTAAAAGATTAACGGGAGTGTTTTTTTCAAGTGATAATGAGAGTTTAGACGTGTAGATTGATTGGATCATGTTGTGTACGGAACCACTGGGTTTGTGTAAAATAATCCAAAATTGAGCGCAAACCTCTCCTTATAGAGGTGGATGAGAGGTGGGGCCAGGGGGTTGGAATGACCTTATCCTGGATGTGATAGCGTCTAGTGGCATGGGTGGGCTGCTCTTTCCATTTAAATGATTCTTTCGTGGGACCTTATCGCCTCCAAAAGGGATCAAATTAGCAAGGGACAGAAACCAAGGGGCAGTCATGTTAATTAAACAACACCTGAGATTTCAGAAATGGCCAAAATCCAAATATTCTCATCACCTTCAAGCACTTGAATGTTCATCATCATGGGTAGATCCTGTGTTTTTCCCTCTGAGTCACTGTAAAACCTTGTTAAATTCCTACGCCATTTTTCTTCTTCTGGAACCGGACCCCCCCTTTTCCTGTTGCCCAAGTCCATTTCATCAACCAGTAAATAGAATGCAACAGTGATATATATATATATATATATATATATATATATATATATATTATTTTTACAAAGGGCCAAATTTTCAATTCGTTTTTGGAGTGCTCTCACTTCACTTTTTTCCTCCTCTTTTCTTTTTTTCTTGTGAGCAGAACAGCCCACCTCACTCTTCAGTACCTGTAAAATGCTGCCCTTTTTCTTGTGTCGAGTAAACAAAAGAAAAAACTGAAAAGTAGATAAAAAGAGGTGGGGGCAACGCGTGTAGATGAGAAGAGCTTGCAAAGTCACACTTAAAGGCAGGATTCTGGCACGAAGGTCGCTGTTATAGAACGTAAGGGCCCAAAGTTGTCTTCTAATCGGGACCACAAGATAAGAGCCAATTTGGTAGCAATTTTGGGTTTTGGGTGCGCGCAGATCATGCATCTTATCTAATGCAAGACATGATCGAAACCTTACCTGACGATATACATACCACCCGTTAACTTACCAGTGCTCTCTCTCTCTGAAAAAAGAAAAAGAGTAAGAACAAAACTAGAGAAGAAGAAAATGACAGAGCACGACATTTTTGAAGGGCAAGTCATCACACCAGACCACAAGGATAGACAACAGCAACGAGCAAGATGCTGGCCATATAATGACGACCCCTTTTTCAACAATCAACTTTGTTAGTAGTATTTTACGATCTCGCGCAAAGGCAAGCAAGGGTTTATGTAATATTGACACTGTACTAATGTGAGCAACCGTGGTCCACAACGACGACCACCACCACATGCATCAAGAACCAACCGACCAAACCAAACAATTACTCCCGAAGTCCCAAGATTGGAGCTGAACCCTTCCTGAGGTAAGGTGCCCAACTGTCCGGACATTCACCTCATCCATCCGCAAACACAATCTCAAACAACGAAACACATATCAGCAGCATTTTCTCACTTGCACCATTAAATTGACCAGAAAAACATTCAGGAAAATAAAATGTGCCTACACCATCACCATCACGCAACATCATCACACAGCGAGACAAAGACAGGGAGACGTATTAAATTAAAAAATTGGGAGGGTTTACTTTTACATGTGCCAGACATATACATATACACCCTCCACTATATATATATATATATATAGAGAGAGAGAGAGAGAGAGATTGTTTTGAAAGATACTGCCTACAGCTCTTGCAGGAAAATAAAATCAGACCCCCCGAAAGAAGGAAAGAAAAATCTAACAAAGTGAAAAGAAAAAAACTGACCCAAAAGAAGGAAAGGCAGTTCCTTTTCTCCCCCTTCCCTCCCTCCCTCATCTTCATCATCTTTCCTCCCTTTTCCCTACAAAAAACACTCGGAATCAAACTTACCCCATGCTTGTCATTCCCAGCCTCTCGCCATGAAACCAATCAAAATTTAATAAGACCTGGCCACCAACCCTCTGTCAGACTATAAACACAAGTGTAAAGAACAAGCACAATCAGAACGAGATATAGCATCCCCCAACTTTCCTTACCAAAATTGTGGGGTTGGATCCAGCTGGCGTGCTTCCTTGAACATTTTTCACCCTTTCATTTCTCCTCATTCCGCCAGGAGGTATTCAAAATGTCTCCCTTGGCTTGTTAACTGTGCTCTTAAATTCTTAAAAATCCTGTCAAACCAATCTCGTTTTTTCAATCATCTCCTCTGCTGGGCTTGCCATTTAAGGCACCAGGCAGACACGTGATTCTATTCGCCAGCAGGTTGTTTCTGCTCTGCTGGTTTCACCTGAACTGCAGTGGGAACAGGATGGACATAAGGGAAGCCAGCAGGTAAGATCTGGTGCGGCTTTCCAGAGGGCTGGACAGCAGCAAATTGAGCATGGATAAGACCCTGTGGAGGTAAGCCACCACCTTTCATATTGTTAGCAGCTGCAGCAACTGCCTTTGCAGGATCAGTTGTGCTGGTGTTGGCAAGCGTGACTGGATGACATAAAGACAACATCCCTGTAGAAGAGGTTGCTGGTGCCCCATGTGGTTGCAGCTGCTGCTCACTGCGGTGTCTTTGCATATAAAACCCACTAGGTGCTGATGCAACATTTGTTGAATTTGCCACATTTTGAGCTTGCATGAAGATTAGCTGAGCCTGCTGCAGTGCATGCTTTTGAAGCAACTGCTGCTGCTGCTGATGTGACAGTTGAGGCTTTGTACCAGGGTTAGATGAAGAAGAGTTGTGAGGATAGCCAAGGATTGATGGAATATTTCTTCCACCAACTGGAGACGATTTTTGCACAGGCACTGAGGCAGAGTTCTTGGATTGCTGAGATGATTGGCCACCCTTGTTACTTGTGGAAGTGGATGTCCTTGGACTTCCACCTGCACTCTTAGAAATTGATGTTGTGGGGGAACCGACCACCAATGGAGGAGATGATGATTGGTTACTACTGGGATTTGGTTGCCCTTGAGGAGAAGCAGATGATTTTTGGTTAGCTGCAAAAGATATGTGTGAGTTACTTTGTTGGGTTCGGCCTTGCTGTTGAGGAAGGTTTTTGAGAGTCGATGAAGATGAGGTTAGGGATGAAGAAGGAACTTGAGAGGTTGTGGTCCTCACAGAACTTTTCCACTGAGGAGATTGAGCTGGACTACTGCTGCTTTGAACAAGATTTTGAGGAAATGCAGAAAGTCCATTAGGGAACTTGGTGGCTGCAGATGATGATGATGAAATGTGGTCTGAATAAACACTTCCATTACTAGTTGCTGGTGTTTTACTGCGAGTGGAAGCTACAGCTGCAGCTGCATATTGTTGCTGCTTATGAAGCTGAAAGATTTGCTGATTCCACTGCTGCTGCTGCTGCTGCTGATTCCGCTGCATCTGCTGCTGCATACTTGGTGCATTTACAGTGCCAATAGTCCGAGCAGGAGTGGACCCAAGGTTAAGATTTCGGGCTGAGCTATCAACAACATTGTTGACAGGCATTGTTGAAACAGGGGAGTCTGTTAAATCTGGCCGGGAGAACACAATTGACTGCCCAGCAGATAACGGAGTCTTTCCTCCTGCCATGGCCTTCCTCTCTTCTTCCACATTTGAAGTGTCATTTCCTCCGCTTTTCCCTTCTTCAGAAACACGGTAATTCTTCTGCTGTGTTGCTTGGGCCGCAGCAATGAAGTGATGATAGCTATGCCTTGCTGCCTCTGGGAGGCTTTGGAGAAGAGCATGATTCTGTGCAAGTGATGAAATGTCAAGACCTGGGGAAGCTGTGGTTCCATTGATGGGAGCAAATGACATTGCAAATGTCTGAGATGCCAAAGGCTCAACCCCAGCCTTTGAAGCCTGTGTTTGTGGCTGCTGCGATTTCTTTTCACCAGTATTCCCACTTGCGCTATGGGCACTACCCGTTGGTGGGGGATTCATCAAAGCAAAGTTTGCAGGATGTATTGGCATTAAATTCTGGCCATAAATACTCATGTTTGCACGGGAAACTCGACTGTCAGCTGTTGATGGACTGTCTTCACCTAATTCACTCTCAAGTTGACGGGCTTGGTGAGTAACATTTTGATTTTGCATCAGCTGCCGCTGATGGTTTGGCAGGGATTGAGGCGGCTGGTTTTTAGGGCAAGGAAAACCTTGCAAATTTCCACTACCTGCACTCCCATGTGGTTTATGCTGCTGATTCTGCAAATGCTTCTGGGATGACGAGGAACCACTAGAAATACTTGGATTTTGATGACCCTGTTGGCTTTGTTGTGTCTGTGTGGATGGTTGTTGCTGTTGCTGAAGCTGTGAAGGATGAACCATTCGAGAAGAATAAAATGATCCATTAAACAAAGGCATTGCCTGAGGATGGGATCCTCTATAAGCTGTTGTGGGCCCAACATGTGCAGGGATTGGAATCGGGTATGGACCATTCTGCAAAATTGCCAAGTATTGAGTTTCATTGCCTGGGAAGTTTGGGTAGTTGAAGCTCATTGCTGTAGCACCAGCTACTGCTGATGCCGTGGCACTTGTTGAAGCAGAACTTGAGCTACTTGAGGAAGCTACACTGCCAGCAGCAGGAGAAGACTTCACACTGCCAGGTCGGACAGAAGCTGCTGCAGCAGCAGCTTGTTGTTGATTCATTGGGAAGATAAAAGTGGGTCCATGCTGAAATTTAACGAAAGGAAAACTAACATTCAAAAACAAAACCCATGGACAAATTGCAGAGTATAAATAACATTAAAACTTAAAGACCGTACCAAAATGTTACTATGAGCACCAGGGGGCAGGGCTTGCTGAAGCAAAATCTGCTTTCTCTGTGCAGCGTCTACACTGTTAGCAGCTTGAGAATTCTTGTCCTTCCCAGCGGGACCTGGAAAGATTGCAAGACCCTGCCCCTTCTCTACAGAATTCCCACCTCTAACTGCATGCAAATCGGTGGAAGGCACCACATTCATATTGCTCGCTTTAGCCCCATACTGTAAAGCAGGAGGCCCTGCTGGTGGCCAGAAAGGATTCATCCTAATAATTTGCTGGTGACAATGAATGTTCCTTGCAATGTAGCAATGTGTTGCACATCTTTTTGGCCGTGGTTGGCTAAAAATCAAATGTGGAGGCTGCAACAAGTTCAAAGAAAACTTAGCAGAATTTGGAGGGGGGGGGGGGGGGTTCATTCTTTCACGGGTACTCAAACATGAGTTTGGAGATCAAAGACAAAAAAAAGTATAACATACCTGTAAGGCTGCAGAAGACACGGCACTTCCATCCATGGAAACAACTCCTTGTAGAGGTGCCATATATCTGCCGATCACCAAAATGTCATTTTCCCAAATTGGAGAAATTAAATCATTTACAGAAAAATAATGAAAGAATCAAACACTACAAACCATACCCCATGTGAGGAAGCCCACCAGGCCAGCCAGTCATAGACATTGGCAAAGGCAAAGAACTAGATTGAGGAGCTGAGGATGAGACACAGAGGAACGGAGAGAAAAATGAATCAGCGACCGAATTGGCAAAATTTCAAGAGAACAAAAGTTCTCAATTCAAAAGGGAAGAAGAAGAAGAAGAGAAATCCGCTATTTTTTTTTACCAATTTTCTCTATGTTGGGTTGCTGCTGCTTCTGGACATGCTGAAGTAGCTTGTTTCTACTTACAGTAACAGTAGCACTATCTCTATCAGCCTTCTCTAAATCCAGCTGGAGATCAATATTCCTCTCTTCATTAACAATAGGCTTCTGGGATTCAACTTCTTCTCCTGTAACTATAGTCTTTTTCTCTTCAGGTTCCACATTCATATTTTCCTTCCCAGTTTTTAATGCTTTCTCGTCTTCTTTGACCATCATAGGCTTCTTTTCCTACCATGTGACACAAGAAAGTATAAAACCAACATCATTAATTTTTCACACCCAATCATACCAAACAGATAAGTCATATGAAGTAGACAGTAAAAAGCGGTCCCACTCACCGTTTCCCCATTTGTGACCATAGATTTAGGATCTACAGCCACAAAATCAATCTCACTGTCCCTTTCTGGAGATGATCTTGATGGAGGAGGAGCCTGCAACTCAAAATTTAAAAAAAAAAAAAAAAAAAAGTCCAACAATTGAATTTCTAAAAGAAGTACGAGTAAGATATTGATCTTGTAAAATAGTGAAAAAATCTTCACCATCAGATCGATCTGGAACTTTTCTTCTCGCTGGCTATCAATCTCAGAGGCCATCACATTCCTGGATAACCAAAAAATATTCCAAGATAATCACAATCAGACCCCATCCTCCAAAACAACGAAGAAGATCAAAATCAAACAAGTGTCCATTTATTTGATGCTCACGCTTTATTTGCTGTCAAACTCTCGGAACCATCATCAAATCTAAGGCCAGGCGTGGATTCCTTCATAGGAGACCTAGGTTCTTCTTTAGGTTCACCCAAATCTCTACATTCTGATTCTTCAGTCATGGGCTTGGAATCCGATGACGGATGATTCTCCGGCTTAACCACCTCCTGCAGCTGCGCCTCTGTTGTCGCCGGAGCAGCTTGATTGGCGAGTAAATCACATGAAACTCCACCATTTTCAGCTGCAGATCCCAAATTCTTCTCTATATTAGAAGATTCAATTTTTGCAGGCTGATCAATGTCAATCTTGGCCGTTGACAAAATGGAACTATTGCGAGCAGGAAAATTTGCGGGATGCTCATCTTCATACTTTACTGGTCGCGGTCTCTTCCTCTTCGGTGCTGCGGATTTAAACCAAACAAAAAAAAAATCAAATTGACAAATTAAATCAAATTGATCACAATTTTCCATCCATTTTCCTTACAGTCACCAAAGGAAAGGGTCGGGAAGGAAGTATATGAAACCACCGCTGCTCAAACTCACCAATTGCAGACATCGGAGCAGCAGAAGAACTAGAATTAGATTGAGGAATTGAAGATGACTGGGGAACAGTTGACTGTGAGTTAGAGATCGGCGAGGAAACTCTGGATTTAGCATCACTAGTAGACTTATTATGATTTTCTCTGGAATCAAACTTTGTCGAATCATTTCCCACTATTTCTTGCTTTGAAGGTGCTTGTGGTTGCCTCAACAATCCATACAACACCTCAGCAATCTCAAACTCAATCTCATCTTGTGCTGAAGAGTTGGGTTTCGAAGAAGATTTAGGTGGTTTCTGTTTCGGTCCATTTGGCTTCTACAACATCAAAGAAAAAAACAGTCATCAGTTCACTGAACGAAAGATTATAAAAAGAAAATACAAAATCTAGTACAAATGAAGCAACGAACCATCTTCTTTTTTACTGAAGCATTAGAAGATGATGGAGGGGATGCGGGAGCAGCCGGAGAAGCTGAAATTGAAGCCAGCATAGCTGGTCCACTCGATCTTACCGGAGATGTCGAAGCTTGCCGGTGAGTTTGCTCACTACCAGCTCCGCCACCACTTGAAACCCAACATTCATGTGACCTCTTAGCGGATGCTGCCAAAGAAGACCAAACAAAAACACATTAGCAATCCACTGAAACAAAATCCATCAAAATCTGGAAACTTTGCCTTTTGCCTTGTATATATTAAATCTCTTCCACCTCTATACCTGACCGAGCTTTTCTAGGCACCGACACGCCAATCATTTCATCAGGAGCCTTCCACGGTGTTACTGCTGCAGTGGTATTTATCGTCGTCGGCGCGGCTCTAAAAACTTTGGCCGGCGGCGGAAAGCTCTTCCGATGATGATGATTAGACATAGAAGAAGAAGATAAAGAAGAAGGATTCGGTGGGAGCATCCTCATGGAACTCCCAGCAACACCAACTGCGTCATCGTCATCTTCATATTCGTCATCGTTAACGCTCTCTTCGTCTGAGCTATCGTCTCGCTCTCCATCTTCTCTGTTACTCCCGTGCATCAATCTCTCCCCTCTCCGCCTTTTACTCCTGCCGCTAATCCGGTCTCTCTCTCGGTCTTTTTCACGGTCTCGGTCCCTATCTCTGTCCCGATCTCGATCTTTTTTCCGATCTCGTAGCCTCGTTGTTTCTTGCAACTCCACTGGTCCATCATCTTCTGCAATAACAAACACCAAAACACATCAGAATTAATAAAAACTGTGCCGCTTTAGTAGGAGCCAAAGAGGGTTAGATCTGACGAGAGATTAAAACCTGGAGAGTCTCTTAGACTGCTACTTCTATGTCTTCTTCTAGACAAGCCATTACTAGCAGCCAAACTCACTCTTCTTGCTTCTCTGTTTCTATCCATCTCTTTTCTCCCCTTTCTAACAACAAACCACTTGTAATCGCAAAGTTTATCTTATCTCTCATATCACCATAAACCAAAGCATAATTGACTCTGGCTCGCTGGATTTTTTTTTATGAAATACAGAGACGTGTTTTACAGAACGAATATTTCTGTTCTTTTGAAAATCAAAGATGGAAAATTTTCAGTGTTGAAAGATCTTAGCTTTCCACTTTTATCTTCTTTCTCTCCTAGCCCAGCCACCCTTCTCTGTCCCTCTAAAAAATCTCTCTCTCTTTTCTTTTATGTTCTCGTATTCTCATCACTTTCAGAGAAACTCACTCCAGGCCCTAGTTGACGGCCACGATTTTTTGGTGTATTACATGGTTAGATCTAACCATTGATTACACGACACAACCTGCGGTTGTGATTGGTTTTCACCAACATGCCAAATCGCTACCCTTAAATGCCCTAATTTACTGTGACCACTTGGGTAGTGTTGAAGATTGTTGCTACTCTTTAAAATATATATATATATATATATATATATTAAAATAATATTTTTAAAAAATCATATATTAGTACATGGAAATAATTTAAAATTATAAAAAAATAATTTAAAAGGATAAAAAATGTTTAAACTTTAAAAAAACAAATCAACTCTAAGCTTTTTCATTGCATAGTGATTCCACGTGTCGGCCTTGTTTCTTTCTTCATTCTCAAGCTTCCATGTTCACCACTTACCCTAATGTGGTGGTATTATTTTATTTTACTGCAATGACAAAATATTATTATAAAACTAATTAATGATTAAATTAATTAATTCAATGTTTGAAGAGTGAGAAAATACTGTTGCCCACGAATCACGATCAAAATTGAGAGGCCCCACTCCCCTTGAATTTCCCAAAGAGATGTCCTGACTGGTTACTGCCTAAAACCGGTTATACTGACCTTGGTAAAAGCAACATGACGATCACAAGGAATCTAGGTGGCTGCAGAAAATATCGCTCCAACCGGTCAAATTCATTATATTTCAGTTCCCACGTTTCGTTATTTCTACATTTTAATAAATTATTATGGTATGAGACTAACTCATACAGTATATTTCCATTAAAAGAACATGTGGGACCCATGTGAAAGCAATCAAAAATCGTAAAATCAACGCGTAGGATTGTCATTAGCCAGGGGAACACACTTCATCAACCGTTGGATCTAAATCTGACGTGGATAAGGCATCATTTAAAACAAAATCCCAAACCCAAGATACCAACGAACATGTCCAAGCTGGCAGCACCGAACAAAAAAGAAAAGGCTTGGTTTTTCATGTTGATCAGCGAGCCATATCTTGACCGTTGATTTTCTCAATCCAACGGCTGGTATCAGTTGATCCGCGGGTGAGGAAACTCGAGTCACGGTCACGGAACTTACAAGGGGGACGAGGGGGACACAGAAACAAGCACAATTAGCTGCCGGTAATAGAAATGGAGAAAGAGATGAATTATTTCCTCCCGTAGGTTGCAGCTAGTTTGTGACGTGTACTGGGTCCCAGTAGGAGAAGCAGGACCAGAATCTCTCACTCGGTAAAATTCCACCGCGCAGTTAAAAGGTCAAAAGCAGGATAAAAAAAGGTGTTTTTTTCTATATAATTATTTGCTCAAACTGTTTTTGCAAAATAGCCCAACACAAAAATATTTAAAAAAAATGATAATACATTATAAGTTAAGAATGCCATAATTTAAAATTATAAGAGTGGTGTAATTTAACTACTCAGATTTTAAATTTATTTTTTAAAATTTATTAGTTTAAATTTCATAAATTTCATGGTCATTGAAAGTTTATATGATCGTTAATTTCAGAGTTTGTGGAATTAGTCGAAGTCCGTACAAGTTGGGCCGGACATTTATGTTAATAAAAAAACACAATTTAACCCTAACGGGTGCAGCTCAACTAATTGGGTCCTGGGTTTCTTTCGTAGAGGTTATCAGTTTGAGTTTCACGAACCTCAAGATCGCTAAAGGCTTATATGGTCGTTAACTTTAGAGCCGCGAGATTAGTCGAGATGTGCACAAATTAACCCAGACATCTTCGTTAATAATAACAAAAAAAAATAACGTGGTTTAAACCATAGTTTTGAAAACCAGCCTGACTCGCAGGTTGACCCGGGACCCGACCGACTCGAAGCAGGAACGGGGGCGGGTTGAAGAAAAAAAATTAGGGAAGGAAAAACCTGGTGTAACCCGACAAAACTCTGCTACAAACTCATTGATTTTATTTTTTTATTTTTTTACTAAAATGACGTCATTTTGATTTCTTATAAAAAAAATTTGACCTGACTGACCCAGTGACCATGTCAAAACTCGGGCCTTAGACCGAGTCGGATATTTAAAACTATGGTTTAAACACTGAGAGGTAGCTCAATTGGTCAGGTATTGCGCTTGCTTCCCAATAATCACGAGCTCGAGTCCTCTCAAGGCCGCTGGATATTTACATGGTTGTTAAGCTCAGAAACCGTAGAATTAGTAGAGGTACGCGCAAGGTGGCTCGGACACTCATATTAATAAAACACAAATAATTTATAGAATGCAATTTAGTTTATAAAAAAAACATATAAAGAAAATCACGTAACTTCTAGAAAAAAATCAAAAAGTTATAGCATTCACGATAGTAAAAATTATTAAGATAGCTAAACATTCACTTATCCAAGTGAATGCAATTTTTACAATTTTATTTTATACTTTTAATAGATTATGCTATTGAAATAAATATTATCTATTAATTTTTTTAATTTGTAAGGTTATGTTGGATGGAACACGATATATATATATATATATATATATATATAAAACTTGTGTTGTTTTGAACATTCACGATCTTAAAAATACTTGAATTGTTTTTTTTTAATAGCATAAAAATATATAATGAAAAAACTGAGCTGTGTTGTTATAAAAATATCATCTATAAATTACACTGTTGACAGCAAAACAGCTCATAAATTTATGTTATTTTTTAAAATAAGTTTTTGTCTTATCCTAATTTGTAAAAAAAAAAAGAAGAAAGACCATAGCTATTTTAAAAGAAAATCAGAAGTACGGAATAAAAACAAATCCCTCTGATTTCCCGCTTTCTACCCCACGCGCTCACAGCGGAGAGAGTTGGTTCACATTTTGCGTGCACTGATTTAAAACAGTAACAGTCCAGCGTGGAAAAGTCACTTTCGTTACGTGTCTGTGTCTTAACATGCCACGTGCAGTTCCCTCTACCCTCCTTACTTATTCGTCCCCTTGAATCTTGTTACTACGATTCACCATCTCACACTACCTTTCCACTAAATAAATATCTTTTCTTAATATGGGAAAGATAGCTTGACGAGAAGGTTAGATGGTGTTGAATGAGTTTTGATAAGATATCCATGAATGGATCCTTTGTCCGCATTTTGCAAGCTGTATGCTATAAAAGTTTTATATATACATATAAAATACTGTCATCTTACCAAACCCATGTAAAAATAAATAAATTTGGAGAGACCGTGACGGGGACGTCAAAATCAAGTGAGTGTCCAAGGCTACCGGTGTAATTATATTTTTATAAAATTATTATTTTAAATTATTTAATTATTTTGATGTGATAATATTAATAATAAATTTTTAAAAAATAAAATATATATATATATATTAAAAAACAACTCTCGCTCATTCCTGTATGCCCCGCAATAAATTGTTGACCCAATATAATTGATCCCCCTTCCTTCCCTTTTTGTCGCTTAGGAGATGTGAATGAAAAGTTTGAGAGAGAAAGGAGGAGGGTCTCCTCTCCCTTCTTCCCCTCGCTGTCGCCAAATCCCCAGGAGTTGCCACGTGTGAGAGATGTTTGCCACGTCACCACGGCCTCCGTGGATGTCTAGTGACCTTGTGTAGAACCCTAGCCGTCAATACTAACTCCAATCGTTAGTGTCCGGGTGTTTAAAATATATATGTTGTCGAGGAGCAGATACTATTTTAGAATTGATGTTTGCACATCATTAAGGCATCTTGTGATAGGAGTTTTAACACAAGGGAGGGCGGGCTCCACTATTGTGTATTATTGGGCATGGTTGTTTTATTAGCGTCGCTTTGGTGCCTTTTAAATTTGCTGGGGGTTAATCATTGTACATTCTCCTTCCATTTCTTGGTTTCTTTTTAATGTCGTCTTTTTTCTTCTTTTTTTTTTTCTTTTTTAATTTGATTATATATATACACGTCATTTCACAGGGGAGGAGTAGAGGAATTCGTTATCGTCAAACTAATATCGCGCTCATCAAGTCGTCGACCATGTGGTTCGATACAGTGTCTATAATGCTAGCCTATCGGTTTGGGGAAATTATTAAATTCATTTTTTTAAGTATTTTTTTATATTTTCATGATATATAAATATTTTTTTAAAAAAATAAAAAATATTATTTTAATATATTTTCAAGTAAAAAACACTTTAAACCGCTATCATACTTCCAAACACCCACTAAACATATGTGATGCCAATTTTGAGATATTAGAAACTAATGTTTAAAATTGCTTAGTGTATGTAACATTGTTATTAAAGTATACTTCATTATTTTGAGGTTGGTCAAATAAAACTTTAATTTTATTTTTTAAAAAAAATATAACATTATTATAATTAAATAATTTTTTAAAAAAACATTTTACCTGGTAACGTGGGTGAGGCTTGATTGAATAACTTCTGGTGTGCATGGAAGGATAAATACTGTGAAAGGGCAATAATTAATGTTTGTTTTGTTTAGATATCAAAATTTCTATTCCACCATTTTTTAGGGCAGGTTTTCGGTGTCTAGCGTGACGAAATCGTTATTTCCAAACCACCGATGCTAGTTTCTTTGAATCCCGGCATGCCTTTCAGCGTGAAATTTGGATTTGTTCGTGTGCTTCATTTACGGTACAGATTAAAATAAATAAAAATCAACTCTTGAAAAAATAAAAAATCAGTGAAAAATATTTTAAATCAATTATTTTTTAGATGAATGATAACAATAAATTAAATGAAATAAAAACTTTCATGTATGTTATTTATTCTTATCTATGATGTGAATGTAGCTGATATATTTACATATGAAAATTGTAAGATGGAATAATAACTCACCAGAGATAAACAAAATGATTTACTTTGTTAAACCAATAAAAATAAAGAATTTAATACAACCAGAGAAAGAACAATTCTTTTGGTGAAAATGATAAACATAAACTCAGTTGATTACCTTTAACATGAATTAATTATTTTCATTTTATGTCATTAATTATTACCTTTAATGTCATTTAATTTTCAGTCCAGATTGAGTGGGAAGTTGAGTAGATTGTTCCCCCCCCCCCCCCACAATCTCTCTCTCTCTTTTTTTTTTGTCATAACATGTTTTGTACCAATAGGTTAGTTTAACTTTGAACCAGCCTAGTCAGCCAAGTAATTTTACAACAGCTCTCGTATAATTTTTATTTTAAATTGGTTCAAGAAGGTTTGTTATTTTAATTTCATATATATTATTTTTCTTTTTAGGATTTTTTGTTGATCAATTAGTATGTCTCTAGACTAGCTAGAAACTCTGGGTCAGGTCAAAATAACTCGCACATTGTTTAACTTTAAAATTGGGCCGGACAATGAGTTTAATTAAAAGGGCTAAGGTTAACTCATTGGACTATATTTATTAAAAATATAAAATAATTTTATACAATCTATATATTTCTTGCTATGATCAAGAAACTTTTGACTTGATTTGCAGTGTAGAATAGGCTTGTAAGCCATTACTCCTTGTTTGAACAATCAAAAAATATTATGGTGTTTTACTTTTCATGTGAATAATGAAGCAACTTAATTTTTTTTTTTAAAGAAAAATTTATCTTTTTCCTTTATTTTTTTATTTCAATTTAATCATTGATATTTTTTTTATTATTTTGAATTGGTTATCGTAATTTATTTTGGTTTTATTTTTATGAAGTTATCACAGTTTTAAATAAACATCCTTATATTTAGTTGATACTTAATCTATACAAACATCTACTTTTGTTGTTGTCGTGACATTATACAAAACAAGTTTTAAAAAATAAATTTTTTAAAACCGGTCAAGTCCATGATCTAAGTTGCAAGTTTTGTTAGTCAAGATGCAAAATCATGGTCATCAAATATGTTATTGTTCCAATGCTAAAAAAAATATATTATACTGATTTTTTTTTAAAAAATATAAATTATGTTTTTACTGGCTGTCAAAGTTACCTTTAGACCCACCATGTTAACCGGGTCGTGTAGAGTCAACTCCAACACAAGTTAATTTAAAAACCATGCTAGGAAACGAGTTGAGCCGAAAATTTTCAAGATTAACTCATTAAGTCAGATTTAATAACAATGTCCAATGTTTCCTCTCGAAAAAAAAAACCCATTCTTTATTTTTTTTCTTTCAAATAAATCATTACTAGCTTATTTTTATTAATTTTATTATTTAATATTTAATTGATTTTAAATTAGTTATCTTAATTTATTTTTGTTTGTTTTTACATAGTTATAAAAATCTTAAATAAACAATTCAATATTTAGTTAGTAATTAATTCTGCAGGCATCTACTCTTACTAGCTAAATAAAATTGTTAAACTCAATGCAATATATGATGCATTACTGTACAATACAGTCCCGAATAAATTAAATTACACCCGAATAAATTACTTTCGCGCAGTCATTGGGATTTTTTTATTTTTGTTATTTTAACATTCTTTTATTGCAGTAAGATGCATTACTGTACTCTGGTCTTTGACAATGTAATTTCTCAAATATCAAACAAAAAAAATCTTAAAGATGTTTTGTATTTTAAATGCAGTCTTCAATAAATTTCTGCGTGTTCGATCATGCATATTATATCCCACTGTTTTTGCACGGTATACATGTTTCATCTCGTCGTTAAGCCATCAATAAATCCATCTACGGGAATAAGTTGCTAAAAGTGACAGGGAATTATTATGCATGTAGATTGCATGTGATCCGTGTATCTATTCTGAAAAAAAAAAAAAAACAATCTTTCTTTCCCAGCACCTTAAACTCACGTAATCCTTTTATCCATGCATCCGCCGAGCACACAACAAACATGCTTGCGATTAATCCGTCGAGTAAAAAACGGGTCAGAGTGTCCTAAAAATTACATGCTAAATTCTGTAAATTCGGACCACGTATTCCGACCGAGAAAAAAATAAATAATTCTGAAGCTACAGTGGACGCGATCAGACACGATCAAAGGTGTGTTTGAACAAGCACGAGGGGGATGGGTTAAGCTATGTTCCGAAGACTTGAACAAAACAGAATAATGTGTGTCCGTATGGCATAGTTCCCCGTCGGATGCTCTTCTTGCCCTCGAGGCTTGCTGCACGGTAGGTCCTACTCATTATATCCGAATGGCGATCACAACGAACAAGCTGCATCGGTCTGCCTCTCGATCGGTTCTTTCTTGCTAGGCTCGCCATTCATTATTAATTGATGAGTGCATAAGATATGGGATCATATCTTTATCAACACCTGCATCACAGCTGATTGATTAAGAAACATTATCATATATAATCCATCTAAACCTACTTTTGGTGTGGAATTCGAAAAGGCCAGGTTAGGGATTAATATAATGCTAGATATATCTTAAGGTATAATACTCGTATTAATAAACTTTAATATATGAAAGTGTATATTTTACACGCTGGCATGCAAGTTATGTGGACCGCATTCTTTTTATTGTTTTTTAATCGGATGTGGACCACATTCTTAAAACACGTTATAGACGACCCTTTTCTTCCTGTTTTTCCTCTCGCCTCACGCATTTCCTAGGGTCCAAGAAGATGAAAACTCGAGGGTTCCAGTTTTTTTTAGATTGTCGCTTTAAGATTTTGACGGTGCAATCTTAAACAGAATGAATGGGAAAAGTCCACAAAGTGGGACAAAGCGTGCCGCATCATACAGTGACTTTTACACAGCTTTCTTATTGTTTCTAATTATAATCAAAATTAATGGAAAGTTTTTCATTTTATTTTTTATAATGTTTTTTATTTTGAAATATATTAAAATAATATTTTTAATTTTTAAAAATTATTTTTAATATCAACATATTAAAATGATCTAAAAAATAAAAATAAAATATTAATTTAAAATAAAAAAATAATTTTTTTAAAAGACTTTTAAAATACAAAAATCAAATTGCCTATAAACCTCGCTATTATGATATCTTATCTATGTGTATAGCCCAGCTTCTGAGACTTAATTAAAAATGAGCCTGACGTTTGCTTTCATTTGCTAGCGACTTGGAAACAAATTTTAAAGAAAAGTCCTAAATGTTAAACAATTACATGTTATAGTTTATTTATTTATTATTATTGTTAATCTTATATTGGAATTTGGAGCATTTTGACCTAAACCTAACATGGCTACTATTTCTTTATTGGAAAAAAAAATTATTCGTGATAGTGGCCCGCGACAAGCTATCTCAAGCCTTTGTTAATCACATCTTTATTTAAATCACAACATCCAAGCTTATGCTATAGACAAAGGAACGAAATATTTTATTTTCAATGGAGAAATGGTCGACGAGGACACGTGTGAACGCGCCACCTGGATGTGACCCCACGGGCAGCACTAGAAGAAGAAAGTGCAAATCTGTGAATTTTGGGTGGTTATCTTATCCCGCACTTCTCTTATGGCAAGTGGCAGGTGATTGGCTCGTGCTTTCGATTCAATGTATCCGTAATTTATTTTTATTTTTGGTAATTTAGTGAACTCTGGGTGCTTAAATTTCTTTTTTCTTTTTTATCTTTTGTTCTAGCCAACTAGCCTCCCTCGTTCCAACCTGTTCACATTAAGAGCTGGTTTGGTGATTTTTTTTCTTCCCGTTTGAGCTATTTTAATTTAAAATAAAACATGAAAATTTTATTTTAAAAATAAAGACTGTTTTTTAATACAATTTTTCTAAAGTCGATAAATTTTTTAAATAATATTTATTTTTAAAATATAGATTTCATGCAATTCTTTTAATTTTTTAATCAATACAGGTACTCGCATGCATTGCGTAGGAAAAATGAAGCTTCATTTTTTTTTTTTGAAAAATACTAAGTGTCTCTACCAAATTTATAAATATCTTTTTAAAAAAATAAAAAACCTGAAACCTATAACGTTGCGTTATTGCCACCACTGTACCTGTCTCTATAGTGCTCTTTTTCTCAAAACCTCTTTTATTTCTCTTTTCTGATTCTCCCATCTGAATCATTTATTCTCTCTCAATACCTTGAAAATCCTCTTCTTTTTAAAACTGGAAGGTTGGAGCTGTTATGCTTGCTCTGCTTTATATGTCTATGAATTACAAATTATAATAATAATTTTTTAAAAACAATATAATTTTAAACATTTAATTAATTCAATAAATATTTCAGTGGACTATAATTTATTAACTATTAATGGAAAATGTTCAATATATCATTAAATAATACATGGTAAGAATAAAACTATTACACGCGCATCACGAACATACATTATTAGAAATAAAATAGTATGATTTATCCATGTAAAATATATAAGTCATATTAATTTAATATATTAATGCACACAGTATATATATCATGAAAAATAAATTTTCTTATAAAAATAAGTTATCTTGGAAAAAAAGTTATTTTTTTATGCATATCAAAAACTAAAAAACACCTGATACTGCTATTAAAAAAAACGACATTAAAAAAATATTATTTTTAACTGTTAAAAAATAATATCTAACTCATTTTTCACAGTATAGTTAAAGATTGGATATATGTGATCAACTTTATAGAAATCTTTTCTCATAAAAATCACTTTCTAGCAAGTTGGAAAGCCAAATATCCTGCAAAAATGTAATCACCCAGCTGGCATAAGAGCGCAAAAGATCAGATCCCCTCTCCATCTTAATAGTGGGCCGAGCATAAAAAGTATGGTGAAAGCAACTGCTGCGCGGACCGCCATGGAAAAGATAGTGGACCTGATAGGGTCATAGGCAAGCCCATTTAACAGTGGCTTTAGCGAAGCCAGATGGTATAAAACTATAAACACAAGTAGGTTGGATCATGTGCTTGTAGTAAGGTTTTTATTTTTATTTTTTTATTAATAGAATGTCCAAACCAGCTTACGTGTACTTCAATTAATTCCACGGGTTTTAAAATTAATAATTATATAAACCTCTAGTAATTATTATATGAGCAATCACAAGACTCGAACCTGAAACAATAAAAAAAACAAACTTTTTAGTTTCAGGACTCGGACTTTTATTATTAGTTCACCTCCTAGATAATTTCTTGCAATAAGGATTTTGTTGTCATTTTAATTTTCGGCTGCACAATACAGGCACCACATCCAATTTAGTAATAATAATAATAATAATAATAATAATAATATATTGCTGATAAAATACTTGTGGGCAAAATATTACACTCTTGCATGGACTCAGTAGCGTTCAAACATATAGAATGTTTTTCCACTGCTGTAGGAAAATAAAAGGTGAGCGAAACCCCGATATTCATAAATGCAGGGCAATCAATTTCTTTTAACAATGGTAATAGTAACAAGACATAGCAGGGACACTGATAGTGA
Organism: Populus tomentosa; assembly: GCA_018804465.1. NCBI lineage: Eukaryota > Viridiplantae > Streptophyta > Magnoliopsida > Malpighiales > Salicaceae > Populus > Populus tomentosa. The sequence continues at coordinate 10,273,122 of CM031983.1, read as the reverse complement.
CATTGATAACTGATAGAAGAGCTCAAATATTCATCACGGATCCAGAGCTGATTTATAAACCAAATTCCAATGATTAATTCTGGAAGCAGCACTTATTATTCCACACCTATTGAAGTGATGCTCTGGTTAAATGAACGCTCACTTTGAGGAGATCTTGAGCTTAATTAATACTGGATAATAAATTTAGCATTCCAGTTTAAACCTTATGCATGCTAGCTATCAAAATCAGGGATGGACCAGTGTGTTTGGTCAGTCGGTACGCCCGGATTCACTTTTATTTCTTGTGGGCTTGGGCGTCCGAGAGTATTTGGATGCAAGCAGCGCACATTAATCCACTTTCACCTCTTTTCAACTTAGGTTTCATAAAATAAAATAAATAATAATAAAAAAACCGAGTATCAAACTAGTATAACAAATTAATGGCACGCCTTCATACTTTGACAAGAAGAAAAAAAGAAAAAGAGAAGGAACAAGAAAAAATCTCACTAAACCCCAATCATCGTGACAAACACATAAGAAAGAGGATATTGACGCCCTTTTAAAAGTGTTGCGAAAGGCTGTGTTTGATGATTATAATCCCTTGCACGCACCACTCAAATGATATAAATAATGTTCATTTACTAGGGATTGCATGGCAAGCATGGTCACTTTATTTTTTATTAATATTTTATATTTACTAAAAGAAGAAAGCACTCCTCGAACTGCTTAGCATAACAGGAATAAAAACAATGAATAGAAGACGAAAAAGTCTTGGCAAGGAAGTTTTCAAAATTTTGTTCTCGAGGATAATTAAGTAATTTTAATGCGAAAAGAAAAATCTTCATGAAGCCCTTGGCGCAAGCTCTTTGTTTTTTTATCGGTCTGACCAATGAATTTGGAAATGATAAATATATTCCTGTGAAAAGGGCCACATCACCTTTATTGGCTTAGTTATGTGGTATGTTTTGAGAAGTGTAAAATCATGTTTTTACTATAAACTGCTCCGGTAATTTTGACACACGTTTTAGAGTTTCTTTTAATAATTAATCAAGGGTAGCATAGCTCGGCACTTGACATTCCCGAGACTGCTAGATAGAAACTGGGCTCACAGTGGAGGCCTGGCCCAGAATCAAAGAGGCTTAGTGGACTTGGGCTTTGCTTTAATGGTTGCAAGAGCTTCAATAAAGCAGATTGGCGTGGAGAGCAAACAAACAAACCTAGTGCATGCTGTCTGTCTGCTCATCTGCCCAACCGATATTTTCTCTCGCCGGAAAAAGAAAAGGTGCTATTTTCCAAGTCTCCAATCATCAGTGAAATAGCTCCATGCTCTTGAGAAAAAGAAAAAAAATCAGCAAAGGTGAATTAATTTCGAAGCTGATTATGGCCATTTCCTCCGCCGAAGTGGAGACGGCACTTCTCTCTCGATCCCAATAACCACCACGAAGCTGCATTGCGGTTCAAGATAAGACTACTTAGCCAATGAGGCTAAACTTCGAAAAGGAGCATCTTTCCTGGCGTGCTAGGAGTCTACAGTTCTCCATGCGAGAGTCAATCGAAGCATGATCTTCATGGCTGTGTTTTGCTGACTCCTCAGATTCTAGAAAAGAGGCTTTCTTTTCTGTCAGTACTTATTAATGAAGGTGATTTTCCAGGTGGCCTTCCTCGTTTTCCTCTCCTCCAGGAAAATGTATGAATAAATCAAGCAACAGTAATAGGACGACAACCGCATCAGCAGTTGACCCGGCCCCACCACAGATCCATTACTCATTCTTAACAGCTATCAACAATCCAATGGCCCCGCGCCAGCTCATAATACTCACTCAATCCAAATAGAAACCCACCTCCACACTACCAAACAAATACCTACCGTTTTCTTATAATCATGTAACTCTTGCTACCCAACTTACCCCGCCAAGGTGATCTCCTAACTCTCTGATGGCCACGTAATTATACAAATTATTATTATTAACTGTGGTTAAAAAAGGCCAGTCTCTCACAACTATGAGAATCTACAGTGAAAAGCTGATTTTATTTTTGGTGGGTAATGTTGACTATAGAGGTATACGGGTTTTTTTTGGGTTTATTGATAATTATATCAAAAAGGGTGTTGATTAATAATTTTATATTTTTTTTATATAGTTTAATTATTAAATAATTCTTAATTTTTTTTTGGTTTAGGGGCTTTATGAGTTCTTTATACTTTTTGTACGTGTAAATTATTTAAATATCCCTACAAAATAAACTCTCTCTCATGTGGAATGCTTGCTATGGTTTTTTTTTTTTTTTTTTGTAATTATAACATGGAATTAAGGGTAATTTGATATTTTAATATATATAAATTAATTTTAAATTTAAAAAGTTGTTGTCCCTGCTTGTGTATTTTTTCCCTTTCTTTATCCTTTCCTTCTCTCCATCTAGAAAAATTATGCTGCTATTGCAAAGAAATAAAAAAAATCCGTTATTTATTTGTTAAGTTAAATTTAATATTTATTCTTATGATCGCAATGTATTTGATTTTAAGTATTGAATTAATTTATTGTTTTAATTTTATTTTTTAATACTTTATTTTTATATTATATTGAGTCATTGATTTTTTTTTTCTTTTTAAATATAATGATAGCGCTTTGATATTATTTTTTTTAGCTATAAAAACATTGGTCTAATCGGTGTAGAAGCCATCAATCTAGGTATAACTATAATAAGTAGCTTTAACAAAGTGAATTGTTAACTAACGAATCCAATCTTATATATTCTGATGGCTACCGTCGTCTGCATGAAAGCTAAAAAATCCTTAACGTTATCTCTGGGATTGAACATGGGTAAGAAGGTTAAGGTTAGTGAGGGTAACTAAAGGAAGGGGATATATATATATATATATAGTTATATTTCGGCCTTTTTTCTTATTTGGACATGTAAGGGAAAAGAAGTGAATGAGAGGATAAAAAAAAGTAAGATTAAGTATTAAATTAAAAATCTGGCTTTAATTCTGGATAAAAAAATGTTAGTTTTTTTTTTTTTTTTTTCATTTTAGGTGAAGCTTATTTATGCCATTTAATAATCTTAATCCCTCTAAACACCTAAGATTTTTAGTTATTTGAGGGATTTGAACCCTCCCAAACCCCACATGTCCTTTCATCGATGATGAAAACCAAATAAAAATGGAGGGTTTTAAACTCACCTTTCCCCCACCCTACGAACATGGTGCAAAAGGGTCTTTTTATATAGCATCTCTAATGAAAAATATTATTTTAAAAAATTAAATTGATAAAATAGTATTTTAAATGGTATAGATGTAGTTTTTTTTTACAATATTTGCTCCAATAAAAAAAACTATTTAAAAAATCAATTATATTGTAATTGAAGAAATTAGTGTTTTATTATTTCTTAATAAATTTAATGTTATTTTTTTCTAAATAACTACATTTAATTGGTTTATTTTTTTAGTGGCTCCGTTTTATTGGTTTTGACTTTTTTAAGAGATATAGGAATAACATTTATGAAAAAAAAAATACATTTTAGTCTAGTATACAAAATAAAAATCAAAAAACTAAAATAATATTTTTTTTAATATTTAGCTTTCTATTTAGTACACCTATCACCCATTAAAGATGCACTCAGCTTAAGTTTTCTGACTTGCAAACGTCAAGCACTTAAAAATCTTTTCAAAAATCTTTTGTTTTCTTAATTTGGGATAATCCTTCTTTTATTTCTGATCTATTGTGATGTCAATGTAGCTCCTTCCATGTTCTTATCCAAAATTAAGAAAAGAACTTCAGTGGTCAATCCTTGTATAATTGTTAATTAGCTCCCACTGCCATGGAATTCCTACAAATTGGTCAAAAGATACTGTTGCCTCCAAAATTTACATCCACATACATTATGCATCTTTCTCTATGGATAATGTCATCTTGTGTGATTAATTGGATATACATGTGGATCTACATCAAAGCTTTTGGTTTCAATAAACCTCCAATCCACCACAGAAATACACGTGAAACGTTTTGATAGATAAGTACACAAGGAAAAATGATAGCTGTGAGGTACTCATTATTTTTTAAATTGTTATTTATTTGAAAATATATTAAAATAGTATTTTTTTTTATTTTAAAAATAATTTGTAACACCTGCACTTTGCAAAGGCATGATTTGTTTCTGGGATCATGGTTGTTTGGTACCGCGAAAATTCGTTAGAGTAATCAAGGCCCACTATGACTTCGCTTAAAGTGCTCCGCAGTGCTCTCTTTATGCAAAACTTTCTCTCCCTCGAAATTATTACAGCTCCTCTGATTGTTTTCTTCCCTTTCAACTACGGACTAACATCCTCAAAGCTTGGAAGAATCAAATTGAGTTAGGTAATAAACATTAGCACTCCTCAAGGGCAATTTGGCATTGTTCAAGATTTGTTTGTGCTTCGAGCTAATTAAGCTAGCTAGCCCAGCAACACATGCATTTTATTTTATTTTCACTCACTAAAAAAAAAAAGAAAAAAAAGAAAATCAAAATGGCTTCATTAGTTTACTTATCCAGTTATCCTCTGGACTGTATTTAGAGTTTAGAGTCTTGTGAGGTCTAAATCCGTTCGTTGACTAGCCAGCCGTGGAAAGAGAGTGTTTGGTTTGAAGTTTGGTTTGAATTTTTTTTTGGTGAGTATCACATAAAAAATATATATTTTTAGTTTTTAAAAATATAATTTATACTTTAAAATGATTGTACTTTAAAAAAACCACCAAACCTCTAAGCCATCCACACTAATTATAAAAACGATCTAAATCACCACGTGGAAACATCAGAACGTGGGTGCCCCACCACACATAATCCATTTTGTTTTTGCTCGCTCCATCTCGCGCGTCTATAAGAACTCATTAACGAGGCGCTGTATCAGAACACTCCATTTCATAAGTATTTGCGCACAACGGAAAAGAAACTAGTCCCCTCCTCTTCGGCTATCCTCCCTCTCGTTCTTTTTTTCTTTAGAGAGAAGATAGTACTTTCCTTTTGAGTTTACTTTGTTATTTGTTAAAATGCCTGCCGGAGGATTTGCGACGGCGACGGCGACGGCCGGGGGAGTGAAGTTTGAGGCCAAGATAACGCCGATTGTCATCCTTTCTTGCATAATGGCTGCTACTGGTGGTCTCATGTTTGGCTATGACGTTGGTGTTTCAGGTTATTAATCCTTGGCCTTCTCTAACTGTTCATTTCGTTTTCATTATTCTTTGAAGTTTCTTAGCAACGTCCTTTGTAAAACTTGAACTTAAGTCAGTTCCTTTTTTTTTCTCTGAAAAAAAACTATCTCTTTTACAAGCTAAAGATTTGAAGGCAAAAACTGCGTGTATGTCATAAAATTAACTGAGAACTTTATGCTTAGAGTGCGTGCAGATCTCCGCAAAGAGCAACGATCTCGCCAAACAGACGGGAAGGTTCTGTTGCCTTCAAAATTAATATAATTCCCCCGTTATTTGTTATAGAACACGGGTAGTTTAAGAAATACAGTGACATGCACGAGGAGTTCGTTCGTTAAAGTTTTGCCAGCTGAGAGAGAACCGTTTGGCTGTTTACCAATAGAAATGTATAGGTGGGCTTTAAGCCTCGATTTACAACACAAAAAAATAAAATAGAAATATAAAGAATCTACCCAGGCCCACATCACCATCACTTCCTCTTAAACTTAATTTTCCACCCCTGTTATATTTTGCTGTTTTTAAAAATTCTTTTAGGCTCCTTTTTTCCTCTTTTTTTGGCTGAAACTTTAGGCTACTTGGTTGTTTAACTTGATGAAAAAACTGGATGCTGTTATTAATTTATGGATGCGTAATTAATACATGATGATGATGTAGGTGGTGTTACATCAATGCCTGATTTCTTGGAAAAGTTCTTCCCAGAAGTTTATGGGAAAACCCAGGATCCAAATCTCAATAGCAATTATTGCAAGTACGATAACCAGAACTTGCAATTGTTCACATCATCACTCTACTTGGCTGGCTTGATAGCAACTTTCTTTGCATCTTGGACTACTAGAAGGCTAGGCAGGAAGCCAACCATGTTGATTGCTGGCTTTTTCTTTATACTTGGTGTGGTGCTAAATGCTGCTGCTCAAGACCTTGCCATGCTCATTATTGGAAGGATTTTTCTTGGCTGTGGAGTTGGTTTTGCTAACCAGGTTCGCGTGTGTGTGTGTGTATCAACTGCGCTACCACATCATTTCCTAAGGTTTATAATTTGTTGCATTTAACACTTAATTATGACCTCAGATCACATGTTTCTATTTGATCAGTCAAAGAATCCTAGACATCTAGCTGGCTTAAATTGAAAAAAAAAAACACCGTTACTTCTCCCATAATTTTTATAATTTAAAAGTGTTTTTTAAAAAAATTAAAATTTATTTTATTTTTTTTAAATTGATATATTTTTTTTTATGTTTTCAATAATTTTGATGCGCTAATATAAAAAATAATTTTTTTAAAATAATTTTTTTTTTAATACATTTTCAAATAAAAATAACTTTAAAAACTAAATACAATTTTATTTTTAAAGGGGTAATTATTCAAGTGGGCTGAGGGTAGTAAGTGGGCTGAGGGTAGTTTGTGTGGAGGCATATAGGCAAGATAGTTAATTAAGCAGACGAGGAGGAGGGCCTAGCAATATCCTGATGTCTTGCCGACATCATTTCCTTTTCAAATTTGTTGGTTAATCCATTGCTATTTATTAGAAATGTAATTAAATTGTATTTCCATGGTAAAAATACCAATTAGTTTCTCTCTGATCGCCAAGTTTGCATTCTAGCCATTTGATGCTCTTACACGTGATTGATATCTTTTCTCTCTTTTTCCTGGCCTGATCATAAAAAGTGTCATACGACAAGAATGGTTAGCTTTTTGTCCAGAAACAGCGAGTTTCATGGTGCCTTCCCTCTTGCCTAAAGAAAGATTTTCTTCGAAAAGTACTTTTTCTTCTTCTATTGATTAACTTGATTGTGAAGGGCTGAAGGCTGTAGACGCTTTGTTTCCAACTTCTAGTTGTGTAGCCTAATTGATGTATATCTTTGAATTACTTACCTTAACCTAGGGCCTTAAATTCAACTGTTTGTGTGGAAAACCTTAAGAGCTGTCCTAAATTAAGATTTGAATAGATGGAGGGTAGGGTTTTTTTTTTTTAAGTACTTTGATTGTCTAATACAATGTTCCAGCTCAATAATTTGAACATTTTTTTTGCTCCAAATTCAAATGAAACCAACTTAAATCTTATATTAATATGCCAGCAGTTTTAGCAGCCAAAGATTGTTGAAACTTGTTCTGATCAATCAGTTCAATTTGTCATTTGAGATTCGAATGCTTCTTTGACTGTTAATTATGTATAGATTTCTGTCTAAATACATTGAGATGGTGGTGAGAATCTTATGTTGCGATGCACGTCAATTGGGCCGTCACGCTACTTATCAGAGGCGTTTTAATTTCTTGTCAAGAAATGGAAAATAGTCTTCTGTTAATTATATTGATGACCTCAATTTCAATACATGACAGGCTGTGCCCCTATTTTTATCTGAGATAGCACCCACGAGAATTCGTGGAGGATTAAACATACTTTTCCAGCTCAATGTCACCGTTGGCATTCTCTTTGCCAACCTTGTCAATTATGGGACTGCAAAGTAAGTCTTCTCTTCCTAAAACCTTACTTTTTCCAGAAATCATCAGAAGGAGAAACATAGAGGAAGTAGATTGTAGAATTAGTTACCGTTGCAATATTATAACATCTTCTGTCATCATATTGGTGTCAAACTTCTTGTGGCCTGGACAGATGATAACTTGGCAGGAATTGATGGAATTAGAACTCGGGACTGTTTTTCGTTCGAATTTAATAAAAGAAGCATGGGCTCTTCTCCTTTGCACAAATATCAAATGCCCACTGCTTCACTGTTGAACACTAAGGTTAAGGATTGAGTTTGAAATACTTGAGATCGGCAGCTTCGTTGCCTACCATCGAGAGAAGAAAAATTCTTGTCGGATGAATACCAGTACGAGAGTGGTTTGGCTTTAAGTATATCAATTAAAAGAAAAGAAATCTTAGCTCGACAGTTTGAGGAAATAAATTTCAATTGTCCATATCCGATTGTTTTTTCCCCTATTTCAATTTCTTTTTGTCCATGACAGTCGACTATTTGTCATTTGTGCAATCAGATGCGCTCTCCTATAGTGATAGTCTAGTGCCATTTTCTATAGACTTCACAAGCCACATGAAATTAGGAAGATTCCAAATTAAAGATATATTTGTACTTTTGCTGCCAATTCTTAATTTGTTAATTATATTTGCGGTGTGCCTCATGTAAACAGAATTAAAGGAGGATGGGGTTGGAGACTCTCCCTGGGCCTGGCTGGTATTCCGGCAGTTCTTTTAACCGGAGGGGCTCTCCTGGTGTTAGAAACCCCTAACAGCCTCATTGAGCGTGGTAGACTAGATGAAGGGAAATCTGTACTTAGAAAGATTCGTGGTACAGATAATATTGAACCAGAGTTCTTGGAGCTCGTTGAAGCAAGCCGAATGGCAAAAGAAGTAAAGCATCCTTTCAGAAATCTCCTCAAGAGGAGGAATTGGCCCCAGCTATCTATAACAATAGCTTTGCAGGTCAGTACTTTTAAACGAATAGGAACTGTAACTGACATCTTCGATCAATTGGATTAAATTTAAATTGCATTTAGACTGTAACATGTATCAATATGATTTCAACATGACACTTGCCAAGCATAACAAGGAGGCCCTAATTAACCCAACAAATTAAGTAACATGTTTCAGTTTTCAATCACACCTTATAGTTTTCATTAGTTTGGTTATCCGTACAATACCTTGTATTCCAGAGATTTGGTCTGATGATCATAATTCATTGGTTGCAACAGATCTTCCAGCAATTCACAGGAATCAATGCAATCATGTTTTATGCACCGGTCCTATTTGACACGGTGGGATTTGGCAGTGATGCTTCCCTTTATTCAGCTGTTATAATTGGGGCTGTCAACGTTCTTTCCACCTGTGTATCCATCTACTCAGTGGACAAAGTTGGTCGCAGGATGCTCCTACTGGAAGCTGGTGTCCAAATGTTCTTCTCTCAAGTGGTAATAGCAATAATACTGGGAGTCAAGGTTACAGACGACTCTAATGACCTTCATCGTGGTTATGGAATTCTAGTAGTAGTTATGGTGTGCACATTTGTTTCAGCCTTTGCATGGTCTTGGGGACCTCTTGGATGGCTAATCCCCAGCGAAACTTTTCCATTGGAGACACGATCAGCAGGTCAAAGCGTCACTGTATGTGTCAACTTGATCTTCACTTTTGTTATGGCACAGGCCTTTCTCTCCATGCTCTGTACCTTGAAGTTCGGCATCTTCTTGTTCTTCTCTGGCTGGGTGCTTATCATGTCAATATTTGTGGTATTTCTGCTGCCGGAGACAAAGAATATACCTATTGAAGAGATGACGGACACGGTGTGGAAGAAACATTGGTTCTGGAAGAGATTTATGGACGACAAGGAGGAAGTGCCAGCAACTGGAACTAATGGTGACCCACTCACTGAAAAATGGGCATACTAGTGGACTTGATCCTGCCTTCCAGATGTAAGTTTGAGGGGTTTTAAGAAGGATCCATTTTGGTCAGAAGCCCAATCTATTGTTACTGGGCTCTTTGCTTGTAAGCTAAACTAGCCACCCTACCTAAATCTTTTCTTTAATAAAGATATTAAGAAACAATGATAAAGCAAAGCTCAAAAAATGTATAGAAGGGCAACAAAAGCGTAAAGGGTGCTCTTGAAGCTTAATTTACGCAATACATTATATATATATATATATATATATATATATATATATATATATATATATATTGGATCTACTTGATCGAACGCTTCTTCTTCTCCTTACTCTCAACACCTCCACCAACCAAAGTCTTTGACACCATATCTTAAATCTAGTATTCCAACAGTAATCCCACATAAATTTGTTTAATTAACGGTGCAATGATATTAGGCTTGATTAGTCTTTCTATACCTCGGAGGGCATTAAAACACACAATGATACTCTAATTAATTAGCGAGAAAAAGAAATAGAAACAAGAATGATATATATATATATATATATATATATATATATATATATATATATATATATTAATTTAGTCTATTTATTAATTTAGTAAATAGACTACATTAATAAATATATGATATTCTTTTATACATGGACGGTTATTTATCAGATCAGGTTTAATAATATTTTATATTGTTTACCCATAAATTTATTATTATTTTTCTAAATTCTAATAAAAAAATGATTTGTTCCATATTCAAAACCAAATTACTAATTTAAAAGGTGTGAGCATTTACAGGTAGAAAGAAAAAATATTATGGATTGCACTGAGGGCCTTGGCTTGGTGGTGGGAGGAGCTTGTCTCCTTCCGCTGCTCCTGAGTTCGAGTCCTCGTGTGCATGCCTGTCATTCCTGCGGTGCCTTACATGTCCACTGGGTTTGCAGGGTGTTTAGTGGGCCGTGGGATTAGTCGTGGTGCGCACAAGCTGACCCGGACACCCATATAAATAATAATAAAAAAAAATACTATGGATTGCACTGCATCTCCAAAATATATATATATATATATATATATATATATATATATATATATATTCAAAGTTAGAAAACTATGTTCTAGTTCTTATATTTCTTAATTTTATATTATTTGATTCATATAATTTTAATTTTTTACATTTCGATCACAAAATCTTATATTTTTATATATTTCTATGAAAAGATAAAATTTTGGTTATACCCTAATTTTCAAACAAAATTATAAAATATTTATGGTAATATTAATACTTATTCATGAATAATCATATATAATGATTTTAAAAGAACTGTCTATGAATGTTCAACGAAAGTAAAATATTTATTTCGTTTTTCTTTTATTGTTAAATTTATATATAGTTTTTTCAAATTAATTATGTTTTTATATAATCATAAATATTTTTTTAATTAAAACTTGCTTTTCAGAGAATGTTATATTTTTATTTATAAAACCATGCTTTTAATAAAAAAACATGATTTCAAAAAAATAAAAAAATGAAGTTTTTATTAAATGAATACTTTTTTATTTTTTAAATTTAAATCATTTAAATCTTACAAATATTTAGTTTAATTGTTTTAATTTTTCATTAAAGAAATCATACTGCTGATTAAAAAAATATTTGTGTCAAAACAAAAAAGCAATTCATAAATAAAAAAATAAATTTAATTAAAAAATGTATTTTAAAAGCACCCCTAGATTAATTAATTGAGAACCAATCATTGGCAATTTGGTAGCTGCTCACTCATCCATGTCGTTTGCCGCACGGGGCTGGCGACTTGGAAGGGAAGAATGTTGTGGCGTTGGCGAGCAGTGGAATGCCAGGTGGCAAGAGAAATTAGAGCACCTCTTTTTAATTTTTATTATTGGATTGGTCAGGGATAATTACAATCGAGCCCACCGTAATTATTTCCTTCCGGTTGCTTTCTTTGTACACGGGAAAAGTAGAGAGTCTTGCAACCTACGCTACGCTATTGCACTTTACTCATATTTTCTCTGTCCAACTTTTCGTGTTCTCACCACAAATTTCTTAAACACATTTTTTAAAAGACTCCCGTTTCAAGTTTGAAGTATTTCTTCAAAATAACTTCGGTACTGTATCGAGATTTATTATTTTCAGGTTCTCTCTAGACACAGCTGGTAATTAAAATAAATATTTATAAAAATTCAATAATTTAAATTCTTTTAAATTTTTTTTTTTTAATTAAGACTGTCTTCAAAATGTGGAGATTAGTAACGTGATCTAAACAGTATTTTATAATTTTTTTTAAAAATATATTTTTTAATATTTTTGGATTGTTTAAATAATTTTTTTAAAAATAAAAATTATTATTTTAATATATTTTTTAAAAAATCACTTTAAAAAACAATTTTCTCCAAAGCTTATGTAATATGTTCCAAACACATGTTAGAAGAGTAATTTAAATAAACACCACATCTACATGTATTCTTGATAGCTTACCTTTAGCATATCCAGTCGAGATTTTTTCACATGCAAGTATATTTTCTTTCAAATGCTGTCCTTAAAATAAATAAAAAAAATCACTAAATAATCTTGCATTTAAAAATTCCGAAGATAAATAAAATTAAGAATCGTACCAATATAACTTCTCTTTCCTCTTAGTTTGTACCACCGCTGTCACTTTACATTACATGAGGTCCTCAGTTGCATATGTCAAAATAGATGAGGGACCAAAGTCTCATTTTCTTAAAATCCACAATCAAAATAGACGAGGAACCCTGCAAGCCCAAAAGATTTATAAAAGCCTGGAGGGAAAGATGCCTCTCCAGTTCTCGTACCTCAATCCAAGCAAAGAAACCCATCAAGCGGCTTAATTATCACAGTTTTGCAGCCATGGCTTTGGTGAAGAGAGCACTGGCTCTGCTGATGTCAATCACATTAGCGATGGAGTTGATCCATGCAGCTGTGCACAAGGTTGGGGATTCTGCTGGTTGGACCACAATTGGCAACTTTGACTACAAAAAATGGTCTGCTACCAAGACCTTCCAAGTTCAAGATGTTATCCGTAAGTTTATTAACATCTTTACAATCTTTACCTGATTGATCTTACCTTTTTATGGTTGCTTTGGGTTTTCCTTTCTGACTATATATTTCATTCTGTGAGTTCTCATTTTCCACATAAACCATAATTTTGTGAGCTAAAATAATTTCAGTTCCAGCTAACGCTGTGCTCCAAAATAATTTCAAGATCTGCTTATTATTCATGGTTAAGTTTCACTGCTGTTTTGCAATTCCAATACTGCTATTGCTTTACAAATCTTTATCTCGAACTGGCGGGGTTATCAATTTTTTGGTGTTTGATCTTCATTATTGTTGCTTAATTCCCAGCTGGCTGTTCCTGTGGCTAGCCACTGTGCATGGAAACTGGCCTTTATGCTATAAGAAGTATTATATGACACGTATAATATGCAGTCACCCCATATGTCGGTGACCTGTAATCCGCCAAGTGTTTTGAGCAATTTTAGCACCAAATACACCTGTTTAAGATTTCATGATGACACTGGTGGGCCATGAAATGCAGCATGAATGTACATTACATGTTGCCCCCACCAAATCAACTCTGATCCTCCGGTTCTAGCATGCTTCAAGGATGATGAATTGATGTTTCTCACTTGTACATAGAAAAGCCACGCTCATCAGTCATCACGCTACGTTCCCCTATATTCCATTACATGGGCGTCCCTTTATCCTGTGCATTGACATGATAATGTCTGTATGGGTATCTTTCTTTTGAGACATTTCATGAGAGGTGGGATGCGAGTAAAACATCACATCCATTCATACAATTCGTCGAAACGAAAAGGAAAATAAAAAGTTTCTCGCTCTGGTTAAAATGGGGACTAAAAAGCCAAAATTCCAAAAGCTTTTTCGTTGCTGTCTTTTTCTTGACTTTGCTTGGTTTAGGTACATGATGGAAGGCGTGATTTAATCTGTTTGCCTGATTTCTTTTGTTTTGTTTTCAAGTACAAATTGAAAGGCAAGGATTGTCTTGCGGATATGAATGGAATGGACATGATTAATCTTTGAAGCAAACCGAGGATGCATTTACCCCAGAGAAGGCGTATTTTTTACTCATATAGCTAATCGGCCATATACAATACCTACTAATGCAATAGATCTTAGGTGTTCTGGTTATTCTTCTATATACAATAGTACATTTGCCTAGCTTTTTGGGTCAGGATTTATACATTCATGTCCTTCTAATTATTGATCTATCTAAAACTACATGTTCACTTATATATTTACTGTCAATGGGTGTATCAGTTTTCGAATACAATGCTCAATTTCACAATGTGATGCGAGTTACACATGCAATGTACAAAGCATGCAATACCTCTGCCCCTCTGGCTACCTACACCACCGGCAATGATTCGATCACTATCAAGACTCGTGGTCACCACTTCTTTTTCTGTGGTGTCCCTGGCCATTGCCAAGCTGGACAGAAGGTTGACATTAATGTACTACAAAGCAATGAAATGGCACCAACTTCGTCCGTTTCCTCTCCACCAGTTCCTTCTGCTAAAGTACCCGGGCCGGCCCCAAGTAATGCTATGCCATTGAAGGCTTTGAAAAGTCCTTCTGGAAACATTGGTTTGGCAATGGCTGTTTTGGCAACGTTTTTGATCAATTTTGCTTAATTTTGAGGCTTTGTTGTTCTGAAACTTTGGGGTGATTATAGATGTTATACAGATCAATGTTATCGAAGCAGTGATCTATAATCATTTTATTAGCATCTTCGATCAATTGTTTTGATTGAACATCGGATCCGGTATAGGGATTCGTGATAAAATACACCGTGAGTTTTGATCTCTATTGTATAGAGATGTGTGCACCTTCTGTTAAAAGTATGTATTGCTTTAAGGCACCAATTCTTTTGCTACTCAAGTTTAATTTCAATAAGCAAGCTACCGTCGGCATAATTCACATTCTTTCTGACACATATATTAGCAGATAGCTAGGCATGAGACAATTGTAATTTCAGGGTTGTATTTCTGGATTTCAAGAAAGTAAGCTGCAAATTCTGATACTCAAGTACCATACATATTGAAAATACAAATGAGAAAGAACCTCATTCAATACAAATCGTTTGCCCTCTCAAAATCATATAAAAAAACCCATCTTTAATTCAATAAAATGAACTTGGTCTTCAGTAGAAGCATGAAATCAAGATGCCTATTTTCAAGAGTCACCTTCAAGCTTCCAAATCCAAACAGGTAATCAGAACACGAACAACTTGTTTGATCCTTTTGGTTACGTGGACCTCGATCCTCTTTCGCTCAATTATGATAACCATTAATCCATGAGTCTTTTCCAGAACCGATGCTGCTTTCAAACTCTTTCAACCATGGATCTATTGGCACATTCTTTGTCTCCTGTAACAGGAAAAACACAAAACCCCACTTTGAGAATCCAGCCAGCAAAGAAGAAAAATACAAAGGCGCGCATATTACACAACATTGATAAGAATGCCTGAGTTATGAGGAAAGTAAAGAGCATGTTTGAGCTAACTGCAGAAGCAAACCCAGCAGTTCTTGTCTCTAGAGGAAATGTTTCATTTGGCATCAACCAGCCAAGAGGACCCCAGGACCATGCAAAGGACATTACAAACGAACACACAGGCACCGCAACAATGGCTTTAAGAAGCAGAATCCTCCTCGCAGCCTTATCCGCAGCAAAGATTGAGACCAATGTGCTTGCACATTTACAATTCCAGTGATCACAGCTGACAAAAGTGGAGCATCGTTTTTGAATCCAAGTGAGTAAAACATTACAGCATCGATTCCTGTAAGCTGATGAAAGATTTGCAACTGGATGCCTATAACTAGCGTGGGCATGCTAGAGAACTTCATGGTTTTCTTGTATGGATGCCTGACTTGCCTGGCTATCTCACTGGCAGCTTTAAATTGCTCGAACTCAGCATTAACATGGTCGACTCCTCTAATCTTCCTTAGCGTGCTTTTCCCGGCAGTTTCATTTCCGCATTCAGTTAGGCTTGTTGGTGTTTCAGTGATGACTATGGATCCTATAAACAGGACAAAAGCTGGCACACCAGCAAGCCACAGGAATACTCTCCATCCATTTGGATGCATCTTTGAAGTTCCATAGTTGACTAGATTTGCAAAGAATATCCCTACTACTACAAAGAATTGGAAGAGTATGTTCACAGCCCCGACGCTGGACTGGCGCTATTTCCGGAAAAAGTAGAGGAACTGCCTCCAAAGTTTTTCAGTACTGTGCAAAAGGTACACGTTAATCTACCCAATGCGGTAGCAATTTAAAATGAAGCTGCGTCACAATATTCTAAGAAAGTTTTTATCAGCTAAAAAAGAATTCAGTAACAAAAGTTTGCTCAAATGTCCAACTTTTGGGCATGGCTTTGATGCACCAAAGATGGAAACAAAGGCAGCAAGGTAGAGTGAAGATGTAAAAAGCTGAAGATATTGATCGTCATACTTGCAGTGATTGTTTTCCTTGGCGCGAAGCTTTCTTTCATGAACAGCAGAAAAGAATTCGATCACAAAGTCATCCATGGCTGTCACTCCATCAGATCATCGATGCAAAAGCAGTTTGTATACGTTGTTTTAGATCTATAAGCATAACGCCTAATTGATTTGAGCTGAAAAATATGGCTACCATTACCTTTCAATTTTACGCTCACCTAGGATAAGAGAATTAACCTTCATTCCAAAATTTCAGTTCACAGAAGTGTTATATAAACAATCTTAAACAATAGCAATATTCCAGTCACTGAATTAAAGAACGACATGGTACGGTGATACATAAGAACTGGAAGCAATCTTGGAGATATTTTAACGTCACTTTAACCAGAAGAAAATGAATAAAAAATTAATTACAAAAACATATTTTAATACCAATTACCTTGATGATTGTTTTTCCAGTATTTGTGTTTTTTCATTACAGGATTAAGAACCATTTTTTTTTATAAGATTCCTAATTAATTGTAGAATTGAGTACCAAATTAATCTTGTACCTTTTACATGGAGAATATAAAAATATAAACCATGTATAGAATATAGATGTAGCAAACAAATCTATAAACAGCAATACTCCACGCTTGCAAAACTGAATTGAATTCATTCTCAAACATTGATTATCTTTTACAGCAAAATTCAATTAATGGTGAAATAAAAGAAGATCCCAAGTGGACGAAAGAAGAATCTATTGTTAATAAATGTCGCAAGCCTCGAATTCCCATCTGTACAGCTCTGTAGTTTAGGTCACATGTGGGTGGATCATCTCAATTGCTTTTTTTCCACCACTTGTTCATCGTTGAAGAATCTCTTCCAGAACCAATGCTGCTTCCAGACTCTGTCAACCATCTCGTCAACAGGAACGCCCTTTGTCTCTGGGAGCAAAAATAGTGCAAACAGTCCCATTACCACGATCCATGCAGCAAAGAAGAAGAAAATCCCTGCTTTCAAATGGCATAGCGTGGACAAGAAAGCTTGTGCAATCACAAAGGTGAAAAGCATGTTGGAGCTGACTGCGAAGGAAAACCCGGCTGTTCTGGTCTCAAGAGGGAAGGTCTCGCTTGGAATTAACCAACCAAGAGGACCCCATGACCATGCAAACCCAGCAACAAAGACGCATACCATTATCACCACCACCAATGCATCTCCATTGGGTAGGGTGCCGGTTGTCTTCAAATCTTTCATCAGAACACCTCCAATGATACACTGGATGCAAAGCAATGAAATATTAACGTTAATAGGATGATTAATTGGAGCGAGGAAGATAGACAGTAATTAAAATCCAAACCTGGGTAATAAGCATCTGTACACAAGCTTCAAGCAGCAATGCCCTCCTACCGACCTTGTCAACGAGGACTACCGAAACTGTGGTGCTCAGAACATTGACAAGGCCAGTTACGACAGAAGAAAGCAATGCAGCATCACTCCCAAATCCAACTGTCTGAAAGAGAACAGGTGCGTAGAACATAATGGCATTGATGCCGGTGAATTGCTGGAACACTTGCATCATGATGGCTATCACTAGCGGTGGTCTGCTTTCTCTCTTCATGAGTTCATGGTAGGGTTGGGTAATTTGGCTAGCAACCTCGCAAGCATGCACGATCGAATCATACTCAAGATCTACATTATCTACACCCCTGATCTTTTTAAGCACTGCCCTTCCTTGCTCTACTTTCTTGCGCTCAATAAGGCTAGTTGGAGTCTCATAAATGGCAAGCGAACCAAAGCATAGCAGTAGAGCAGGTACACCAGCAATTCCAAGTGAAATTCTAAATCCGTAGGGATGAATCTTACCAACTACATAGTTGACGATATTAGCAACCAAGATCCCGATTGTAATGAAGAGTTGGAAGCTAATGTTAAGTGCTCCACGGATCTTTGCTGGAGCTAACTCTGATAGAAACAACGGTACTGCCTGGAGGAAGAAAAAGAAAACCAAATTATTGGTGATCGTAGACGGCAATGGCATATTTTATCAGGTAATCGAAGGTATGGCTCTTAATTACTACCTGATTGGCGAATCCCACTCCACAACCAAGAAGAAGTCTCCCAATGATCAGCATTTCAATATTTACAGCAAATGTTGTTAGAGCAACGCCACCGATGAAGAAAAGAGATGCAAGTTGCATAGTTGGCTTTCGGCCAAACTTTGAGCACATCTTTGAAGCGAGAAAGCTGGCTATGAGAGCCGCTATGTACAGGGACGATGTGAACAATTGCAGTTTTTTATTGTCATATTTACAGTAATTATTTTCATGAGCCTCTTGCCTCCTTTCCCATACTTGATAAAAGAATTTCTTCAAGAAATCATCCATGGCTGTGACACCACCTGAAGTTTGCATGAATTGAATAGCATCAGCACTGTTAATCATTGCAATATATAAGAAATGCAAAAAGTTCAAGTCCATTATCAAATACAAACCTGAAACTCCAATGTCATAGCCAAACATTAAGCCTCCACAAGCCGCAATCACCACACATATAAAGACACTAAATGTTATCCTGCCTTCAAACTCTGGCACGTCGCCATTGTTAGTGATCACAACAGCCGGCATTTTTCCTCTCTAAGAACAAAGAATTATCTCCAAAATAGTCTTAAAAAGTAGAGAAGGAGATAATTGCAAGTAGTAGAGAGGATCGGGCAGGAGTTTAACTTTAACAGAAAAGCAAGAGAGGCTGCAAGTGCTCTTAATTATTTTAGTGTAGAACTGCAGGTATTTAAAGAGATGGAGAAATTAATTAAGGCTAATAATAGAGACACGAGAACAGGGTAAAATTAAGGGCTGGACTCTGAAATAATGGAGAACCGCGTGTTTAGGGAGTTCCTAGATGTTAATTTTAGTCTTAAACAGGTGACTCGGCAAGTGACAAGAGAACATAAATCAGACAAACCTTTCGTTATATCTTTATATAGTCCAGATTCTGACCACAAATTCTTGAGGGATGCAATAGATTATCGTACTGGGATCACCTTTTGAAACTAAGCTACTTATCCTAATCAGCTAATCAACTTAATTTCTTCCTTTTCAGTTTCTATTATCACAACCTCTTTATTAAATTAGTATTGCGCTGTGGATTTTTTTTCAAATTTCTCAAGCCATCCAACCTATTTTTAGTCACCTATCTGAAACTCTTGAATCATAAACTGTCTCCAAGATAGCTGTGGCTGGACATGCTCTGCCAATGCCTCCGAGTTACTTTCTGCTAAGCTTTCTTATCGTGTTGCATGAATTTATCGCAGTACTCTACAACTTAGGTGAATTTGTAAGACATCATTAAGCCATAATTAAATATATTTAATTAGAACTTGTAACTAAGACATCATTCTAATAAATTTGTCCATGCACGCCTGGCACAATATCTATGTAATTAAACTGCAAGAGAGGTAAAACAATGAAAGCTTACCTGTTGCCGGAGTTTTGCGCGAATAATGGTGTGGATGCTCGTTGCTGGGGTTCTCTTTCTGTCTTCGGTTTCTTCCCCTCTGTTTGTTTTTCTTTGTCTTTCTGCCCCTTTTGGTTCTCTCTCTCCCTCTCTTGTTTTCTTTCCTCTGTGTTCCTTTCCCGACAATATATTTTTTTTCGTCCTCTTTTCTTTGAATTCTTTGTGCCTTTATAGGTGTCCCTTTTTGCTCCTTATCTTCCCCTGATAAGGATGGAATTTCAGGAGTTTGTGTTTTGGGCGAATTGGGACACCAACAGTCCTGCCATAGCTGGACTGTTGGTGATGGTTTCCTCGACGTTGTTGGCACATCGTGGCGGCGAAGGACACGGAGATGAACTGAGAAGCTGGTGATGGAAGTTGTGGGCATCACAATGTGTCTGGTGGCCTGTATTTTTTCTTTTTTCGCAGGGAGCTCTCCTTTGTTTTTCAGAGGAAGAAGACAGTGAACAGAATTGACAAACGGCGCCGTTACTAGACTGGGGCAGCCATTTTTCAATCTAGTCCTCCCTTCTTAATCGGACCCTTGGCCAGAGTTGTATTTAAACCTCTGCATTGCGGCGTAATTCACAAACCCGTCCTTAAACTTCAATATCTTGTAATTTTGACCCCAGATCAACCCTGAATTTTAATAGTTCTCAATTGAGCCCTTGATTTCATTAATTAAACTTATTCTAAACTCAATTAAGTTCCCCAACTTATCAAACTTTCAATTTAAACCCTTTCCATCATTAATTTAAACCAAATCAAAGTTTAACTAAGTCCCCAATCTTATCAAATCTTCATTTAAGCTTATGATTTTATTAATTAAACTAATTCAAAGTTTAATTAAGTTCCCAATCTTATCAAATCTTCCAAATTCTAGCAATATTGAACCCCCAAATTTATAATTTCACCCTAATTAAAACCTCAAGACCTCCAACTTTAATTAATTATTGAGTTTTCACTTCCGACCATCTTTATCATAAGAACATAATTTAAAGAATCTCTATCCTCTCAATTTCATGCATGCATGCATGCATGTGTGTGTGTATTGGTAAATTTATTTATTAAATTATTTGGTTGCATTATTTATTAAATTATCATGGTTAGAATTGGAACATCTTGAAAAATATCAAGAGTATTATTGGAAAATTTTAAACAACAGGCATAGAAGTTGAACAAGGATGACTCTATGGGAGCGAAAAAATAGTTCCAACTCTTTTTCTGATCTAACTTCTGAACCTCACTCCAAATTTTAACAAATTCAAGCATTCAACCTTCTTGCACTTTCCTCCTAATTCCTATCAGATGTTAGGAAAGCAAATTACTATAAAACAGTTTAGCCTTAAGTGTCCCGTGATAATTAGAGACAGCCTCGCTCTTAAACCTCCGAAAGAGACGTGTGTGTAGGACTCAGTTTCCGCTAAGCGTTAAAGCTTTTCAATGCTCACCTCCGAAAGAATTCTCTCCCCCTCGCACAAAATCACAAACATACGCACAGAGACACACCGTACTGAATTTACTGGATTCAGATAGGTTTAAGTTTCAGATTATTAGAATTTTTTTTGTTCCGTTTTTTTTTTGTACTTTTAGCACTGCCTACGAAATTTACGAGGCACCGAACCTCCCAATTTTACCCTGACTCAATCAAATTGAACTGTCCCCCACTCCAAACTCGAGCTTGTGAACAACCTCTTGATAAGGAAACTACATTCAATTCACCATCAAGGAAACAAATACTATCTGCATTTTCGTTTCTCATCGCCATCTGAATTCTCTTCATAACAATTATCATCAGAGGTACAAAATCTTAGCTGGGTGTGGATTATGATCCCCTCCATGAAAGGGGCTACAAATTAATGAACATTGTAGAGCCTATAATCTAGGAGGATTTGTGGAGATGAAGCTAAGGAAACAAACTGATGACATAGGGCAAAGAAAATGGAGGAAGCTAAAAGGAATCAGTCTTTGAAGAAGATAGGACAGCAGAATCAACACGGGTCTCCCAAATAGAAAGGCCAGACAACAATTTCAACCAGGCATTCGATCTTGAACTAGAAGACCATTCAGAAGCGGGCACTCCACGTCCCCATTCCTCGAGAACATCCTATCTTGATGGCCTCCTCTGCCACCAAACAATCAAACATAGGTTCAAAGGTTGAAAATATACCGTGCTAAAAAATCATATAGATGTAGCATTACTTTTGAAATAGCACGAAACATTATGGCCGAAAAACAGATAGTGTACTCACGAACGAGATAATTGCATAAAAAATGACACATCGTTCATAGATCATTCTTCTTCAATGTTCCAAAAGATAAATACATGAGAAAAAGAAAAAGAAAAAAACACAATATCAGATGACAAGTACTCGTGTCTAGCAATCAAACATATATGAAAGGCACAATTTCCTAAAATAAAAAGGCTTAGCTTTTATCTAATAGTTTGTTTTTGTGTTTCAAAAATATTTTAAAAAAATTTAAATTTTTTTTATTTTTTTATTTTAAATTAATTTTTTTTTATGTTTTTATATTATTTTGATATTAAAAAAAAATTTTAAAAAAATTTATTTTAATATATTTTTTAATAAAAATACTTAAAAAAAAAAGCAACTAATCTCTTATACAAACTTTTAAAATAAACACACAGGATCACGGTCGCTCTTGAAAACTTGAAGCCACCTCAAACTTTGATGATATTTCGTAGGGCCAAGAGGGCCTTCTTTACCTAAAGCAAGGCCACCTCCCACAGAATCAATGCTTCCAAATATCTACAAATTAAAAGAGTATCCCTCAAAATCAAGGCAGAGCGAAAAACTCAGGGAAAAAAGAAAAAAAAAATCTTCCCAAAAGCATTATCGCACCTTTCCAATCAAAGTTCTGAAGAGTAGAATACCATGAATACCCAAGTCCCGCACACGTAATGGAAATGAGCTTTAGTAGACATGACAGTTGAAAAGGCTCAGCACTAACAGACACGTTAAATGTCTTCCACTTAAAGCCAGTAGGATCAACAATCTTCCTTTTCTGTTTCTTTCCATTCATGTCACTTTCATCCTCATCACCTTTATCACTACTATAAGAAGTTTCAAGGCCATCTTCATCACTACTTAACTTCCATTAATTTTCTGAGTTTGTTGCACCTTTCAATATTTGACCAATAACAAAAATCTCCTTGTAAACTATCAATCCATTCATCTTTATTTGTATTCAAGAACTCAAATCCTTCTTCTTATGAAGAAATATAATCCTCGTCATCTTCACTATAATTATCATCCTCGTAATTGTTTTTATATTCAGTACCACCCTCTTTGCTTTTCATATTATAGTTTGAACTACTCACACCAGCATCCACACCTTCACTACAACTACCAGCACTAGCATTAAAATCTACGCCATAACTTTTGTCATCCCTACCAATACCCACAGTCGCACTTGCACCCTTATTATCACTATCTTTACCATCACTATCTTTAGCTAAATCCAAACCTTCTTCCCCAACAATCAATATAACTTTATTATCACTATCTTTACCACCTTTTTCTAGAAAATATTTTATTCTTGCATTTGGTTTGTCAGTATAATACTTAGGCATTTTCATTTGTAATGGAGCAACATTAGGATCAGGATCAACAGGATCCACATAAATGTGGATTTCTACCTCTCGTTTGACTTCATGTATATTCAATATCTGCACTGTTGAGGCATCATCAACTATTTTATTATCCTTGTTATGCAAGTCAACGTCATAAACCTACTTGTAAATGAACAACAGGATTATATAAAACATATACTCAGAGAAGCAATTGCTCATGACGTATGAAGCAATTCCATGATGTCCAATAATATTGGGCATTTTGTTTCCTACACAGTTAAACACTTATTAAATATGTTACTGTAAAAGAATACAAAATTACTCACTATATGAACTGTAACTTTAATTTTTAAATTGGAGATTTTTTTAGGATATCAAGAAGACAATCCAGATTATTTTCCAGCTTTCCTAAACCCTTTTGAATTTCTGAACATTGAAGAATGAACAAGAAATAAGGTTCCACGGTAACTTAGTGAACTATGGGTTCCATTTGATTTTATGCTTTTTTTTTTGTTTAATCGAGTAATTATATTCTAAGGAAATAATAATAATTAAACCACCACTAAACCCACTAACTCAATTATTGAAGTCTCGATTTGAGAAAACAAGTGAAACGACATGCATATCCTAATTTGTCAAGAACAACAGCAATACAGGAGAGAAATTTCACAATTGTTGACACAAACAGACACCAAGATACAAAGAAAATCAACTACAAAGCACCTAAACTTTGATTTTGTAGAATGAAAGGTTCAATCGAGCTTGGATTTTGTAGAATTTTGTAGAGAGATTTTGTTTGGAAACTGTATGTAAAAAGAGAAAAAAGTGGGTTTATGTTTGCGGGATTGTGGATATAATTTACTTGAGAGAAATTTTAATATTGAATGGTTTGAAATTTTTTATTGACTAAAGATATTTTCTGTAATTTAGAGACAAAGTGTAATTTTAACTTAACTATAAGATGATGGATTAATTTTCAGTGATTAAAATCAGAAAGAAAAAAGAAAAAAACCTGCTCTTCTCTGTAAGCTTGATTCTCAATAACTTCATAGTCAAGACTCACAACACTGTTTCCATTGCTGCTGCTGAACAGGCTAACACCATCAAGCTCGCCGTCCTCTGATTTTGGAATCCGAGACCACAATAGCCTCGCAGTCTCCATTCCATTTTGTAATCGATTCGATTACATTATTTATTTATTAATCTCTCTAACTCTCTTGGAAATCAAACACAAAAACTAAACCCTCATAAGTGTAAACCCTAATTGGAAGTTACTGTCGTGTTTATGGAGAGTTTTGATCCTGTACGGCATTTGATAATCAATAGACAGAAATCATGGAGAATTTAAACTCCCGAATTTTGCTTTTAAAGAGAAATCGCGAGCGTGTTTCTCATAAATATATATATATATATATATATATATAGAGAGAGAGAGAGAGAGAGAGAGATGACCATGGCATAGAATCGCGAGTGGCCTTTCCCTGTCTTTCTTCTCTTTCTCCTCTCTAGTGGTGGATGGTGGTGTTTCTGTTTCGCTGGCTTTTCTTTTTATCTTTTTGTAACCGAATTTCTCTCCCTTTTCTTTTTTCTTTCTTATGGTTTTCTTGCTTTGCTATGAAAGGGGTATGAAAAATGAAGTAGAGATCGTATATGAATATGACACGCACTGACTGTGATGGACCTCCTATTATGGTTAAAAATAGTCAACCTTTTGGGTCTCTGAGGACACGTGCCCAGCTTTGCAGCTGACAGCAGTCTCTTGACCTTAGATTTGTATGTTCTTTAATATGATTTAATTAGGCTTTTTTTCCCCCAACAATTTAATATGGTGTAGTTAAATTGCATCAGACGCTTGGCTCAGGTGTACAGTAGATTAGTTGTTTTGGTTAGAATATCTTCGTATGCGTTCAGTAATGCAGTGACTACATTTTTGTAAGTTTTTTTTAAAAATAAAATATATAAAAATAATATTTATTTATTTATAATAAAATCATTGAAAAAAATTTAAAAATATTAATTTCACAGCAAAAACAAACATAAAAGCAGATTGATACCAAATACATGCTTTTTCCAAGTGAATACTCTTGAAGATGTTATTGGGTGTTAGAAAATAAATCTTAATTAATTGTAATTTAATTTTGATTTATAAAAAAAGTAGTTAATAAAAATATCCTAAGAAATTCAAGCATCTTCAAAACAAACAAAACTTATATGTTGGATAATTAATAATCTTTTAATTCTTACACTTCATTTTTCCTTGTCAAAATGGATTTGTGGATTCGAGGACTATTAAAAGGAAATTACAATGGTAATGACTAGCCAATGTATTCAAACTAGCATGTGAATAGGATTATTCCATTTGGAACCTATGGATCGTAACGTGGAGGAGCACTCTCTCTACTTCATAGCAGAGTGACAGCCACTTTAAGTTGTCTTGCAGGCTCAATCTATCACCACAGACCCTATGAATCTATTTCCTTGCTAGATCTGTACTGTCGTTGCCACAGGAAAGTACTCCCCAACCCCCATGAATCCATCTCCTCTTCCCCCCCACTTTCCAACAACCCCCCACCTCCACCTCTCCTTTTAATCCCTTTCCATTTTTATTGAATTTAAAGGAGAAGAGTTGCTTCATTCATCTGCGTCAAAATCACACCAAGTTCACCCTTCTTATCCCCTGTTTTCTTCGAGGGACAAGATTTTCCTGCAAAATTTCCTGACTATAAAGATAGACAGCATTGATAGCTTTTCCAACTGAATCTTCTAATTAGTTTTCCTAACAAAAACATTGTTGAGGCATAGATCAATGTTCCCCAGACGACAGCAGAGTATAACACAAACAGGCAGAGGGATACATCCCACATCCAATACGATAGGAAAATTCCCCCTTTTGGATCACAGGAAATCTTGTATTTTTACCTGAATTTTAGGAGCACCACCCTTATATTCAACCTATTACTTTTTTTTGCCACGCACAGAAAATTCAGCAAGAATTTATAATCACTGTATCGCTGCAACAATCATCTCCAATATCATAAGCATGTCTCATATTTGCAAAGCAATCGACAGGCAAGCTTAGATGTTGTAATAAAGGTAAATCATCCGACATTTTCCAAGATTCATAACAGACTATCATTTTGCACTACCGACTCCAATCTTGGATGGGCATCATGCATAAGAACCTAGGAAAGGAACCAAATAGGGTAGTGCTTTGTCACACATCTATTGAAACCTCAGGCATAAATTAAATTGAAAATGGACACCGCTCCAAGGTTAGGCTTTGAGCTAATTTGTTGTTCAATTTTGCAGCAAGTACTTACATTTTGAACTATAGATCTACCGACTCTCTTGCAGTAAGCACATGCAAGTCGAACAGCAGATCCATTTGACCTGTACTTCAAGTGCAACTTTTTGTGATGAGCATCTCCTTTCGTCTCTCTTGCACTACATTCTCACACAATAAACAGTACCGATGATCTTTGTTACCGTGTTGAACACATATTCTGACATGGCTTATACTTACAACACCCAAAGTGCATCACCCTCAAGGGGGAACCATGCTATAGCAATTATGCTATTTTACTGGAAAAGCTCCATCAGCTGCTGCGATACATCTGCATCATAAAGTCACATACAGATGAATTAGCAACAAGAACCTATGTGAAGTCTGATAAAAATATTCAGTATGAAGTTAATTTAACAAAAGCTCATCAAATGCAAAGCACAAATTTCACTACAGAAGCACAAAGAGAAAAACGCAAAAGTGCGTGAGCACTGGGACACATGATAAAAACATGGCAAGTTAAAATGGTGAAAGCCGGAACCCAAATCCCCAATTTTCATCCTCTATTGCAACTTCAGTTTAATTTTATCAATTGTTTTAAGAAAAAAGGAGTTTGTCTCCCTCTGCAATTTGCTGATTTTTGTCCACCAAGGCATTATCAAAATGTCATAAACTTGATCTAAGTTTCTGATCCAGAAATGAAAGGACCAGTCCTTTGTTCACAACAAAGTAAACTATGTAGATTTGATCGGCATATCTAAAGATTCAGAAAATTGCCAGTTTTATGCAATTTATCTGGTAACTGAACTTGACTGCAAAAGATTAAGCCAGTGCTATGATTCAATATAACTGATTAAAGTTATGTTTAGCTACCTTGGAGAATAGCTGGTGTTGTTTCAAACTCCCGCCAGATATTCTGGTGAAAAGCAAGATCAAAGTTTAGAAACTTGGCAGCAAGATAGGCAGCACCAGCGGCAATGTGATGGGGCTTAAACTGAAGCCACAATGAGCTCCGGAGCCTATAACACAAAATAACAGCTTTTATAAAGTGTGCTAAAACCACCATTAACCAGCACATGATGAGAGAGGCAAAACTGACAAACCAACCAGCTTCACAGCGCATTTATGGAAACTAGATATCTTGTGAAACTTGGCATATTGCCAAAATTTTGATGAAAAGCATATTAGCAGTCAGAGTAAAATGTATAAACAAACACACAAAATCAAAATACTAGAAGACATCATTATGGATTCAAGTACAAAAAAATAATGCAAGTCTAGTGATTTTTCTCTTACCCACCAAAAAGGCAGCAACCCAGGAAGAATATTTTGCAAGAAACTCTGCAGGATGGCTGATAGAGTACCAAAACTATAACAAACATCTTACACTCATTTATAAACACATCAACCCCCAGGCCCATTCTGATGCAGGGGCTTTTTAACTCCAGAAATATTCACAAATCAAATAATAAAACAAATAGAAACTAGCAGCACATTCTGCATCTTCTGCTCAACAACTTGATCTGGAAAGGCTTGTCAAAACACATGAACTAATGCTCATGAACCACGCAGGTAACCCAGATATAGAATACCACCATCCCAAATCCTCTAGCCGGCTATAAGCATCATTCACATCCACAATAACAAAAAGATGAGGCATAATTGAATACATATCTTATAAACTGGATAACTCCATATATATATGAATATCATGCTATATGGAAGGGTTCTGAAAATTTTTTAACCATACTTTTGAGTGATTAAAAACCTCAAACTGATATGAGGGATTATCAAAACTGATAATGGTAAAAAAAAAAAAAACTGAAGCATGTTTGAATCTTGAAAAGTTCTAAGCTAGAGAATTAGAAGGAAGCTGAGGATATTTGGGATAGAATATCTGAAGGGTCAAGGCCTGATGCTGGGGGCAAACATAGTAAAATGTAATATTATAACATTGTTTTGTTAACCTGACCCCTCATCCTACAATCCTCATTTAAGAATAAGAACAGCTTATGGAATTGAACCGTGAAAGGTGTTGTTTCTTAATTCTCTTTACAAAAGAAAAACAAATCAAAATTTCAACTTTTTGACTTACAGGGAAGATATTTCCCCATTCAGCTCATCATTGGCCAGTTAACACCACAAATTGATAAGGAAGCAGTAATCATCTATGGAGCTAATTAAGCCCCGCACAGATCAACCTCTGGCCTGATATTGCCAGTCCAAGCCTAGCATGAGAGAAATCAGGAGCCCTGGGCCCTACGAGATTGAGTGTTCATTTGTGCTCAATAATATCTCTTCTTTAATAAAGCAAGGCGACAGCTTAGAGAGCTAAGACCTGAGTGAAATGGAGATGGTCCCAAATTCCAATTTTACCGAAAGGAAAAGGTTCAAGCTTCACTTATTTTTTTGAATTCCTAAAGAACATTTAATATACTCCAATTCCGTGAATGCCTGCATGTATTTAACACAAAATGTAGCAGGAATATAGTACTGTAACCTCAGTTGTCATAGATAGCTGAGCCTAAAAAGACAGCCCGGCTCACCATGTGTATGTGCAGCACAATAACAGCAGGTATATTAATAACTACAATATTAGTAAAATTTATAGCAATAGCAGCTGAAAACAATAACCAAAAATATATATATAGTGATGCCTACATCTATTTTTTTTCCCCAGATGATTGCAATGCAGGGAGCTCTATGCACTACGACAGGCCAATAATGATGATGACAATTATCAAACTGCTATAAAATGTCGCTTAGTTTTGCATGCCGATAGTTTCCAAGCAAACAATTTATCTATGCATTTTATAACTGTGAGTTAACCAGCACTGACAAACTGACATATTTGTGACAACGAGCAATAGCTTAATTGGCATACTGTAACCATCATCCCCCATTGGACTTGGATTAGAGCATCCTTAGAAAGAAAAAAAAATTGCCATGCTGCTTGTACCTTCTCATATTTCTATCTATGCTGGCAACATCAACAATTTTCCACCAGCAAACCATCACAAACCATTGACACAGTGATAGCCAGTCTAACTCTAACTTAAGTGGCAATCTCACACTGCACATCAGAACTCACAATCAATCAACTATGCAGCTACATAACCTTCTGACAATTGGGCATCTACACTTGTCGGACAAATTCATTGAAGTTTCTATTCTAAAATTGTGAAATCAAACCAAAAAAGTGCGACCAATTTTTTGGGAAAAAAGGAGTTGATGCATAATGGTTTAAAAAAGAAGGAAAGAAAGAAAACAGAATATCTGAGGACTCATACCATTTAGAAACGAGGCAAAAATCATGAAGGAAGGCGGAAAAGAATAAAAACAAAAGAAATCCCAGTTACCATGGCTCTTGATCCTTGCCAAGTCAATTAGTTTCCTCCAAATCAGGGTGAACAGAAACTAAAAAAATAAGCAGCCAGGTCTTACAAACTTGAGTTTGTATGAGGTGGCTAGACAACTTGCTCCAAATGAAAGTGAAAAAAAGAAGAACATGGGAAAAACGTTGAAAGAAAAAAAGGTTTTGGATGTTCTGAGGGTATATTATTTGGCAAATAACCCAGTTGACAGGGAGCAGTGAATCACAATAATGTGATCCACAACACATCGGCAAAGCAACTTCAGATGTTTAAAAAACTTTCCATGCACAGCATATCAATCCTCCAGCTAACAATATCACACAGGTGAGCACGTTAATCTTGTGTAGACCCTGCAATTATATGCCATGCCAAAAAATCAATATCCCATACCAGAATAACTACGTAGATTGGTTTCTTAAAAGAAGAAAACCATTGAGACTAGTAGCACGCTATGATGAACCAAAAGAGAAATAGAAGAACCCAGCACATACTCTCCATGACCCAAGTACCACGAATACCCAACAAACCTTCTGATTGGTTTGGATTTAGACACTAACCAGTCCATACTTATGGACACAGACAAGCCATCATAGCTGCAAGACCACTTGCTAAATCTTAAACCATGTCTTTAGCTGAACTAGTGTGAGAAAATCCAGATACAATGTATTTACAACAAGATGGTCCAAATCAAATTCCTTCCTGAAGAAGGGAGCGTGATCAGAATAAATATTATTACATTATTGCACTTGGTAAGAGCTAGTTCATTTTGACACTGATATAAATGAACCACACCAGTACAAATCTAAAGATCCAATAAAATATATTATATCAGAAGTAGTGCACTTACCCTTCACCGACCAAGTTTTGAGCCAGATTCACCAAAACAGTTTGTGAAAGACCTAATTTGTCAAGGATGGTTGTCAGAGGACCATATGGATGCTGCACATTGATTTCAAAATTTAGGGTTGTCAGAATCATTTGCTCAGCCTCAATCACTCGCTCCCGGTACTGTTCAAACCAGTCCTGTTTAGCAAAACTCATTTCAAGTTAGTGCGCTACAGACTTGGGGCTGCAACTTTTCAAAAGAAGTAAAAAAACTCTGCATCACTTTGAGATTTCATGTAAAGCAAGAAATGCGGTCCAAATTAACCAATAGACAAGAAATTCAACACATTTTGGAGATAGGTGATCCAAAGAGGGACATGAGGATTTTTTATGTTATCCTCTTTGTATTTAAAGACAGACCCGAATTAAATTTTTCTTTAATATATACAACAGGTAAGAAATTATAGATCAGGCTGTGAGGTACTTACAACAGGGAGCAGGTATGACAAGAAAGTAATATCCTGCTTGTGGAAAATCTCACAAGAAACTCTCACAACGTTATTCAAAGGGCGTGGAGTCTCCTCAGACTTTGCAGCGAGAAAAAGTGCAGCAACAGCAATTAACTGCAACAAACACAAAACACACATGACAAATATAATCATCAAAAAGAGGAATGTCCACTAGACTTATTGCATAATTGTATTGCAAGCATCCTCATAAAGCATTCATGCATATATCAGAAATCATACCAAGATTAAACAAGCCATAACCGACAAGAAATCAGAAAAATAAAAGCAACAAAAAATAGATGCAACGAATCTAAAAAAGCCAAAAGATAGGCAATACAAACAGACAAGAAAGGCTGTCCACCTGATTTTTTCTCACGTTACAAATGCAGAATGCTGCAGAATCAGATCATGTACACAAAGCAGCTACACAAGTAAGACCCTTGTGTCAAAAGAATAGTTTTGAATTGAGAGTTCTAACTCCACCTTCATCACAGGAGGAATCATAAGTCAAAAGAACTAGTAAATTTCCAAATCAAGGCAAACTATTCAGCGTAACAGAGGACACCAGGCTTCCATAGATAAACTGTCAGTTCTAGACTTAACAATTACTTAGTTCTTTATCAGCCCAAAGTTCTAAACAGCTAATAACATTGTTCTCTTTATAGAAATAGCACTTGGGAGGAGAATGCTAACACAATTCAGGAAAGGTTATTTAAGTAAAATGGTTGTACACAAAGTATCCTCCAAGTAGTAAAAAACTCAAGCATGACCATTTAAAACTCACATATCTATCATGGCATGCATGTGATCGTCGAACAAAAAAACGGTGGCACAAAACCATGCCAGTGCCAATAGTAGTTTGCGGCCTGCAAGAAGCGGGAGAGGTTGTTAATTACATGCAAATTCTGAGTGGAAACACATTCTAAGTGGAGCACTTACAGCTCCAACCGCAGCCCGAGGTTCTGAAGGAAAGCACAATAAGAATACCGCAGATGCGTTTCACGTAGTGCATCAATTCCATCTTTTCTAGATGGGGAGTGTCTTTCAATCTCATCCTTTGACAAGAATACTGGTTCATCTTCTTCCAGTTTTGAACAATCACGTTTGCAACTTATAGATGTAGAGACCTCAGTATTGGATCTAGTTGGCAGGGGGACTGAATTGTTGTAAGATAGATCTGCATATTCATATGCATTGTATTGAGGATAGTGTCTCCCACCATCTCCCCAAGTATCCGCACTAAATTTTCTCCTTTTAAAAGCTGGTGCACCGCTGGGAGGTTTAGCATAACCATTAACATGGTCCCTGAATTTCCCCGAGGAGTAGTCTCGGATATTGCTATGATTCCAATTGTAGCTGTAGTTGGTGTTCCTATTCGCATCAATGTTCCTATTTCCATGGTTGAAATTGTACCCATTCAAAGAGTTCCACCGATCATCATGGCCCGTTCCTCCGTGTGAACGATAATTCCGTGCAAAGGACATTATTCCTGACAAATTATCCAATTAAAAAAAAGAACCAAAAAAATAAATAAGATTGTACCACAAATTAATAGACTTGTTCTAAGAAGCGGAAACCAGTATCACATAGTAGGTCAGATCACGAATAGTCTTATTATTTTTTTATCAAGATTTTGTGCTTATTTCCATTGGCCTTTTAAATTAAAGTTCAGGTGGCTTACAAAAATTAAATATAGATAAAAGTTTAACCATTTCACCAAAGTCAAAGGCCTATAATTCATAATCAACCTTCTAATGAAAAAAATCCATATTGTTACATATACTCAACCAGCAACATTTCTTGGTGGATGCCAATTATTTTTCTCAAATATCCATTTAATGACAAAAAAAAAAGGGCAATCCATCGATCTAACAAATCCAAGATAAAATTCAACCATATATATATATATATATATAACACGGTATTTCAATACAGCATCAAAACTTTCAATAACACGGAAAAAAATCCATCTATAATAATCGAACATCAAAAACATCATTGGCGCGGTGGCAAAAGGGATGAGATTATATATAATTACCGTGATAAGTGGAGATATAGATCTGAAAACTCCGTGATTGAGATTGAGATACAAAGTGGAGAGGAGAATTTCAGTTTTTTATTAGGCGTCGAGGCTGAGAATAGATTACAGAGAGCGTTTGAATAAAAGAAGAGAGAGCGGAAATAGAAAGAAAGAAAAAGAGATGAGAAAGATATAGAGAGATGCAAAGAGAGCAGACAATTTCAATGGTTGTTGGGTTGGGTCATGTGGTTGCTAAAGATTTTGCTTTGCCCTTGTGGGTTTTGTTTGGTTTAATCCAAAATTCGATTCCTTTCTTTCTTTTCTTTCTTTCAGTTTGGTTAGGGTTGGTTTGGGTTTGGGTTTGGATCTGGGTTTGGGGTGGGTGGACGTTGGTCGGTAAAAGTCTTGCACTTTTCGCTGCCAAAATTTATTTATTTATTTCCCCTTTTTTCTCCACATTCATTATTTTTATTTTTTATTGGAAGATTAGATTCTGCATTCAGAGTTTTTTTCCGATAGTTTTTTAGATGGATTTCTCTCTAAACTTTTTCCTTGATTTTTTGTCAACGAGAGTGAATTTACGAAACTCAAATTCCAGCCCTACTTATTAACTTCTATTTTTTTCAATATCTGGAAAAAAACCACTTACTTTTCTAAATATGTAATTTGGATCTAAATTAAAGATTTAGAGTGATTTTTTTATTTTTTTGATTAATATGTGACAAGGGACTCCGTAGATCCCTATATTCTACTGGGTCTTTGTAAATGATATGGATAATAATTTATACATTGAACATATTCCCTAAATAAACGGTCGAATAGACATGCATTAATACCTTTTATTTCGTAGTTATTTTTCACATTGTCCCCCACTATATATGTCTTTCATTATTAATAATTTGAGGAATTTTGCAAGTATGTACAAGGTTTAGTATTGTTATAGTTGTTGATTTTTAAAATGTAATTTTAAAAAAATATATTAAAATAATATTTTTTTTATTTTTTTAAAATTATTTTTGACAATAACACATTAAAATAATTCAAAAATATATAAAAAAATACGAATCAATAATAAATAAATTTTTAATTTTTTAAAAAAATATAATTACATCACAGTACCAAACAGGTCTATATTCTAACGTTCTTTACTCTCATTTTTTTATTTATCATAAAAGAATTTTATAAATTGTATTTTTATAAAAATAAAATACAACTCCAAATATATGAAATTTCATAAATTTGTTTTTGCCACGCACCTTAAGCTTTTCAATTCTTCATCCAGCCCAAGACAAATCTTTCATATACTCCTCGCTCATTGAAGGCGCAATGTGTCCACCAGGGCAGACAAAACAATGACTCATCTTTCCGGTTTGCCTGTGAATAAAAATTTCTTTATTCTTGATTCATATTATTTTTTTAATATTTTAAAATTGTTTTGATATATTAATATCAAAAATAAATTTAAAAAATTAAAAAATATATGCTATAATAATGGCGTTTATCTTCGTTCAAATTACCAAGTATACGTGCTAGAGCTTCGTCTTCTTCTTCTTTTCTCTTGAATCCAGCGTACTATAATATTACTAACGTATAGAAATATCCCATTTAATGTACAAAAATATTCTCAACTTGATTTTGTGCAAGAAAATCTAGTCTGCAACATGCAAAATGGTCCCAGATTTGTCCCTAAATTTGCTCATGCTTGTGTTAAAGAAAGAGAACAACAAAAGAAGATTCCCTTCAGTTTTCAAGAAAGAGACCAACAACAGTGAAAATGACAGCAGTCATAAATTTTTACTAATCTGGGCTATTAAATAAATATATAAATTATTTTAAGATTAATTATTAATTTATATACATAAATTTTTAAAATTACAATAAAATTTTAATTCAAATATACCATTTAAAATATTAAAAAATAAATTTAAAAATACATAAAATTAAAGTAAAAATAAAAATAAACTTATTGTTCAAGTTATATCCTTCGATATTTTATGAAATATAATTTATTTATAATCGAATTTAAATCGATATTATAACAACCGCTCAACTGGGATAAAATAACAATATCATGTCAACTGAAAAAAAAAGTAATTTATTTTTTTCTCTCTCAATTCCTCCTTTCTTCACTTGATTTTTTCTTATATTAATGTTTTATAAGTTGAACTTTATAAGTTTACAAGGTTATTCTCTCACTTTTTTTTTTCTTTGATTTTTTTATGTTTTTCCTTTATTTTTCTCTATTTCTCTCTTGTTTTTCCTTTCTTTCCTTTTCTTTTCTGCTTTTGACTAGTCGGCAACATATAAAAAAAATGCTGATTTGTTTTATTTTTTAATATCAAATAACAATATTACCCTTAACGAGTCGTTTTGCTTTTATTTGACAGTTTTTTTTGTTAGCACTACCAAGTTCCGTTCATCCTAAAATTTTAACCAGATTTTATTCAATATATTTGAAGATCCCTTATAAAATTTTAGCTCAATTTGATGGTCGGATTGAAAATTACACTCAATAACATAAAACTAGTCAAATTGTAATTTTTCATTAAATTTCTTTTTAAAAAATTCTGAAATTTTAACTCAAATTAAAACATCATATTAGAAGACTTTATATAAATTTTTAAAAAAATTTTGATAATTCAATTATAAATTATAAATTTTTTTTACATAAAACCAATTAAAAAAATATATTAATAAAATCTTAACCTGAATTATATTCCATCTAAGCTTTTAACTTGCCTCCGTCCCTGGTGACAAGGTAACGGGTTCTTCGATGAAAAGAATAAGCATCGCAGCAAAAGAAGTAATAAGGAAGTATTCCAAGAAGTGAAGCCATTGTATGAGAAACTATCCCAAAAACAACAGCAAAAAATGGGAGGCCAACTTCAACAGCAAATAATGCTGTCAGTCTGTCTCTGAAATCAGAGAGATCTATGAAAGATATTGATGATGCCTCTAGCAAGGATGCCGGAAAGGGAAGCGGTGCTGGAGTGTTTTCTCATCCTTTCTCGGGAAATTTGAGACCAAGAAGGGAGAAGCTGCCCTTCCAGCTGTCCATCTCAAAATATTACCAACGATGAAGCTTCTCATTTATGATATTTTCAAATTCAAATTTGAAACAGGCTGGGCAGTAGACTTACACGGCGGGAGATTTTTTGATAATACGAAAATGATTATTTTTAAAAATATTTTTTATTTTAAAATATATTAAAATGATATGATTTTTATTTTTTAAAATTAATTTAATATTACGATAGTGATTGTTATTTAAAATATTTTTTATTTAAAAATATATCAAAATAATATAATTTTTATTTTTAAAATTAATATATCAAAATAATCTAAAAATACTATGAAAAAATTAATTTTTTATAAAAACATTATTTCAACTTGAAAATAAACATGATGATGGTACATGCAGGTACACACCAATATAACTCATGAATATTTCCTTCAAAATTGTTTTCGATCATTGAGCTGAAAACAAATACATCTTCCATCCAGGAGTAGCACTCTTGTGTTTTTTTTTTTTTTTTTTTTTTTTTTTTTTGATTAACGTGGGTGTCCGGGCCAGCTTGCGCGCACCTCGACTAATCCCACGGGCCCTGAAGTTAACGACCATGTAAGCCTCCAGTGGCCATCATATGAGCAACCTAGGGATTGAACCTGAGACCACAGAGGGAGCAAACCTCTTGGTCCCAAGCTTTTACCGCTGGGCCACCACCTAGATGGTTAGCACTCTTGTGTTTTAAATGCATTGGTAATGGACCCAAGATTGAAGGAAGCACGCCCCTCCCCACCTCGCCTTGGCATAAGACACGATGGGCCACAAATTCTCTCTATGGCTTCCGGACCCGAACATGAATATCTTTCCTTTCCATTGCCCACTATTTAACTGGACCGAGGAGGTTTAACACAGTTTTCAATAAGCCTAGTTGACTCGACCACTACGATTCAAGAAGCTTAGTTGATGCAATCGGCACTTTATATAAACAGCTTAGTATATGCAATTGGCACGTTATTAGATATCACCTACTATCAAATATTAATTCTTTAAATTTTTCATATCATGTTATCAAATAAATTAACTATAAAAATATATCATATTATTTAAACTAAGAGATCAATCAATTATTCAATATATTAGCTTTATCTTTATGCATTTTGAATTTTAAAACTCATCACTTGACTTTGTTTGTGAGAAATTAATCAAAAAATCATTAGTTTCTAAAATTTATTTTTGACATTTTCATGGCACTCAACTAGAACACCCTTTGGTTAGGACGCAAGACAAATCTACTAATTATCATAAACATTTCTAATCAGCCATGCCTTCAAGACTCACATTAAATCAAATCAAGTTGATCTTGCATGATTAAAACTTTCGAACTCGTATGAATAATCTTCATCGAGTCAAGCCAAAATCTTCATCAAATAAATCAAGTTAAAATCTGACATGGCTAGAGTTTTTTGGGCTCGTGTGAATAATTTTTAACTTCATCAAGTCAAGTTCTTTATCAAGTCAAATCAAGTTAAGATGTGACACGGTAAAAGTTTTTTTAATTCGTATGAATATCTTCTCATCCAAAATAAAATTTGATTTTGACTATTAATCAAATGATTGGTGCGCGTGAATAACACCTCAATAGAGTTTTTATTTATTCTCGTAATCAAATTTATTATTGTAATTTTGATATTATTTTTAATATGTGAAATATTGTGTGTATAATGTTTTAAAAAATGAATCTTAATCCTATTTTTTATAGCTAGGATATTAACAAACATAAAAAAATATATACTAAAATAACTCCAATAAAACAACAATTCCCTTAGTGCCAATTTTTATGGCCGTATTTTTTTTTTAAAAAAAAAGTTCAATTCTCATAAAAAAAAATAATAATAATAATGGCACCGACACTTTAATAGATTAATCATGTCAAGGACACTTCAGTAACTCAGATATCCTACTGATAGGAGTTACGAAAACCCATCAAGAGTTTTACATATCCTACGTACATGATAATTTGGCACAATATTCGCGTCACCGTTCATGGTAAGTAGTAAGAGAGGCTATAACAGAGTAACATCTTGTGAGGGTACCAATTACAGTCCGGATGACTTGTTTTAGTGCTCGGTCAATCTTCTGACAATAAAAATGATTTTTTAAAACATTGAAATTTTCTGGTCACAATTCATTATCATATTCAACATGTACAAAAGCATGAAATCAAGAAACATGCGCAGAAGCAGCAATGATGGCTGTAAGCCTGTAACGTTGTCTTTGATTTTTGAAGAGCAACAAAATCATCATCATTTTGGTTTGTTTTGCATCTCCAACTAACTTGGCTTGCAATCGAAACTCGTTGAAAAAGGTTGTTTGAGCAAATCTATACAAAGACAAACTTAAAAGAAGAGGCATACAATTCATCAATCTAATCATGTCACGAAGAAATATTTGCTTGCTTGCATTAAAGAGGATGGTGACTAGGACAATCACGTGGCATTCTATGAACTTGAAGGAATTTAGATATTTGTTAGCATTTGGGCGTGGGTGGGAAAAACAAAAATATGTGGAACTTATTAAAGTCTTGTTATTTTTTGTACTTATAGTGAATAACACTCTTAAATTGCAAATCTTACGCCTACTTTATTTATAATCACATTAATGCGTGGTGATGCATAGGATGATTGATAAAATTACCATCAATTTGTTCCTGTAAATTGTTATTGTAAATTTATTAATTCTGATTATTTTTTATTATTAATATATATGTCCAGACCAGTTTGCATCCACCTCAATTAATTCTACGGATCTTAAAGTTAAAGATTATGTAAGTTTTTAATGATTATAAGGTTTATGAGACTCGAACCGGTGATTTTTAAGGAATAAATCTAGAACTTAACAATTTAATTTATACCTCTTGCAATTTATTAATTTTAATTATTAATTAAAGTAAGAGGGTCTTTATATTTGTATTAATGAAGCACTAAAACCCTTTGTCATCAACAAATTTGTAACCAAATATGGGGGGGGGGGGGAAGAGACAGAGAGATTATAAACATAAAATGGGCACCGCGCAGCAGCGTAGGCCCCTCGGCTAGTTAGATCATGAAGTATGTGGATCAACGAGACATTAGAAGTGGAGATGGTCAAATCTCTATCTCTTGAAGTGAATGGTGGGGACAATATTGACCGAAACAACTAATTAAGATGACAAGTTTTTCCGGATGACCAGCGTTAAAATATTGAGAGATAAAATTGTGAATTCTTGCATTAATTTGTTTTTTTTAAAAAAAAAAAACCTGAGATTCATATATTGTTTCTCATTTTTACCTTCAAAACTCTGTTTCGTCTCAATCATAATTTCGAATTCAATAACTTCGTCAGTCACACCCTCCCATCTATCTTTGTCATGGAACCATTTAACAGAGCTTGTATTTTATGAATACGTGGCAGGAAGACACATGTAAGGGTCCCGTGGGAATTAATTTTAGCTGATGGTAGATCGAGTTTTTTTTTTTTTTTTAGCATCTGTTTACTTGACTGTTTGGTATAGTATTTGTTTTAAAATATTTTTTTGTTTAAAAATATATTTTTATTTTTAAAAAATTTATTTTTGATATTAATGAGATATTTGATAGTGCAGTCAAAATATTGTTTATCTAAAATTTAAAATTAATATTTTAATATTTTTAAATTGTATTGATATTAAAAATAAAATTAAAAAATATATATTATTTTAATATTTTTAAAAATACTACTATCACAATATTAAACACTACCTTAAACCATTCTCACTATCCCTCCTTATGTCCTCTAACAATATTTAGAAATCAGTTTTATTTTCTGTGTATTGTTACATATATAACGAGGTAAAGGGACCAAAACAATGGAATGGATCTTAAAATGTAAGACAGGTGGAGGCCCAAGCCCCAAAGTTTGGCTAAGCGTCACATTGTTTCCGTAGTTGCTTCTGCTTTTAAAACAAACCATAAAATAAATGCTTGATAATACATAAAACATCACTTACTGTTTATGAACCCACTGCTATTTGTATTTGAAACACAAGGTGACAAAAAAACAGCTCTTCATTGCTTTTCTTCTCTTTGAATTGACTTCACTGTTCATATAAACAGTGGATATTTTATTGTTCTGTCTGGACCGTTCGGTCGAAAACTAAATATATTGAATTGAATCCGAATCAATAAAATAAAAAAAAATTATTTTATTTTTTATTTTTAATTATATTTTATTTAAAAAAACTAATGTTTAATAATATTCAATAACACTACATAAATTAGATAGAGATTACTTGATGATGTAGCATTTGCAAAATTTCATCGCAATCTCAATTTTGTTCTTGATGATATTTTATCTGATGTTGCTGCGTGCTTAAAAAACCAAAAAAACTGTAGTTCTTATCGGATGTATTTCATATGTGATGGAATTGTAGATAGTTTAATGGAATAATAAAAAATAGTTTATATAAAGTATTATTTATTTCATGATGTAATAGTAATAGTTAAATTTATAATATTTAAATTAAAAATCATCAATATATATATATATATATATTATTTTATAATCTCAATTGGAAAGCATTATAAACCAAAAACACAAATCACTTTTTATTCAATTTTAATTTTAACTAAATATATATAAATATCAAATCAATCTCAACTAAAAATATTTTTTATAAAATAATTATTTTTAAAATACAACCATAAAGCCATCACAATACCAAACATAAAAATACAGGAATGCGAAGGGTTAAGGTCTCTTCTCCTTCTCCATCAGTCTCTATCATTTCCATTCCTTGCTATTTTTGGCGGGGTAGTGAGACTGGGAGGATTCACAAAATAACACCAAACTGGTGGGGGGAGGGGATGGCAGTGCCACAGTTTTCCTTTTCTTTTACTCGCCTAATCACCCATTAGCCTCCGTGGTTGGCTTGCCTCCACTCCATCGTCGATCTTAATGCTGACAATGCCTAAAAAAACGTGAGCGAAATAAAGGACGTGTCCTCTACTTGGAATTACGTCTTCTTCAAAGGATCTTCATTGCTGAATAGTAATAGTCAAGTCATCACCCAGATATCTCTAATTTTTTTTTGGCTTGACCTTGAAGTAAACTCCGTACCCCCAACTAGAAATTTATTTCAAGGAAAGTCACTGTTTTAATTATTTTTTTCACAAATTTAAAGCTCAATGATAGTATAATTATTTATCAAATTACTTAAACTATTTTTTATATAAAAATATATTAAAATAATATTTTTTAAAAAAAATTATTTTTAATATTAACAAGTAAAAACATTAAAAAAATTAATTTAAAATAAAAAAAAAATTATTTCAAAAACACTTTACAATATAGGCATGCAACTTTAACCAACCAAAGTTTCACTGCCTGCCTAATAATGAATGCCTTCCTCCACACATATGCTTGGTCGGAGTCAAAACTAGTAGGCTCTCTCTCTCTCTCTCTCTCTCTCTCTCTCTCTAAGAGCCATTATACTATCTATCCCTGGCTGAATTATTATGGCATCTAAAATCAAGATGTTCTACCTAACAGCTAAGCTTTGCATAAAGCAGACTAAATCCATGCTTAATTTAATACAAACTGAGTATGGTCCCCCACTTCAGGAACAGTTAAGCCACATTGCTTTCCCTCGGAGTCACCTATCTCGTCCTGTTAGAATTATGCATAGTGCCTCTAGTCTAGTCTTCTCTTAACTTGTCAAAATATCAAATAATTTGTGGTCCCTTCCCCCAAGAGTATTTGCAATCAAGTTCTCTGTCTCGTAAACCAGTACTCTTGTCTGCAACTGCAACAGTAGCTTTGCTCTCATTATGTTTGGCCAAAAAGAACAGGTAGGAAAAACAGTCAAGCTGTTCTTCAATATCAACAGGTCCCAGTTTCCCTTGGTTGCAATATTAAGCGATCTGATGATGTTCATGAGTTTCGTAATCTTGATTTTGTTTTTGTCCTTTACTTGATTACATGGTGATTAATCAAGATTTTATCAGTATATCTTTACTATTAAATATCAAATAAAAAAAAATATAACGGTATAAATTTTTCTGAATTTTCAGATATATTAAGCTAGCACGTGCTAGCACTAAACACATCTCAGTAGAGACGCATTAGGTATGATGTTAACTAGACACAACCATAATTGGGCTTGATAGTTTACTACATCCAACAATGATGTAGTCTCCATAGTGTTATGTGCATTAATCTTTGAATGGAATCTTTCAAGTATTATGTGCACCACTCATCAAGAGATGGACTCAATCTCCCCAGTGCTATACACACCACTCTCCAATTAATGGACTTAGTCTCTATATGCTATATGAATCACTCTCCAAGAGATGCAATTAGTCTCCTCAGTGCTTATATG
Source organism: Populus tomentosa (assembly GCA_018804465.1). Lineage (NCBI taxonomy): Eukaryota > Viridiplantae > Streptophyta > Magnoliopsida > Malpighiales > Salicaceae > Populus > Populus tomentosa. The sequence continues at coordinate 10,230,609 of CM031983.1, read as the reverse complement.
CATCAATCTTCAAGAGATAGACATAGTAGTCTTCACAATGTTATATACACCAATGTCTAAGAGATGAATGTGATTTTCTCAATGCTATATATATCAATCTCCAAGGTATGAACTTGATCTTCTCAATACTATATGCATCACTCTTTAAAGGATAAACTTTATCTTCCTACTACAAATAACAACATCATCTAATCATCACTCTTTAGTGGAGGGCTCTCTTACCCCGTAAAAAAAAAAAACGCTTTTTAGTGAAGGGTTTTTAAGCTTTATGGTGATGTTGGAAAAGCTACATACTTCCACTCTCCAAAGAATTTATAATCACCTAGAAATTTCTAAGTATAGGTTTACCCCCATTAGATTCCACATAACCACTTAGGAATTTGAATAGATAATGAGCATAGTAACCTCAATCTCTTAGAATTTTTCTAAGTACAGATTCTTGATCTTTTATATCTAAAGAATTTCTTTTATTTCATGTGCATATTTCTCTGCTTTTTTCAGGCTTGCCCTCCTTTTATACGAGCAAAACTCACCACTCTACCTAAATTGATAGTTTAATTAAAGTCTTTGCATATTATTATATCATATCACAAAGATTAAAGAGCTACTGATGAACCAAGATTTTACCACTATATCCTTATATATCTTTACCAATAAATGTTAGATCAATAAAAACATACGAGCATAAATTTCCCTGAATTCTCGGATGTAATGGGCTAGCACGTGACAACACCAAACACGTCTCAGTGGAAGTGCGTTGTGTCTAGTGCTAACCAGACTCAGTCATGATTGGGCTTAACAGTTTGCCAAACCTAGCCTCGTATAGGTTTAAATTTATCATGGCTTGTTATTTCTCCATCTTTAGCCGGATAAAATGAGTAAAATACAGCTCACAATGCATCTCAAAATATCACAAAGATGAAGTTACACTCCAACTCATTTCCTTTATAAAAGAACGAAACTCATTAGCTATAAATACACTATTAGACCTTCAGAACAGAGATTCACAATTTTTATTCTCTAATGCATATATATTGTCAAAGTATCTCTCTCCGGAATATTATTGTATTTTTTCTCTTTAAAATAATACTTATTTAAACATCGACGAGTCCCCACCTCCACCAAAGGGGACCTTTTGCAGGTATTAGCCACAAATCATCTTGGCCTACCAAGCACCAAATACAAGATATCGAACTTCTTAGCTAGGGAGAATGGATGAGATTGCTAAGACTAATTGATTAACCGATTATCCAACCTGAGAGTCTTGTTCCTAGGCTACTTGGATTTTTGGAACCTCATCACATGGAAAACATCAATCGTCAAAACTTACTCTACTAAGTGCCAACACCATTTACTCAACACAAGTTTCTCATTTCATCTCATCAAATGCATGTCTTGTAAACCACCTTAACATTTTTTTTATAAATATGTACATACGACTGAATACATGACAGTAGAAGTCTTTGGTTTATTGCATGACCATTAAACTATTAAGAGGCATTATATGGATATTGATAGATTAATATATTTTAAAATTTTAATTTTTAGTCTAAATCAATATTTAAAAAGGTCAACCGCAAGGTGATAATTCAACATCATTAGGCTTGGTCAGAACCATATGACAGGAGTTTGACTTGCTTTTAAGTCCAATATTTTTGGGTTCAACTAAGCGTTAAGTCTAGGCACATATGGCTTTAGCGAGTTGCCAAACCCAACATCCTTGGATTTGGCTATGCATTGAGGCCAAGTACACATGGCTATGACGAGTTGTCAGACCCAACAATCGTGAATTCAACTACATATTTAAGCTACTAGACCCAACATCATTGGGTTCAACTATGCATTAAGCCTTAGTACACTTGGGTTTGACAAGCTGTCAGACCCAACTTTTATGGGTTCAGCTACACACTGAGCCCAATCAGATATAAGCTTAGTAAGCTATCAGACTCACCTCCCATGAGTTTGGTATCATACCATTCCCAAATATATATGGGTATGATAATCATTATAGACCCTATGTTGGTTTATGAGGTTTCATTTGCTTATTCTTATGACTTTTAACGTAGAATGTTAATATTAATGATACTCATTTATTCACACCTTTAAGTGTATAAAAGTCTTCAAATGGCTCATCGTATTTCCGCCATTAATATTGTGCAAGGGGTGTTTATCCCTTATTAATACAATATAAAAGATTTTAATCTCTTATTAATACAATAAGAAGAAAATAACTCTCCAGCCCCTTCATTCCAACAACATAACAATGTTCGAGGGCTAAAAATACCATCTAAACCACCAGAAAAAGGGTTTATAATTTCTATTCTCTGAGTATTTATACTTTAATTCTTAAAGCATTTATCATGCAAAAATAAAAGTAAACACTCATGTTTTTTTGATTTAAAGCTTAATATTTCATTTATTCCAATCTTTTACTTAAAAGTCACTGATTTTATTATCGGAAAGTCCTTAAACTCTACAAAAAAGGATTGTTTTGCATGTATTGAATATTTTACCACCAATCATCTACTTCTAGAATTCTAAAAAATAAAATATAGATATGAACATATAATTATTTACCATTCAAATACTAAAAAATCTCATTTTTAAACATATTGATTTTTGAAACATCAACAATCATGAATAGGTGACCTGAGTCATAATAAAAATTAGACAAATTTAATGTCCTACTGTGGAGTTGCCAAGAGAAAAGCAAGGGAACTGAGACAAAATAATTTATCTTACTTTTGGATCCTTTTCCACATGTTTGATTTTGTTGTTTGTTTTAAAGCTCTTAACATTATTTTCTCTCGGCAATAATAGAACATAGTAGGGCTGCAGAGTGCCTGAAATAATGTGCTGGTGAATAATCGAATCACAGAACATGTATTCTACCTAAAAGATTACTCCTATGTTTATTAGCTGTCTGAACTTCATTAGAGCTGTCCAAATCTTATGTTGAAGCTTTTTAAGAATGGGCATGCTGGCTGGCTGGTAGATATGATATCTACCACGTGTAAACTTCTCCCATGCAACCAGAAACCCATCCCCGGATGCAGTAAATGACATCCTGTACCTGCATAAGCCAAGCTCTCTCAAAGGGTATCTTGGTCATTGAGATTTATCTCCTTTGATTCAGCCCTCACATGGCTAGAAATTACTCTCATGTGACCACATGCTTAGGACTCTTTTCATGTTCATGCCGAGTCAATCCAACAAAGTTTATCTTTGACTGATCCAGGCTTAATAATAATCAACACCCGTTAAACTAATAGATAATCTAGTTTAATTTTTTCTTCTTCCCGTTTAAAGTAAATAAAGCTACCTTTAAACTGCACAATTTTTTTTCTAAGAAAAATACAATCAACATCATCCTCAGATATTCTTAAATTTGTTCCAATTATAAATGGAAGAACTTAACCAAGATGCTGTGATTAACCTTATTTCAAGTTATTTGTCAGAAACTGACCTGGAAATTTGTTTTGCTCCCATAATCGATGATCTTGATGATATGACTTAAATTCCTGTCAATTCTTCTCTGTCCTTCGAATTAAAAAAAAAAAAGATTGTACAGAGAGCTCAGAATCGTATGGAAAATTAATACTAGTAATAAAAAAAATTGTCTTTAGCTCCTCCCAAGGTGTCCATGTGCTGCTACCCATATTCTAAACAACAGCTTAAGCTCACTTGTTTCGGGTTTACCGGACCACTTGATTTTTATAATCTCACCGTCCAGACAAATTACTCACATAACAAAACAAAGGAGACCAAAAGGTTACAGGACAATATAAAGCGGGCATCTTCTTCCCTTTATATATCACAAATCCCATGCACCTCTTCACTCACACCTCACCACAGTCAACTCCACAATCTCCTCCATTTTTCTCGTTCTAGTCGCAGAAAATGGTATCCCTAGAAACTGTTCAAGCAACATCTAGATCCATTGACCAACCTTCAAGCCCCCGTATTTCTTTCTCTGCTGACTTCCTTGATGACAAGAACTTCATTTCCATTAGTCCAAGCCCACAGGCTGAGAAAGATAAAGAAACGGAGCGAGAAAAGGCTAGAAATGCAGAATTTGAGTTCCTCTCGAGCAAAATGAGCAGCCAGACTATGCTAACAGCAGATGAGCTTTTCTACGAAGGGAGATTACTTCCCTTTCGGCAAATGCAGCATTCTGAGAAACTCAACAAAGTCAGCCTTAAGACTAAAAATGCTGAGGAGGAAGAGGAGGTGAGCAAGGAAGAGCCAAGGGTTTGGTTTGTTGACGATGACCCATCTCCAAGGCCACCAAAGTGCACTGTTCTGTGGAAAGAGCTGCTGCGGCTAAAGAAGCAGCGTGCTTCTTCTTTGTCACCGTCATCCTCCTCCTCCTCAACGTCATCTTCTTCTAGCTCCCTTGCAGACATTGCTACAAAAGAAGAAGGGAAGCGAGGCTCCGGGAACGGAGAGAAGCACGTGAAGCGGATAAAAAAAGGATTAGAGAGAACAAGATCAGCCAGTATGAGAATAAGGCCAATGATAAACGTACCAATTTGCACACAGATGAAGAGCAGTGCATTGCCACCTTTATTTCCCCTCAAGAAAGGAAGATTGGAAAGGTGAAGATTAGGAGAGAAGTAGTAGCTCGAGGCTGTATCAACCGTAGGATTGTTCAATATGTTCGTTCATCTCTTTTACCAGTTGATTTACTTCATTTCGAACTTCAGTTTTTCCCCTACTTTTGTGTTTAGAGTACTGTTAATCATGATGGATCTGATGAATTATCATGTAAATGACGACATTATCTATAATGGATGGTATGGACAAAATAATATCTTCTTCCGCTTTGCGTTGCCTAGAAGGCGTACAGTTTCAATTGCTTACAGATAGGAGCCAGTGAGGTGTCCTGCCACATGCAAAGTTGCAGATCCTGAGAATCAGAAAGGTCCACATGGAAGGATCGGCCAAAAGGAATCTGATCAATTGCCTGAACTAAATGCATGCTGTAAGATGAGAGTGCTATGTCATGGAACGTCTGACACCCCATTATTATTGTATATCTATCAGAATTTAGTCTTGAAGATTTTCTTTTTAGACCATTGGCCAAGTAAAAGATAGTAAATAGCACGGTTCTCTTTCTTTCTTTGGCTTTCCAAAAGTTACTCTCGCGGTACAATTGCCAAGGAAGTTCAGAGAGGGTAAAAAGCGGAAAAGCATGGCGGAGAGATGGAGCAGGATTAACTATGGATACCATCCCTAATGGCCTCCGGAAAACGAAAAGAAATTGAGATCGCAGGGTCAGATGCCAAGGGAAAGTAAATGGTATAAGACGTTTATTAACAACAAACCATCGAGCCTCGTCATTTTATAAAGATATATATAAAAAATAAAAATAAAAAAGAGAGAGACCAGGTATAGAATCATCATAGAATATTAAAAACATCAATTTAATATTTTAAGCTAAAAACACCTAATAACAAAAACAAAAGTTATGTAAAACACCACTAAAGATTAAAAAATATGATACAACAAAAAAACGAATACATACAGGAACAGTTGTTTACGTACAGGTTGACAGCAGAATCCAACTGTGCCTTGTTAAAGAACAATCAGATTGACTTGGTATGCACAACCAATTGAAGTATATGGCTGGGGTCCTCGTAGAATTGAGGAATTAGAGACTGGTCAAAACAGGAAAAAAAGAAAAAAAAAAACTGATTCTGGATCTGACAATGGCAAAGCTTCTAGCAAATTTTTCAAACCTAGATGCAGTAGATCTCTAAATTAGAATAAATAAGGATTTAAACAAATGGTTAAAATCAGGTTCGACATAAACGCAGTGTTGTCACCTTTGCCTTGGGTGCACATAACGTGTTCTGCTTAAGAAGGAGACGGGGACAAGAACTGATTTCCAGAAGTCCTAATTTAATACATTTGAACAATTAGCTTAAACTATTCCTTGAAAAATAATTTTACCAGTAAATAACTAGCAGCATTAATAAAAACTATTGTGCATTCAAGCTCACCTAAGATTCAGTCCAGGTTTCCCAATAAGATTATTTGGGATTTGGCCAGTCAGATTATTGTTCTGTAAGAACCTGAAAGACAAAGGGACCTTGTCAAGTAAATCGAGAATAAAATTAGAATTACCCAAAAAGCAATTGAATAAAAAGATTACATATGACCCAAAAAACACCACAGCAAAATGTTTATGTTGTCATCTGCAGCAGATAAATAAAAACATATCTGAACCTCAAGCGAAGAATGAAGAATAAGTCAATGACTCTGCTATGAAATGGTTGACCATCCAGATTTTTTACTACATAGCTGTTTAAGTTGGAAGAATTAGTGGGCACGTAATGGTAGTGACAATAATAGGAAAGATCATTGACTAGATACCACTAAATCAGAAAAATGCAACACAAGTTTGATATCCAAACTTCATGAGAAAGTTTGGATGGTGAAATATGTCAAATAGTAGTTCTTCTAATTCCATTTCAATCCAGCAGTACTCCATAGAAACTTACGGGGCTGTGAACTACAATTATTTTTTCAGCAGAGATCATTCTTATTATAAAGGTGAGAAAGCCATCTGCAATGAATCAATGACAGCGGTCCAACCATGAAACAAAATAAACTCCTCAACATACTTTTCACAGCTTTGTTATGGACGAAACAAAATATTTTTATGTATGTTGCATAAATTCCAATCTAAGATCATCAGTGTTGAGCTAAGAACTGGACCAGATAAAATGTCTTGATTTGTATGAACAAGGTATCCATCAAATCAGAGATGGTCATTTACCAATTTCAAAGATGAGTGCTTCTAGATTCTACTCATCCATTTTAGTTAACAGTGCAGTAACCTACGTGAATCCCACGTTGGTACTTTTATTGAGTAGACGAGATTGTTTGCTTTGTGCCTATGCAAGGTAAGGGTTCGGATAAACATGCAGATGTCACTTCCTTATTATAAGAATCTAACGAGATAGACCACCAAAGGTTCAAAGTATGCAATAATACAAATTTCAAATTATTCAATGAACAGTGTCACATTTCCAATTGTGCTGCGTTCTAGATCTACGATGGAACAGTAAGGGATTTCTTAACATTCAAATCATACACTCTTCCACTAATTTCTGTCCATTTAGCATAACAATTAGGAGCAGGAAACAACCAAAAGCATATTGAACAACAAACGCCCAAGGTGTGAACAGCATAGACTGCAAATATGTGGATAAGGAGCCGAAGCATGAAACTAAAGCATGGAATGATAACATGGGACTCGCATATGTTCTTGTGTTAAAAAGACTTACAGTTCTCGAAGACCCTTGATGTTTCCAAGTGACACAGGGATCTCGCCAGTGAATTGGTTGTCTTCCAAATGCCTTTCCGATATGAAAACAATGCCATGTAAAGTAATGTTTATTTTATATTTATCTAAAAATATTTTGTATTAAAAAAAAAAAAACAAAAGCCAAACCAACTTGCAAGCAAGTTGCACTCAAACGGTTCCCCAAATATTTCCACACACATTAGCATGCTATTATACAAGCAAACCCCTGAGGGTATATAAAGCATCCCACCATATCGTAAGTAGCAGGGATAATTGGTTCATTTCAGAACAAACAGGTCACCGATACCATTCAAATGGTGACTAATCCACAAGCACTCCATTTCCATATGCAACCAAGCACCCTAAATTAGGCCAAACGGGGAAAAAAACAGGGGAGGGCAAGAGGACAATCTTACAATGTCTCCAGCATCTTTAATGAACTGAAATCAGGTATTGATCCTGATAAAGTGTTGTTCCCGAGCCAGCTGTTAGAAACAAGAGATCATCAATCTAGAAATTCCTGTACAATTTCTACTAGTTGATGATTATAGTTTTGATAACTTACATGCCAGTCAATGCAGTCAATCTGGAAATACTAAGTGGAAGTGATCCTGAAAGACCCATGCTTGTCAGGTTCCTGGAATCAAGAAGAAAACAGAAGATAAATTGTTTGTCAAGTGCTAAGAAGCATTGCACATACAGAGAATCAGTCTTTCATTACCAGATCCAACTTACAAGGTAACCACTCGAATCCGGGGGCCTTCAGAGCATGCAATTCCAGTCCATGAAAACTGACGTGGCATACAGGGATCACCGTTCCAATCATGTGGAGCCTTCTGGAAACTGCTTTTCAGTGCTTCCAGAGCTATTACTGCACCAACGAATAAGAATTCCATATACTCAGTACTATCAATGCAAGTGACAAATTCAAAGCACAATTATATGATGAATCCAACTCCAATTCCACCTACCTTTAAGTTACAAACGAGCACCACTTGGACAAGACGAACACTACGGCAAAGTTTATGTTATCATGTGAACTGTGATGCAGAGAATGAATGCAAATATTTACAAATGCACTTAATCAGCATAAAAAATCTTTTTTCTTCCACCATGAATCACATTCACACTTTCCCGGTCTCATGCTTAGCTATATGATTTCAGTTAAGCTCATTCAATGAATGACGGCAACAACAAAATTCTAGTAGAAGTTCGAAACTTTTCTAGAAAACAAATTAATTATCTTAATCCAATAGAAAAGGCAAGTCCTTGTTAATCATACCATCTCTTGTAAGTGTTCTTCCTCCAAGTGCAATCACATCAAACACCTCTCCACCGTTAATCAACGGATCAATGCTCAAACCGGTAGCCGGAGTCAAAGCAACCTTCGTAAGACCACCAAGAGGCCACTTATTTGCAAAGACAACAACACCAGCCGGCGTCACAGTCATGTTCTTATAATACGGTACACCATTAATACTTATATCAATAATCCTTGAACCCCCTGGCGAGGAATTATGATCGTGTGCAAAGTATAAAGCAATATAGTATATTGAATTAGGAAGTGGCACTGGAGGCCAGTTCAGTTCCTGAGGACTTGATCGGCTGGTTGTCAATTCCGTTTCAAATATCTTGGTAGGAGGAAGATTCCAGATAGTAGAAACAGACACGTTTTTACTACTCGATACTGTTGAATCATTTGCTCCAAATGGCTCCCAAACTCGGTCGAATTGATCATCAGGATATCTAATTGAAACAGTCATTCAATATATGCAGAGAAATAGATTTCGTAAACGACAAATCAACATGCAATTCAATGTTCGGGTCTGATAACTCACCGAATACGTTCATTGTGGCCAAAACTGTGCCTGGCAACCAAGCTAAGTCCAGCCTGTTTAAAATCAGTCGAATTGTACAACGAATTTTCCAAAATCACGAACTCTAAGGCCGAAATAAACGGGTCAGATTCCGTGTACGAATTTGCAGCAATACAGAAACTCATAGTCTTCCCTTGAGCCAAGAAAACACCTTCGTAGTAAGACGACATGCCATCTCTATAATCCTCCGTGGTATTCACCACGCTCCAGAGTGTTCCATCAACAATCTGATCGAAAACAGGTGGTGAATCGTTGCCGTTGATTCCTCCGTAGAAGTAAGTTGACCTGATCATGTACTTTGCTCCTCGGAAAACATTGACCACGTAGCAGAATTTGCGGCGGAGATTATTTTGCAGAGGAAATGATCGGACGGTGGAGAGAGTGTGATTGAGTACTGGAACTGTTAGGTTCTTTGCGGTTCCACCGGTGATGTAGCCAGTGTCTAGGATCCATTGAAGACCGTTGATTGTTGACGGCACGGTAGCACCGCAATCAATTAAAGTACCTGCAAATAAATTTTTTTAAAAAAAAAAGCAAAAAGAAGGAGAAGCTAAGAGAAAGTGAAAATGAAAAAAAAAAACCTAGAGTGGGAGAAGTAAAGGGATTGAATTACTGACGGCGAAGAGGTTGAGGTTGGGAGGTAGATAGGGAGAGGATAGAAAATACAGAAATCAGGATGATGAGTGGCGGAGGGGACATGACGGAGAAGTCCAAAGCTTTAATTGTAACAGAATTGGAATTCGATGAGAGGGAGAGGGAGGAGCTTGTTTTGTTTTGTTTGGTTTGGTTTGGTTTGGTTGGTGAGGTAGTGGAGGTGGTGGTTGTGGAGTGGGTATTGAATGAGTCGTTTGGGAGGCATCCACTGAAAGAAAGGAATAGAAATAGGGAGGAGAGGGAGGAGTTGAGGAAGAGGGAAGGAATTTTGGTGACGCGGGAAATGGGAGGGCAGAGTCAAGCGGTTTGTAGTGGAGTTGTGTTCGTTTTGGCTGCGGAATACCGTGGTGTGGTGTCTTTGTTTGGCCCGTCACTGTCCGTGAATTCGCTATGTCAGGATGACTCTTGGCAGCAATGACTTATGGCGCCATTTTTTTTTTCCTATTTTTTTATGAGGACTAAGCATTTCTTTTTATGATGCAGTGTGGTTATGTTTTTTTTTCCGTTTAAAAGTAAAAAAATTTAGTGTATTTATTAGTTTGATTATAGTTGTTTTTTAAATAATTTTTTATGTTAAAATTTATATTAATGATATTTTTTTAAATTAATTTTAATATTATTATATTTAAATGATTTGAAAATACTAAAAATATATTAATTTAAAATTAAAAAAATAATTAAAAAATATTTTTAAAATACACAAACAAACTATCCTTAAAAAAAAAAAATTATAATGCATCAATTTGATAAGAGTGGAAGTAGTTAAAGTATTGTCCTTGAATCTATGGCTTTGAGTTTTTCTTCTGGCGTAAGAAAATGGTTTTTTTTTCGAGGGGGGGTTTTGGGGGTTTGTGCGTTATTTTTATGTTTTTTTTCAAAGTCAAACTTTTCCTTTTTGATAATTATTGAATCCCAAAAAACAATATTGTGATTAATTTAAATTCTGATTTAAAATTTGTTGGGTGACATTTAATCTCTCTGTCATTTTTTTACAACATTCACACTTAATTCTCGATTATTTTTTTTAACTAGAATCAACTACAGCCTTGTAGCATGTACGTACTGTGGTAAGTTTTAAGAAGACTTATATATATATATATATATATATATATATATATATATATATATAATGATGAGAAAAACAACACATGCAAAAAAAAAAGCACATATTTATGAACATTGTAAGAGACAAGTGGAGAGGCAACCACCAAATTAACCAGCTACAGCGTAAAGGAGATGCTATTTAAGATGTACAGGTGCAATGTGGTCCCTGCCAATTTTTTACTGTTTTGATTGGTCGGCGAATGTTCCTTTTTATTTCTAAAATATTTTTTATTTAAAAATATATTAAAAATATATTTTTTATTTTTTAAAATTTATTTTTAATATTATCACAACAAAACAGTCAAAAATATTAAAAATAATTTAAAACAAAAAAAATCAAAATTTTTGCAAGCTCCGGTTGGAAAACCACCCACCCACCCAAGCATCCACAAAGCCATGGTTTTGTCTGCTTTGAAAAATAAAAGACTGCGATTTTGAAATCACATATTTTAATGAATATAATACTATGTTTTTAGTACGGCTGTTATATATATAATTTTCTTAGGAGGCCTGTCGAATTTCATATTATACAATACAAAACAACGATGCTTTAAATTTTTATTTTATTATCACAATCTTGAGATTGTCATGTTGAAAATTTCAATAAATGGATCATATTGGAATTCCAAACATTCCCATAAAAAATGACCTGGGAAAGTTTTATCTTCCCTCTATCTTTCATTGGATTCTATAGCCAGGTGAAAGTATGCGATATAATGCAAGACACTGACGTTAGAGTAGAGGATCCCCACTTTTCAAATAAACGTCTGTTGTGATTCGGCGAGATAAAGAAGTTGTCCATATCGTGCTATCTTTAGACGGAAAAAAAATTGAATGTTATGGACATGACTACCGATATTTACTTTATGAATTCATTTTAAAAGAGAGAAAGAGATGGACGATAAAAAAAAATCACATCTAAAATTATAAAAAAGATAAAAAGTATTTTTGTCTAAGTTTAAAAATAGTTTTTTCTTTTTTTCCCCATTTTTGTACGTGTTTCTTTTATCACTGTAGTATTTCCAGCGCATGTGAACCGGAAACATCAAAGGTAGCATTCATGACTCGCGCGAAATCAAGTTTCCGAGCTGTCACGTGCATGAGACTGCTGGCTGGGCTTGGCGTTGCGTCCTTCCAAGATGATTATGTATTTGTTTGATGATGCACGGCGAGGCTTGTAAAAGTAATTTTTAATTAAAAATATATCAAAACATTATTTATTTATTTATTAGCATATTAAAAAAATATAAAAAAATACTAATTTAATTTTTAAAAATAAAAAATAATTTTAAAAACACTTTAATAAATAAATTCAGTATAAAAACAAACATAGAACACGTCATATGACTTGCTTTTGATTACTGTGCATGTGTGTGTGTGTATTTCATCTATTAAGCTCCTAAAACTCACCGTTTAAAAAGCAAACACTAGAAGCAATCCACCTATAGCATTTTCTTTTAAAAAAACAAATTATTTATGTTTTATCGGTCATGAAATTTCAATAATTTTGTGTAGCCTGGCTCGGGATTCCAATAATTTTTTAAATAAAGCATGTAAGAAACTAAAAACAAAGGGAGGAGGCTAGACAGGTTTTTGAGCTCACAGCAAATAGAAAAACTATGCATCAAGAAAGTCTTTTAATATGAGGTGGTGATGGGGAGGTATGATACCGACGGATGACAACGGGATTATTTTTTTATCGCCACCTCGTATTAATCAGGTTTGGATTGAGGAGAAGTGTTTTTTTTTTTCCCGAGTCATGGCGAATTCAAGGATCGCATCAAATCCAAATGCAAGGAAACCTGATCCCTCTGCGCAATCGGGCACCAGAATATTCATATTGCGCACATGCATCTGGAAAAAAAAAAGTTTGAATACAACTCCTTGTCAATAAAAAGGGTCTATAAATATTGTACGAGACAAAACCAGATTTTTAACGAAATTAGGACGAGGACAGTAGAATTGAAAGATGATTGCTGAGAAAGATGAAAGATTATCAAAGTAAATCCTCTATTACCTTTTTAGATATCAGTTAAAAATGAAAATATTTTCAGTGATTTTATAATGTTTTTGGATTTTGGGTCCCTCTGTCCTCGCTAACAAGGAAATCTCTCTCTCTCTCTCAGATTTCCAGCTTCCAAATTCAACCACCATCCCACGAATCCATCAGCCACAGAGCCCCAAATTCTGTACGTCCTTGTTTATCATTCCTTTTTTTTTTTTTTTTTTTGTGAGATAACCAACCAATGCCCAGCTAATTGCCAGCCAGCCACATCCACACACAGTTTCTCTCTATTTTAACAATACACAAACATTTACGTTATTTGTTCAACTTAAGCCACAAATCCTGGACTTTTGTTCGCCTTGAGATGGTAATGGTGGCAGACAAAGCGAACGCGAAAAGGACACCACCGCTTCCTTTTCGTCAACGCTAGATTTATTTGGTTTATTTTAATAAATATTCCAATTTTGGGTTTAGATTTGTGCACAAGATTGATGATTGCGAGATTTTTTTTAGAGAGAGGTAATTTATATGTTGGATAATTAATTAATTTTTTTATTATAATAATTTGATTTATTCTTTCCTGTTGAAGTGACTGATAGCTAATAGATAGTAATTGGTAACTATAAAGGATTTTTTTTAATAGATCAAGGACTCTCGTGCAGTTAAAGTTAAGATAATTGTGTTTTAAAAAGAAATGTTCTGAAAATATATATATAATAAAAAATTGAGATTGTGAACCATAAGTTATGTCTTTTCACAAAAAAAATAGGCTATAACTTAATTTTTTAATGATAACATTGATGAGAGAAGATATGATTGACATGCATATTAATTAGTAATAAGTATCTCATACAAAAACACTAACACGATGGAAACATGGTAGATTTTTTTTACATTATTTCTTATATAATATTGATGTTCGTGGAAATAAAACGATTCTTTAAATGAATTTTACACATTAGTAAAATCCAAAATACAACTGAGCTTGTGGGGGTTAAGCTTTTCCTTTAAGCGAAGCCCATGAAAGTCGGGCTTTTCTTTCCGGATGAGTTATGAATATCAAACATTATTTATCAATAAACTATAACATTAAAAGAAATTTTTCAATGCGAGATCTAGCATGTGATTGGAATTATGGTAATTTATTGGTTGCATATAAAAAAAAACCTGTAAATTGTTGTTTTTTAACCATCATTTTAAGAGGGAATTTTAAAAATATCAGGCACAAATTATAGTGTATTTTAATTAATCAAATGCTTTCAAATATAAAGCATGTTAATAATATTTTTTTATTTTTTAAAAATTATTTTTAAGATCAGTACATTAAAATAATTTAAAAATATCAAAAATATATTAATTTAAAATAAAAAAAAATCAATTTTTTAAATATTTTTAAAAAATATTCCCAAACAACCTCTTAAAGTAAAATGTTTGTCGCACCACACCAGGGAATAAAAGCAAGTGTAGCTTGATTTTTCTAAGCATATAAAAGTAGTATCTAATATTATGATAGTAATTTTTTAAAATAATTTTAATTTAAAAATATATTAAAATTTTATTTTTAATATCAGAATAATAATAAAAAATATTAAAAAATATTTTAAATTAAAAATAAAAAAAATATTTTTTAAACATGAAATAAATACACAGACATCCGCTGGAATAATACACCGAGAGGAAATTGTCAAGAGCGAATTACAATTTCCTATTCCCATTCCATCCCTCCTTGCTGAGCATCACGTAGAGGTTAATTAAAAAAAATTAATAAATGTGAACCATCTAGATGATGGTTTAGTGATAAAAACTTAGGACCAAGAGGTTTGTTTTTTCTGTGGTCTCAAGTTCGAGCCCTAAATTGCTCGTATGATGGCTACTGAAAACTTATATAATCGTTAACTTCAGGGTCCGTGGGACTAGTCGAGGTGCGCGAAAGCTGGCCCGGACACCCACATTAATCTAAAAAAAATAAAATTAACAAATGTCCTAAAAACACTCACTAGCAACAGACCATAACATTAAAAGAAAATCTTTTAAACGAGATTTAATTTCTCATTCTCATTTCGGTATTTTTCAACCACAAATATGAATAAGTTGAGAATATAATTTTTATTTTTATTTTCATCGTTTCATTTCTTGTCGCTGGACATCACCCAAAATCTTTTATTAAATTCTCGACAAGTACATGAAAAACACTTCTTACTAGCAAATTATGACATTAAAAGAAAATCTTTTGTGAGGGATTTAATTTTCCAAACCTGTCCACGAAGTGCGTTTCGATAATACGTGGGGGGGGTTTAACAAGGGTGATCTTCGTCTTTGTCTCTATTTCGTTCATTTAAATCAAATACTTACAAATTAAAAATAAAATTTGCATTCTCGTTCCCACAATTTCTTTCATGGTTACTTCACATCACCTGGAGGTTAGTTAAGAATTTTAATTAATTTTTAATAAAGGTCCTAAAACCACTCGTTGCCAGGAAAATTATAACATCAAAATAAAATCTTTTGTCCTGGATTTAATTTTCCTAGCCTATCCTTGTGCTGTATAGTCTGTGGAAGCAGGTGGGCAAAGTGGATGAGCAAGCATTAATTTAGCTCATGCTCTACTGGGATTGTACATGTTACGAGACGTGGCACACTCTTCCTTTTGACAGTGCCCTTTATAAAGTGTCATTCTCTTGCCTCTATGCAAGTCAAAAACCAAAAAACTAATTAAATTAAAAAAATTAATTGAAAAAATTAAATTGAACCAATCCAAACTAAAAAATCAAGTTAAAATAGTTGAACCGGTTGTTGTCCTAAAAATCAAATCAAAACCTATCAACTTGAACCGGTTTCGATTCATTTTAATTTTTTTAAAAAAAATTCAGTTTGATTATTTTTTTTTATAAAAACCAAACTGAAAATAATCACCACTACATTTCACTTTTTTAAAAAAACTCTAAAAACTGTATTATGCTCTGATATATGGTAAGACAAGTGAACACGGTATTACATTAGTAATATGCTATGAAGTGGTTGTGATTATTTTTTGAAGTGTTTTTTTTTATTTTAAATTGATATCAGCGTATTAAAATAATATAAAAAAAATTAATTCGAAGTAAATAAAAAATAAAAAGATTTTTTTTTCAAAAGTGCTTTTGAGATGTAAAAACAAACATAACCAAATAACTAATTGGCCCGCCACTACCCTACACCATGGGTTAGAGTAAAAAATTATTTAGATGTAAAAACAATTAATATTTTGATAACATGTTTTCTAGGAAAAGAAATAGATTTTAATCTAGAATCAAATGATATTTTTATTTAGTATTGAGAAAAAAACATATTTGATCTACCTAGTTTGAATTGTGAAATTTGCAAGGATGATTTATAAAAAAATAAATTAAAAAGTTTAATCCTGAATAAATTCGATGTTGAAGTACACAATATGTGAGAGTACAATATTTAACTACATAAAAACATAAGTGAACATGAGTTAGTAAAGTGAACTCGCGATGACTTGCATCGAATTTAATGGATTTTTTATTCCAGTTATAATTTTTCATTTGATTATATGAAAATAAAATGCATGGTAACATTTTTTGGATGGTTTTTCTTAAGCAAAACGTGTAAGTTGAGACGATAAAAGTAGATTATTGAAAACAAATAATGAAATTGTATTCTTTTAAGTTCGAGTCAAGTAAAAAACTACATAATCGATAATGAGCAATGAATTTTTTTTTAAGCGAGGGATAAAAAATAATTAAACAAAATAAGAAACAAATAATGCTCTAGATGTTGTGGATTAATATGTTAGACCTACAACTCAACTCATTAATAGAATTGAGTTCAATAATTCACTCAATCAATTTTTTTAAACTAAATATAAAATAACAACATATTTTTTTTAGAAAAACAAAAAACTAAAAGGAGCCCATAGCTGTGGGCTTGATGGCCTAGCTTGCACAAGCATTAAAAGAAAAATAATCCAGGTGCAGGGACCTTTCAACCCTAACCCGTGCGCTTGGGGCAATTTTTATTTCTTAAAGCGGTGGGTGACTTATCACATGCTCTATTTTTCTGTTCTTTTTTGAAAAAAAAGAAAGACAGAAGATGACTAGAGTCGTAAAAAAAAAAAAAAACCTTGGTCTTTTTTGGTAAGAAACTCATTTTCAAATTATTTTAAACCCCAAATACATAGAAAGCACATAAACATCCTGATAAACTTACTTATAATATGAGAAAACCCTAAAAAAACCAAAATCAAACTAAACCCATAATTATTCCCGCAATCAGATCTGCCTCCCATAGCAAAGAGAAAGAAAAAAATTCCATACGAAACTTCCATAATAAAATGAAATTCATTGACATTGATATTAATTATTTTTGTACCTGAAAATGTCATTATGATAACCTTCTTTTTTTTATACCGGAATTTTGCAAGCTTCTCTCTATTTTCTGCAAAAAAATAATTGAAAATCAAGAGAAATTGAGTTTGATATCAAAATTAATTTTAAACAACTAAATGGACCAATTACCCAATAATTAACAAACATAAGAGATCAAGAGAAACTTTTCAAATGAAATTCAATACCATCACCCATGTTACTCCTCTCTTTTACTCTAGTTTTATGTATTTCAATCCAGCCATTCATTCCAGAAAAAAAAAGGTAATTAAATGCTGATTTAGATTCAATACTCAATTATGTAAAAAAAATTGGACAATCAAATTAAAAATCCGGAAAAAGCTAACCATTCAAGTTCACAGTGATTTATTAGATAGTGTAACAGTAAATTCACCACACTAATCAGCTTTTTTTTTTTTTTACTACAAGCCTGAGATTTTCAACCTGTTTAATGTTAAATCACAAACCAAAAAAGTTCTTTTCAATCCCTCCCTTGTTTTGTTACCAGCACACAAGATGGTTTTGAGTAAAAATATTTTTGAAAAAATTTAATTATTTTTAATTTTTTAATTATTTTTAATTAATATTTTTATAATATTTTAAAATTATTTTGATGGGGTGATGCTAAAAATAATTTTTTTAAAATAAAAAATATTATTTTAATATATTTTAAAATAAAAAATATTTTTAAAAATACCATTTATTATACTTTTGGATCCCAACGACGTGTGGACCTAACTCTGCTACGCCCACTCACATAGCATGCGCACGTTAGCATATTTCACAGCTTCTCCTCACTTCGGCGGGAGTGCACGTTAGCAATTTAAAACAAACCGACCCCAGTGCGCAATGCCCACCTAACTAGATCCGGACCGGAAAGTCGAGTGGCCGGTTTAAACCCGACACATTTAATACTCGACATCCCCACCAGAGGACGAAAAATTAAAAAAAGGAAAAAAAAGAAAAGGAAAAGAAAAGGAAAACAAATCATAAATGTGAAATAAAAGTATTTTAAAAAGGCAAATCTCCAAAGTACCCCTGATCCAGTGATCTCTTCAAAATCCTAAAATTTCATTTCTAACCAGCCTCTCACTTTCTCCGTGTTGATGGAGCTGAAGAAGCACCAAGATCAGAGACTCCCTGAGAGGAAGGGGCAAAAGAGGAAACTAGAGGAGGAGATCAAGGAGGGGAAGAGGGAGATCTCGGCGGCGGAGGTGGAAGCCTCAGCTCCATACGGTGAGGCACGGAGAGTGATATTGAACGAGGTCTATACCCAGGTTAATATCCTCAACTCTACCTTCTCATGGCACGAAACTCATCGCGGCGCTGCTAAACGCGCCACTCACATCCTCGCGGAACTCGCCAAGAACGGTAACCTCAATTTCCTTAAATTTCCAGGTCTTACTTTTGTTCATGAAATCGAGATCCGGTTTCATATAAGTGTGTTTTCGCATGTCCTGCTTATAAAACGAGGAATTTTGTCACAGAGGAAGTGGTGAACGTGATTGTTGAAGGAGGTGCAGTTCCTGCACTGGTTAAGCATCTTGAAGCACCACCGTCAAGTGAAATTGATCACAATAACTCGAAGCCTTTTGAGCACGAGGTCGAGAAAGAAAGTGCTTTTGCGCTTGGACTGCTTGCTGTCAAGGTGAATCAGTTCAATTACTTTTATATCTGTATGTTGCATGTGGTGCTTGAATAATAGAGTGAAAAAGATTTTGATTTCGAGGTTTCCTTTTCTGCATGGTTAACTTGTATTTTTTTTTTTTTTTGATGTTATGCTGATTTTGTTAAAGGAATATAGTTGTGTTGTTGATCATCTACTAATTGAACAGGTAGTTATGTTATTCTTTATAAAGAAATTCGGCATGCAAGAAGGGTTTTTTAAGGATAAACTTACTTTTTACTGGTTTCAAAGATTTCAAAGTACGGCCACGAGTTCTATGATCTGAATTTTAATGAATAAAGCAGTTAGTATCATTCATTTACTTTGTCATATGAACGTTGTAGCTGTAGTGGCACACATTTAGTCCTTGTTAGGAGTATTTGCAGGATATTATGTGAATAGTGTCCCCATTATGTTATGACTGAAGCCAAGAAAGGCAGGCAAAGGAGCATACATCCTGCTGAAGACAAGAATCATGTGACATTGTTAATACACTCATGATTGTTTTGAATAAAAATATAGGCTGCGCTTGGCTATGCAATGACAACTGAATAATTGCAGAGGTTCTTATGGAGTTTGAGGCAGGAATCTATTGTCTTTGATGGAATTATATCAAAAGAATATCTAAAACATCATTGAAATGAAGCACGGTTGATATTTGAAGCATTGAATGATTCACTAATCTTTTATGTTGTACCCCAAATACATATTTGGTGTAAGGCATTTGAAGATTTTTGTTGAAAAATAATCCAGATATAACATTGAACCTGTGTTCCCTCCTAAATCATGCTTTTATCTTGTATCTCTTTCTGGCAGCCAGAGCATCAGCAAATCATTGTTGACGCTGGGGCTTTGTCACATCTTGTGAGCTTGTTGAAGAGGCAGAGGGATGTTCACAGGGACGGTTCTAATTCCCGAGCTGTGAATAGCGTAATTAGGAGAGCTGCTGATGCTATTACCAATCTTGCTCATGAGAACAGCAGCATTAAAACTCGTGTTAGGTTTGCTAATTTTGTTGATAATTTTTTGTCAATTCTGTATTCAGCAGCCAGCTTAGTATCCTTATGGTCTTTGGAACTGGACATGCAGGATGGAAGGTGGGATTCCTCCTCTGGTTGAGTTGCTCGAATTCACTGACACAAAGGTGCAAAGAGCAGCTGCTGGGGCACTTCGAACCCTGGCTTTTAAGAATGATGAGAATAAGAATCAGGTGATTGGATCTTCTATAGAAAGTTTGATTTTTATCAGGTCACTTGTATAAGGAGTAAATGTTAATATTTTCTGATTTTGCAGATAGTTGAATGCTATGCTCTTCCCACCCTTATATTAATGTTGCGATCTGATGATGCTGCCATACACTATGAAGCGGTATGATATTTCAAACTTTCTTGTGTGATTAATTTGAAATTTGCGTGAGTGAGGAATTTTGTTTTTGCACTTCTTGTTTGCTTCATCATGAATTGCTTTTTCATGTTTGCAGGTAGGTGTGATTGGGAATCTGGTACATTCATCCCCAAACATTAAAAGAGAAGTTCTTGCTGCTGGGGCTTTGCAACCTGTTATAGGTTTACTTAGGTTTGTCTAATCTCAAAGACTTGTCACCCTGAACTGTCTTTCAACTTGGCCCATCAGAGTTTCAATAATACCTAGTTTTAAAAATTTCAAGCTCGTGTTATTTTCTTTAATTCTCTTTTGCAATTTCTCAAATTTATTTTTTTGCAACAGCTCCTGCTGCTCTGAGAGCCAAAGGGAGGCTGCTTTATTACTTGGACAATTTGCTGCAACCGATTCAGATTGCAAGGTGCATTGGAGTTGTGAATTTAACATTGTTTGCATCCCCCTTTGAGTTCTTGATAGTTCACCCCTCCTCCAGCTTATCTCTTCCTTTTGGCGTGTCGTTTTATTCTCTATTGTTTCTAAGTGTTTACATCCATCTTTAGCTCTTGAACTGATAAACAATGCACTAAAGAGTGCACATTAATCTGTCGATGCTTGTTTGCCTGACCTTTTCTGATCATTCATTCACTGCTATTTTTGCTCTCTCTGCTAGCTCTCCATGTTGCTTTGGTAAATTAAAGAACATGTTGCTTTGGTAAATTAAAGAACAAGTTATTTGCAGGTGCACATTGTACAAAGGGGTGCAGTTAGACCTTTGATTGAGATGCTCCAGTCGCCTGATGTCCAACTGAGGGAAATGTCGGCATTTGCACTGGGGAGGTTGGCGCAGGTTACCATTTCTTTTTTTTTTAGTCCTCCTTTTTGCTTCACTTACTTTAGTTGCATACAAGTACAAAGATCCCAGTTATAGATGAAACAATGTTGCATTTGCTGGTAGAGTTTACAACCTTTTTCCTCCAAAGTACTCTGGATCTGGCCACCAATGATTTTCATAGTTGCATAATATGATTTGTGCTATAATTTGGATTCTTGCTTTTTTCCATCAAGCAAGTTGAACTCTCTAACAGAGTAGCAGGGTATTTATTTACACCTCTGTTATCACAATCTTCTTCCTTCCTCTCCCTGATACTTGATTTACATGTAGGAAATTTGCTCCTTTCTTTCACTCTTTTTAACTGCTAATCATTCTTGTGAGGTCAAATTTATGGTTTTATAACATGTAAATGTTCGTACTTGTGTGCTCGTTGAAGAGTTCCTTTGCTGGCAGGCTCAACTTTTTTGTTTTGTTTTATTCCTTAAAATTGACAAATTGCCCTGCTTCAAATTATCTTTCATCAAATATGTAAATGTTCTACACATCTCAGCAACACATTGTTTAAACTTAATAAATCTGGAGAACTTGAAAAGTAACAATGTCTTTGAGTAAGTTCTGATGTGGAATTCCGCAAATGCTGGTTGGGTGGTTCTTTTTGGGTTGAAAAAATTACTCAATTTCAGGACACACACAACCAAGCGGGTATAGCCCACAACGGTGGTTTGGTGCCATTACTGAAGCTTCTGGATTCAAAGAATGGATCTCTTCAACATAATGCTGCATTTGCTCTGTATGGTCTTGCAGATAATGAGGTAGTGGAATAGTTTCTGAATTCTTAGGAGCTTGACCAAAAGTATTGTCTTTGTTCCATTTTAATAAAAAATTTATTAAACTACAAGTTTTCTTATATTGTACAATCTTGTGGTGTTTTATTTTTCCGACAGGACAATGTCTCTGATTTTATCAGCGTGGGAGGAGTTCAGAAGCTGCAGGATGGAGAGTTTATTGTTCAAGTATGCAACTTTCTTTGTTTATAGTTGAATAGTAGTTGCTGTATCTAGGCTCATATAAATGATTGTCCTGCTGATGCTGAATTGCTCTAAGCAAATGGGAGCTTGAATATTTCCATTTTGGAATCTAGATATTGGCCTTCTCATTGTGTTTTAACCTGATCTACAATGATCTATATAAAATCAATAACATGTTTCCAGGCGACAAAAGATTGCGTAGCCAAGACTTTGAAAAGATTGGAGGAGAAGATTCATGGAAGAGTGAGTTTTTATATTTTCTTGGCTATTTACTTTCTTTCCCTGTCCCTTGTTCTCTTCCCTTTTCCCTAAAATTTGGCAGCTATCTAGTTGTGGAAAGTGTAGCAGTTTTATTTTTCTTCAGAACTTTATATCCAAGCCTTAAATGTGTAATTGTGTAATTTTCATATGTAGGTTTTGAACCACTTATTATATCTAATGCGTGTAGCGGAGAAGGCTGTCCAACGACGTGTTGCTCTAGCTCTTGCACATCTTTGTTCTCCAGATGACCAGAGAGCAATATTCATTAATAATTGTGGCACGTTCCTAGCCTTATTAGTTAGAAAAGTAATCGGAGGGATTTACTTACAGAAATTTAAGAAAGGGAATCTGTTCTATTCTTATTAATTGTGTGATTTGAAATTTTACACAGAAGAAAAATCTGATTTTTTTTTTTTATTGAGTGCAGGATTGGATTTACTTCTTGGGCTTCTTGGCTCTTCAAGCCTGAAGCAACAACTTGATGGAGCCATAGCTCTTTATAGGCTGACCAACAAAGCAATGACCCTTTCTCCTGTGGATGCAGCTCCACTTTCTCCAACACCACAGGTGTGTTTCCTCCTTGAACTGTTTGTTTGTTTGTTTTTTCTCATGCATTTTGTTTTATTGTATAAATAGTTATAAGTGACTTTCTGAGCATGTTCACTGCAGGTTGGATTTTTTTATCAAGCATTTCTGTTTGATGCTGTTTTATCACTTGTTCTTTGTTTCAAAACATGAAGATAATCCAACCTTCCAAATTTCTGTCTGTTATTCGAATTTGGTTGGTGCGATAACAGTTAATTCTGATTGCAGGTATATTTAGGGGAGCAGTATGTAAACAATCCTACATTGTCAGACGTTACCTTTCTAGTTGAAGGTAGTAAATTTTAAGTTCTGGATACTGCTGCAGTATTTGTCTAGGATACTTGTGATTTTTGTTTTAGTGCAAGGCACATTTTTTGCTGGCCCTGTTGGGTTATAATATTAACTTAATTGTATTGCAGGTAGACGATTCTATGCCCACAGAATTTGCCTGCTTGCTTCTTCAGATGCATTTCGGGCAATGTTTGATGGTGGTTATCGGGTAAGATCCTGTCATTTCTGTCACGTGTCATGGTTTACCCACTGTTCTTCATGCACCTCTTGGGGGAGGTTGCTAGAGATTGTTGTTTTCGAACTTTTTTTTTGTCACCCAGTCTTCATTTGCATTCCAAACTCATTTAACTAATATAAACCATCGGGTTCTGCTTTCAATATTTTCAAAGCTTTACTATGTGTTCGCCCCCCTTATTGTGTGAATTGCCAAACTCAATGGGATAAGTAGCAGTGTATTATGTTTTGTTGCATAGCATGTATAGGATAGGCAGCTTGAGTTAAGGTAATATGCAATCAGGCAACCAAGATGGCTCCAACGAAATTTGTGTCCATCTTGATTAATTCCTCTGTCTAACAGGAAAAGGATGCAAGGGACATTGAAATTCCGAATATTAGATGGGAGGTTTTCGAGTTGATGATGAGGTTTGTTGAGATGTAAAGTTCAGTTTCATGAAAAATACTCTTGTAGTGAACAATTATTTAACTTGTTTCTGTTTTCTACAGATTCATTTACACAGGTTCAGTAGATGTTACATTAATTATTGCACAGGATCTCCTCAGGGCGGCTGATCAGTATCTCTTGGAGGGGCTTAAGCGACTGTGCGAGTATACCATAGCACAGGTGAGCTATGAAGGTTTTCTTTGTGCAATCTTGTACTGCTTTCAGTTGAAAGCTGATGTCTGATAAACATTCTATGTTTGCTCAAGGATATAACATTGGAAAACATTGGAAGCATGTATGAACTTTCAGAAGCTTTCCATGCCATTTCATTGAGGCACAGATGCATTTTGTTCATTTTGGAGCAGTTTGATAAATTGAGTGATAAGCCCAGGTTCGTTGCCTTAACCTGTGTACTTGCTCTTGCAAAAAGACCATTTGGCATTGAACTGAAACGTATAAATATTTGCTTCTAATTCCACTGGAAAAGATAGGAAAAAGAGTTCTAATCTGAGATCACATGACGCCTTAACCTAAAATCAAGGGGGGAAATATTTCTACTGCTGGAAAGAAAATTTACAAAAATTAAGTTGTTCTTGTGTCTATCCTTAGTAACAATATTGCATGCTTTTCACGTTGGAGGATCTCTCTACTTGCTAATTTGATTGGAACTGTGTGATAGTTTTCTAGAATAAAACACTTGTTCAAATGGGGTATTCTATTTTTTTTTTTTATATAAAAAAAGACAGGATTGGTTTCAAACTCTTAGCTGGTTCTTGACATTATTTGCAGGCACTCGCAATTAATCCAGCGCATAATACCCGAGATTCGCAATTACTTTGAAAAAGCACTCACCAAACCTCACCAACATAACTCCCAGCTGTAGATGGCTGGTCTGATTCTTCATTTCTAACTAGATATTTTTGTACAGAAAGTGGTAGATGTCCTCATTTATTTCTAGCCATTCAAATGTTCTAATAGGTTGGAAATAGGATGGCTCCTAAAATCCTAATCATCCCCGTCGCCAGAGTTATGTTGCAAATGCACTGTGAGTTTCCAAAATTAGTTCTGTTGAGAATGTTGATGGAAACATGGCCCACTCCCAACATTATTGTGTTCATGGATTGTGTTGCTTCTGTATTTTCCCCTTGGCATTAGCGAGAGATGCATCGGTTTGTGCGCAATAATAGTTGTTGCTTGAGTTATTTACTTCGCAAACGAAATAGTGGAAAAAATCCACGTCTAGAATCCTTTTTTGAAGGGTTTGGGTCACTAAAGGTGACTTTCAATGTGAACTGCATGTCACTCCAATCAGTTTTAGTGGTTCATATTTACTCTCGATCTTCAGAAATTTGTGCCCCATATTTCTTTAAACTTAATGTAAAACCATTATTTACTGATTCAGGGTGTTGTGATTTTTTGAAGAGCAAACTCGTCCTCTAGTCAGCTGAAGGTAAATGCCTATGATATTTTCATCATTTTCACTTACTATCCTTTTATTATATTTCTTACCTGAAAAAAAATCATTATATTATGTTTTGAATGTGCAATTTTAAATTTTAATATCCTATTTTCAATTTAAATAAAAAATGATGTGATTGTCTATTTTTTAAATTGAACGATTAAATTGTACTTGTTACCCCTGTAGTTCTTCGAAGGCCGAAGGTAAAAAAACACAATAAGATAATTATGTTTTTTATATTAAAAAACTTGTTTACATAATTATAAAGGTTCAGAATCAAATTGTAGTGTTTAAGGAATGTGTGCGGTATGTACGGGTTTATCATACTCCTTAAAGCTTTCTCGGCATGATTTTGCCCAATGATTTTCTTTTGATTGATTTTATATCTAGTTTTTTTTTGTTTATTTTTGAGTTTTAAAAATATTTTTAAAAAAGTTTAATTTGTTTAATTTTTTTTTTGCTTGAAATTAATATTGTTTTTAATATTTTTGAATCATTTTAATATTTTAATGTTAAAATTGATTTTTAAAAAATAAAAAATTATTATTTTAATATATTTTTAAATAAAAAATATTTTAAAAATAATTGTTATCATACAAATACGCTATTACAAAGTTGACAAAAAGCCATTATAATCAAGTTATACCAGAGGGATGGTAAAATTACCCCTCTATGGATATCTAACAAAATCTGACTCTACGAGGGGCATTTTTGTCTTGATATGCAAATGAGGATAGAGAAGAGGCACATACCTCCTATCTCGTGAAATATTCAAATCTAATTATAGATATTCATTATTCATATTGTTTTGTTATAATCTTTCGTCTTATATATATATATATATATATATAATAATTGATTTTTCAAAACAAATCATGTTTAACTATGTACAAGATTTATTGTCAAATTCAATATTTATATACACTTAATATTACTTTTTCATTGGATATTAGATATTGAATATTAATTGTGTGCGTGTGTAAATTAACGAGGAATCTCCAAATAAATTTCCTTCCCATCCCGAACTCGATTAATATTAAGCCGGGATAAGGGAAATATAATCCGTCCCAAACCTGCCTCATTGCCATCTCTATAGACGACGTACTTACAGTTCATCATACATTTCCTTTCTACACTTCGGTATATTTCTCTTCGCTAATGGGATCTACTAGCAAGGAAGCGGCCCTAGAGCTGCTCCTTTTTGTCCTGGTTTTAAAGGATGGCTCGGTTATGTTCTCTGATAGTGCCTGCATCATTTCAAGGACAAGAAACTCTTCCTCACGCGAAACTCCCCATCTTGGTCTGCTTCCATGGCGGAGGCATCTGCGTTGAGTCTGCCTTTAGCCAGGCAGAAACCAGATTCATGAAAAGCTTTACCCAATCGATCATTCCTCCTATCCATCGTTCTTGATAAACATGGCCTTGGTAATATTCCTTTTTGCACAAGAAAACTTCAATGTGAGAGCTGGTTAGTAAGCCTTCAATATCGTTAACCACCGCGGCACCACCTGCTCGGACGAACATAATCGTTTGACCATGTTTTATGCAACGCCACCCAACCACCTCCAAGCCGACGCCACGAGATGGCGCACGCATGGCAAATATAATGTAGACGCCTCTCTCTGCTTATTTTTCTTGATTATTTTTTATACTACTACTACTTTTATTATTAAATTGAAATTGGGGTTATTTTTTATTTATTCCTATTATTCCGTACGGTCTCTTGACAGAATATCAGTGAAATCTCTTATGGCCCAAAGAGGATCATACCTCGTTGATCTAAATGGGCAGTGCTGTTAACGATTCTTGGTCGAGCAGCCAGGGAAAAAGTCTACAAATTGCTTGAGCGAAAGCTCACGGATATTTGCCTCAAAAAAAGAGGGATCAGGTACGAGTCTCGGGCATAAAGTAAGCACCCAGACACGGCTGCAATATGTGTCCTCTAACAATGCCATCGATCATTCAATTATTCTTGGTATCTCCAATATGGGCCTCATACAAACTTTTTAGAAATGAGAGGCCCATTTCTATGGGGGGTCCCCTGGCCAGCAACATTCCATGTTTAGAAAGTCTTTTTAATGCAAGAAGCCACGCGCTCTGTTTCATCTGGTCCTAGAATCTTTCATTTGGGCCTTTATCATGAAGGCATTGTATTCTTTGCCCAAAATTAGGTCCACATACGCTGGACTCAGTATGTTACGGTGACGTCTATTGCTTCTTCTCCATGAGGATTCGCACGTACCAGGATGCTAATGGGAAAACAATTACAGGGCTTGAATTGACCAAAACAAAGAGGCGGCGCCGAGCAATGCTCGATTGAGTTGAATGTTTGACTCGGTTGCGTAAAGAAGTTCATAAATGCCTGGCTCGCACCATTTTTCTGAGATTCCTTTTCAAATGTGAAAAGGAGACTTGTACCCAGGTTTAGCAGATTCTAGATGAACCCCTTCTGCCATTGAGAGCCATCTTTGCAATTTGAAATGCAAGGATTCGAACCTGTTTCTTTTCCTTTCGGGTTTGTTTAATCTGTTAAACAAATGAGAATGAATGTTTGAAATGCTTAGAAAATGTTTACCTATTAAATTTTTTGAAAATATTAATGATACAATTTAAAAAAAAATACTTGAGGAATATTTTTTATAAGTTATCAAAAATAAAAAAATAAAAAAATGTTCAAGATATTTTTTTTTAATTTTATAAATATCAATAAATAAAAATAATGAGAAAATTATCGGCCGTTGATTTATTTGTCAAACACATCACGTTGAGATTTACGATATCATGGTAATTAACATAGGCGATTATTTATCACACATCTCATGCCTGGTAACATCGATCCATTGACATGTCATGGAAGGGAAAAAAGTAGGCGTGAAATTAAAAATAAATAAATTGTCTGGTGTTTCAAATACAAAGCAATATAAGGGTAAAAGAGATATTTTCATATTTTTTACTGTTTTATCCATCATTAATCAAACAAAATATAAAAAATATTAACCCTATCTTGTACATTATTAATTTTGTTTCATTTCCTTAGCATTAATTGTTTTTCTCCCATTCCGTCTTAAAAACAGGAATTAAGTGTTACATACGGCCGTGTTCTTTCAATTCAAAGGAGTGTCCCATGTTCATGTCTCATTGCGACCATGCGGATGTGTTTTTAGGCTAAATAAACATTAATATCTACACGCCTCGTTTGGAACGAAGAAGAAAAAATTGAAAAAGGAGTGGAGCAGCCGAATATTTAGATCAAAAAGTTTTCTAACGGGGTTTTTACTAAGCCTTCCAATCCTAGCCCACAAAACTGATATTCCAGCCACCTCAAGGCCCAAATATCTTTTGCTTGTCTGGAATTTCGTGGGCAATTAATGGGCCACCCTCCCACCCTATTTCATAAAACCCATCAGAACCGTCCAATCACACCAGAAACCTATTCCCACCCTCCACGTCATCAACTCAAAAACCCTAAAACTGCTCCCCCTTATATTCCTACGTTTTTTTTCCTGCCCACACTCCCCCACTTCACCTTGTGAGTTTTTAAGCGCTTCGCTGCAATCAAACCCGAGAAGAAAACCCTAGCCAGCCAACCATGGCGGCGCCGACGGAGTCCGTGCAGTGCTTCGGAAGAAAGAAAACAGCAGTCGCAGTCACCCATTGCAAGCGCGGTCGCGGTCTGATCAAGATCAACGGCTGCCCAATCGAGCTTGTTGAGCCTGAAATCCTCCGATTCAAGGCCTATGAACCAATCCTTCTCTTAGGACGACAACGTTTTGCTGGAGTGGACATGAGGATCCGTGTCAAGGGTGGAGGACACACGTCTCAGATCTATGCGATCAGGCAGAGCATCGCAAAGGCACTTGTGGCGTTTTACCAGAAGTATGTGGATGAGCAGAGCAAGAAGGAGATAAAGGACATTTTGGTGAGGTATGATAGAACTTTGCTGGTTGCTGATCCTAGAAGGTGCGAGACTAAGAAGTTTGGTGGACGTGGTGCCAGAGCTAGATTCCAGAAATCTTACCGTTGAACAAACTTTTTTTTTTAAAAAAAATTTTGTTGGACCAATCGTTTTCTTTCGGTTATGTTATGCTTATGTATTTTGTTTCAAGTTTGTTGGGTTTTAGGGAAGGTTTATTATGATTACTAGTATTACTGCTATGGATGTTCTCAAGTTTTGTCGTGGATTTTGACGTCATATGAATTTCCTTTTCGTTGAATTGCAATTGTTATTTTTTAACCTGGTTTTGCTTGTAATTAACTGTATGTGTGCTTTAGTTGCGATTTGCATTTTGAATTGTGCTTGTTATTGAGTTGAAGTTGAGTTTAGGTACCTTGAAACTAAAACTATATATGTTTTATACAGAAAATTATACCGTGCTGGGCTGCCTATAAAGGGACAATGGGTACTTACATTAATATGGTCCTAGTTCTTTAGGGCAAATGGTGCCTTTTTTAGGTTGCATTTGTAAATGAACTTTTATTAACATGGATGTTTTTAGTTATAGCAGATTTACAATGGGGACTGCTAGAGGGCATGCCTTCAGTGGTGGTAGTGCATTAAACATGTGGGTGAGGACAAATCTGCCTGGGAAATGTTGGGTTAGAGTGCATGCTTAGCATAGGTCAGGAACTTGATGTTTGATGTATAGAGTAATCACTGGGATAATCTATTTCGTTGATGGTGATTATTGCTTATGAAGACTCAGTTTTATGCTCCAGTTAATGCTGGATTTCTGCTATATGGAGGTGTCAATGCCTATTCATACGCTGATCATTCTTGCTTTAGGTAAACCTTTCTCCTTTTTTTCCCGTGCTTTAATTAGCTTAGTTTTGTGAAGTGAAGGAGCCATACAGGCGGACTGATATTGTGGCTGGGGATCAGTCACCAAATATCACACTTTACTCTTTAGTGTGAATCCAGTTGGAGAAATGAAAGAACAAAGAAACAGCTGGTGGGATGTTCCAATCCAATCTGCCATCTGGTGGGATTGTAAATGGTTAGGTCATCAGAAGTCTTCATTCTTGTACTTTAGAGCTTTCTTTTGCCAAGAGTTTTGACATTCCATTTCTTTCAATCCTGATATTTTCTTAGAAAATGAGCCTCTGTTCATCCTTTGCTGTCTCGTTAGTTATTGCAATAATGTTGCTTTATTACTCCTTGATATTTATGAATGGAGTTGCTCTTGCAACTGGAGCTATCTTTTATTATATAGAGCAGATTGGAGGATTCTTTTGTGTGGTGGGAATGTTCAGTGCCTCAGTGCTAAGTTTTGTCACTTGGAACGGGGAGCATGTGGCTTTATCTTCGGTCCCCTAGCTGAGAACTGCTTCATATGATTGCTGTGACCTAGCTTGCTGCATGGTATTAATTTCATCAAGACTAAATCGTCATGAATAGGAGTTTACTGGATGATATTTGTATCCAAAATGTCATCCTCAAACCTCTAGTAACTTGAGCAAGAACCTTTTGTTTGTCCGAGCTTTACATGTTCCCCCTTTTAAAGGCCAAGCTCTTTAGTTTTGCAGCCACAATTGACCTTGTCAAACAATGCTATCAGCACTTTTTGGGATAATGGTCTCAATGAGCATTCTTGTTAATCGTGTTAGGTATGGTAAAAAAAATATATTTCAAAGTTGGGCATACATGTCGTACTGGATCGAACGCTGATCCTTCCGACTGCGTGACAATACGAGTAGGCAAAATAGTAGCTGCTTGTTTGTTTGGAATGCTCTGTGATCGTCGTAATGCGCAGATGCTCGAAATAAGAAGAGCAATGTCGAGAGTTATAACGCAAGTCAAGCTTGGTGAAACTCGCTGCTCCAAGTCCCCATTCGATCGGCAATGGGCACACTCTCATCATGTGATTGACTTGCAATAGGCAGATCGCTCTTTGTTGGCTTTCACGGTTCTGTTGAGCCATCTTTTACAGAGACGAGTTAGGTGTAGAAATGCTCTGGTTAACTCTGGTTGTGGAGCCATTGAGGGAGATTGCCTGTTTGGTGGTTCCCCTTGATTGATGTGAGAGAATAAAAGGTTAGATTTCATGAATCAGGTGTCCTGATCAGGTTAAACAAGTGTGGAAAAGGCCACCCGGCATCTATGATCATGCCATTCGGGTTAGATGTAGATTCATCCATGGCTTTTGCTATCAAGCAACATGCAACCTTGTTCATCACGGTGCTCTGGTTAGCCTTACCAGGATAGAGGGCCTCTCTGACAGCAAACCAGGTATTTCTATAACATGGGAGCATTTTTATACCATTGCTTGTGAGAGGAAGAACATGAATGGGTATTACAACAAACCTATTTCAGAGGTCTTACAATTCGGTTCTTGAATTTTAACAAAACAAACTTGCTTCAAAGAAGTAAAAGGATGGCAAGCATCACAACAAGCTCACGATCCTAGACAGTGAGTAAAAATAAAATAATGGAATCAAAATCAATCTGTCAGCCCAAATCTATCTCAAAGTCAGGCCCAAACAAAAATATAATTCTTAAAAAACCTAGGCCGTTTCATGGATACTGATTTTCCATCACAACTTTTCAACTTTTCATATGTTTGTTATTATTAAAAAAATTAATCAATAAAATATATTTTTTAATCAAAAATATTTTTTTATAAATTATATAAAAATCAGAAATATCTTATTATTTGTTAATTATATTAAAGTTGATTCTTAATTTTTTAATTGCCATTTATTTTTTTTTGAGTTATTTTTTTCTATCATATTTGGGATATATATTTTTAATTGTTATTTATTTTTATTTGAAATAATTTATGAAATTATATATTTTTTAATTTTATTATCTTTTAATTTTTTTATCTGTCAAATTTGATCATCATTATTTTAATAATTATTTATTTTATTTGATATAATTTATAAAATTATATTTTTCTTCAATTACATCCTACAACTTTTTTATTTATAAGATTTCATCCTCATTCTTTTAATAAACTTAAAAAAAATTAAAAAATTAAAAAATTATTTTTTAACTTATTTTTCATAACCTAATAACAAAATATAGAAAAGACTTTTCTACTTATTTTTTATAATATTATTAAAAAAAAAAAAAATTTATTAGCAAGTAATCCTAGTATATAAGAAAAGGAAGCTCTTCCTCTCTTTCACAATCACTCCAAATCCCCATTTCCCTCCACACTCCATGCAACGCTCTCTTTCTCTCTCCCACTATATATAAAGATCCATATAACAGTACTATCTTTTGATAGTAACAATACACAGTTAGTTAACGCACAACCAAAGCCAAACAGAAGCGAAGAGATAGACAGAAAGTGAAAGTTGCTTTCTGATGGGGACACCGAACCAGAAACACTATTTACACACGCGTATGATCATAAACGATGGAGGATAGCCCAAACCATTAATAAATTGGGCTTTAACTTATGTTTTTGGGTTTAATTTATATGGATTTTCAGTTGAGTTTTATTAATATGGTTTTATTTGTTGGATATTTTATTTAATGGGCCATAAGCCCAATTGCTTATTCAAGTTAGAGTTTTAGTATAAATACCCTACTTTTCTAAATGTTAAGGGACTTTTGATGATTAATGAAAAATTGCAAACTTTGCAGATCTCCAATCCCCTTTCTTCCTCTTCTCTAGCTTCTTTCTTCTTTAAAGCTTCTTTCTTTTCTTGCTTTAATTCTTTTTACTTATTGTTCCGCGTCAAATTTGGTATCAGAGCACGGCTTTTAATTGTAATCGGGTTTCCAGCAGCGGTGCCCCTGCCATCTGCGACGTCTCAGCCAGTCACAGAGGCACCCCTGCCATCAGCGGCGCCTTGACCCGTCACAACGGCGCTCCTGCCATCAGCGGCGCCTCCACCCGTCACAGCCCCAGACCCACCACCGAGAAGACCTGCAAATCAGTCCACCGATCCACGCCGAGTTGCTACCTCCGACACAGACCAGCGGCAACCACCAGACTGACACCGCAGGAGACATCAGTGGATCTCCGGCCTCGGCAACACAAAACCACCCACAACAACCCACAGCGCCGCCCTTGTCTTCGGGTCCAAACCATCAGTCACAACCATCGGTATACCTGCACATCAATCCCACAGAGCGATCGGCCATTCAACATCAGCGCCGGTTACAGCCAACGATCAAAAGGACACGCCGATTCACTGCCTTCAACAACCCGCAGCGGCGCGGCCACAACAGTTCCTTGTCTTCGGTTCCAAACCAACAGCCGCAACCACCACAGACACCACCGCCTCTTCCCTTGCAACGCCAGACCCATCAGAACCGGCAGGCTTCGTGCGCCGCCGTCGACAACAGCAACAATAAGTCACAGAAGCCAGCGGCAACAGGTCGCAGAAGCTAAGGAAGAAAGGAATAAACACTGGATTTTAATTAACCTAGACACGTCACCTGCCACGTCACAAGCCTCGTCAGTGTTGACTGCCACGTCACCTGCCTCGTCAGCGTTGACTGCCACGTAACCCTTCACTGCCACATCATACGGTCAGAATTTTTTACCCATTGAAAATCATCATTCTGGTATGTTTTACACTTGTTAATCAGTTAGTATTAATATTATTCCTTGTGCTTACCCATAACTAGATTACATAGCCCACTTTTAAATTAAATTACTTTAATTTTGAGTCATTGAATATCTGATCCTCTTAGTTAATTGTGGAGCTTGGTTAAATTAGTGGGAAAACTGAAACATTGTGTTTGGATTACTTGTGTGCATTTAGAGGACTTACGCTGCTTGCTTGCACTTTTCCTGGTTTAATCTATCATTACTTAGTTTCAAAAAAAAAATAAAATTATTTTTCTTTATTTATTTTATTATTATTAGCTATAATTTTATTTTGCGTTTTACTTGCAAGTGTTATTTTGTGATCTCAATCTCAGGATTAGTTTTGCATGCATTTACGTAGTGGTCGTCTAGTAAACAATCCAGAAGTCATCGCTACCATGGACCCGAACTCCAGTAATGTTCTTAGAGATATTCAAGAACAATTACAACTTATGCGAACGGAAATGAGCAACATGTCTAATCAAATGAACAATCTTTCTGGGAGAATGGAGTCCATAGAAACTTTGCAAGTAAGACAATCTAGTGAGAGTGAACATTCAACTGACAACCCTAGAAATCCTCAAAGACCAGTTCCTCGTAGGAACCGACATCATAACCAACACCAGGGTCACAATGACTTTGATGACCCTAATGATAGTGAGCATTCCAATGACTACCATCAAAGACCAGTTCACCCTAGGAACCGTCAGTACAACCGCAATCAGGGCCATCACGAATATGATGACCCTGACGAGCGAGTCATGAGGCATGTTAAGGTAGAAGCCCCAACTTTTGAGGGCCAACTTGACCCATGGGTTTTTGATAGATGGATCCGTGACATGGATCAATTCTTTGGCTGGTATAATCTATCTGAGAATAGAAGAGTTAGATTTGCTAAGATGAAACTCATTGATAAAGCCAAAATTTATTGGAGAGATGTTGAGGATTGTTTAGAGATGAGAGGTAAACCTTCTATAACTGATTGGATCAAAATGAAACAAAAACTTCAGGAAAAGTACCTACCCCAGTCTTATAGGAATAAACTCTTAGACCAATGGAATAATCTAAGACAAGGGAATAAGTCTATCAATGAGTATATAACGCAATTTAATGATTACATGATTAGATGTGCCATAAGAGAGAATGAAGCCATGACTTTGCGTAGATTTTGTAGAGGCTTAAATGATGATCTTAGAAGAGAAGTTGTATTTCAAGGTGTATCTACCCTTGACCAAGCTTATACCTTAGTTAAAGATTACAAGTTGGTCACAAAGAATCAGTGGAAGAATCATCAAGACTCTTATAGTATCCCTACTAGGTCCCAATTCAGAAGTAGTGATTCTTTGTTAGGTGCTCCACCCCACAGACCTAATCCTAGTAGCGCCCAACTTTGTAAGAAAGATAGAGGCAAGCAAGTTGTCAATGAAGTGTCCAAGGTGAGTTCAAAGGTTAAGTGTATTAATTGTTTAGGTTTTGGTCATATCTCTTTAGATTGCACCTCGAAACCCTTAGTCATCCAAAAACATAAGGATATAGGTAAAGAGAAATATTGTAGTGTTGAAGTGTATGGGCCTAATCTTGAGGATTTTAGTGACCTAGATGGCGAGGATGTGCAAGAAGAAGGACCCAACACAATGAGTCCCAATGAGCTTGAGAATGAGGTTAAGAAAGAGTCTGATATGTCTGCTTTAATGGTAGAGGAAGTTTTAGGAAACTCTTCAGTGGAATCACCTATAGAGATAAGTATGGTCTTAGAAGAGTCTCATGATATTAGTTCTCCTGAATTATCTGATTCCTCACCCCATATGCTTGGTGTCCAGCACATCATAAGTTTAGAGCAACATGTTGAGCTTTTTGACCCTTTACCACATGCACGTGATGAGGAAGATGAAGATAATCCTAGTTTACTTGATTGTGTCCATACCATATCTACAGAGGTTTCAAATAATGTTTGTCTCATTCCACACCCTCAATCATTTAGTGTTCATAGTTACAAACCTGAGAAGCCTATAGAACACCTTCCCATATCTCCTCATGATAGGATGTCTAAGTCAGCTGAGTCGTTACCATGTAGGGTTCATAATTTGCATATTGAGATCATGAAACAAATTCAAGCAAGTAATGAACAATACAAATTTCGAGCTGATTTACTTAAATATCATAATGCATTTAATGTTGGAGATTATTTCATGATACAGATTAGACCTGAACGGTGTCCTTTGGAAACCGATCATAAATTGCAAGTAAGTGGTGCTAGACCATTCAAAGTGTTGCAAATGATTACATCAAATAATTATGTCATTAAATTGCCATTAAACTTTGATATTAGTTCTACTTTGAACATGAAAGACCTTAGTATTTATAAAATACAGCCTACCCCTGATGCTCCTTTTGATACCCCTACCTCATTATCCATATCTTTAGCACAAAAGGAACATATTAATGCTACTTTGAATGCACAAGTTGTTTTTACCAGGGATGGTGAACTTCAGCAAATCCCAGTATATGAACTCGACGACCAGATTCATACTATACTTGGATTATCAGAGAGACATCACAACAGTTTGATCCTTATCTTTAAGAGCATTATCGGAGCTGCCTTAACCTATACTCGACGGGGTCGAGTTCTTCCAACCCCGGGAGAATTGATGGGGACACCGAACCAGAAACACTATTTACGCACGCGTATGATCATAGACGATGGAGGATAGCCCAAACCATTAAGAAATTGGGCTTTAACTTATGTTTTTGGGTTTAATTTATATGGACTTTCAGTTGAGTTTTATTAATGTGGTTTTATTTGTTGGATATTTTATTTAATGGGCCATAAGCCCAATTGCTTATTCAAGTTAGAGTTTTAGTATAAATACCCTACTTTTCTAAATGTTAAGGGACTTTTGATGATTAATGAAAAATTGCAAACTTTGCAGATCTCCAATCCCCTTTCTTCCTCTTCTCTAGCTTCTTTCTTCTTTAAAGCTTCTTTCTTTTCTTGCTTTAATTCTTTTTACTTATTGTTCCGCGTCACTTTCCCTCTTCTCTCTCATCTTCTCGCTTGTTTAAATCTTTCATTTCTAGGGTTTCTTCCGCTTTCTAACTGTTTTGCTTTGTTTTTATTTTCATTTAGAATAATAAGCTGTCTGGTATTTCTGTTGTGTAAAAAGAAAGGACCTTTTTTTTTGCAGATAAAATGGAATTCTGGAGGAAGGGCTTCAATGCAATTATTTCTGTTGAACTAATATATTGATGTTACAGGAAGGAACTGTCTGACCTTGATTGCATTACAATTTCTGTAGTTGGAGTGTGGAGATGATTTATATGTGTCACACGACTCTCATTATGTTTATGATCTAATGAATTTTTGGTCCTTTTTTTCAGAATGAAATAAAACTTTTGGATATACTTTCTTTATACAATGTCTGGTTCCGTAGTCAATATTATCTGGGGTTTGTTCTTTCTTGTTACCTCTATATTGGACGGCTGATTATTTTCTAACCTTAGTTTTATGAATACACTCTTGTTCATTGTTAAGAATATTTCAACCCGTGTTTATTTTCCTTTCTTTTCCATTTTGCTTGTTCGAAAAGATGGAAAGGCTTGTCATTAAATGCTGATGCTACAGTCTTCATCCGCAGGTTTGTCTGCAATGGATGCCACTGAATTGAATTCACAACGCCGACTGTTTTCAATAAAACTGTGGCCCCCCAATCAAAACACAAGTCAAATGCTTCTTGAACGTGTTACTGACAATCTGACTACCAAATCAATTTTTACCCAGAAGTATGGCAATCTGAGCAAAGAGGCTGAGGAAAATGCAAAACGAATTGAAGATGTTGCTTTTGCTACTGCAAATGAGCACTATGAAAAGGAGCCGGATGGTGATGGAAGTTCTGCAGTACAGCTTTATGCCAAGGAATGCAGCAAGCTAATTTTGGAAGTTCTCAAAAGAGGCCCTACAATTAGGGATGAAAAAGAAGTTTTGGCATCTGACAAAGTTAGTGCACCCCGTGGCACTGTTTTTGATATATCTAAAGGTGCGCGATCCTTTATTGAGGTGAAGGAGGCCGAGGAAATACTTGAGCCATTAAAGGAGCCAGGAAATTGTTACACTAAAATATGCTTTAGCAATAGAAGCTTTGGTCTGGAAGGAGCCCGTGTTGCTGAACCCATTCTGGCCTCCATCAAGGATCAGTTGAAGGAAGTTAATTGATTTGTCAGATTTTATTGCTGGAAGACCAGAGGCAGAAGCATTCGAAGTTATGAATATATTCTCCACTGCCCTGGAAGGCAGCATTCTCAAGTCTTTGAACCTTTCGAATAATGCCTTGGGTGAGAAGGGTGTTAGGGCTTTGGGGCACTCATCAGATCTCAGAGTTGCTTAGAGGAGCTATACTTAATGAATGATGGCATCTCAGAGGAAGCAGCAGAAGCAGTTTGTGAATTAATTCCTTCCACTGAGAAGCTTAGGGTTCTTCAATTTCATAACAATATGACTGGAGACAAAGGATCACTTGCCATCTCTAGGGTTGTGTAATGTTCTCCCTTACTGGAAGATTTTCGATGTTCCTCTACAAGGGTAGGCTGTGAAGGAGGAATTGCCTTATCAAAAGCACTCGAGACTTGCACCCATTTGAAGAAGCTTGATTTGCGAGACAACATGTTTGGAAAAGAAGCAGGAGTTGCTCTGAGTAAAGCTCTTTCCAAATATGCTGGTTTGACAGAAGTTTATCTGAGCTATCTTAATTTGGAAGATGAAGGTGCCATGTCCATTGCTGGTGCTCTCAAGGAATCAGCTCCTTCACCGGAAGTCCTGGATATGGCTGGAAATGACATAACAGCTGAAGCTGCTCCTATTGTAGCTGCTTGTATAGCAGAGAAGCAGCATCTTACGAAGTTGAACTTGGCCGAAAATGAACTAAAGGATGAAGGTACTATCCAGATCAGTAAGGTCTTGGAAGAAAGCCATCTGCAGTTAAAGGAAGTTGATATGAGCAACAATTCTTTAGGAAGATCTGGGGCTCGAGTCTTGGCAAAGGTACCGGTGCAGAAGCCTGAGTTTAAATATTTGAATTTCAATGGTAATTTTATCTCTGATGAAGGCATTGATATTGAGGTGAATGAATTGTTTGAGAGATTCCCTGATAGGCTTGGATCCGTCGATGAGAATGATCCTGAAGGAGGTGGCGATGAAGAGGAGTCTGGAGAGGGTGAAGATGATGAGCATGAGTTGGAACGGAAACTGGAGAATCTTGAAGCTAACAAGGATGAATAAAACTCTGCTTTATTGGAGCCTTCGGCAGGTAATGATGATGGAGACAGTGACAGCATTTTGGATTGACTGTTCTCTTAAATTCGTAGCAAGCATAACCGTGAAAGTGGCTGGGCGAGGCTTGGAATTAAAGCATAATTGATGTCCGTAGCTTAGGTTTAGTGAGATCTACCCATTTTTCTGTATCATCGTATCGTGACATTTTGCATTTCAGGGGCGTCCAGAGGCTTTGATCGTGTTTGGAAACGGGGAATAATTTTTATTTTTAAAAATATTATTTTTTTTATTTAAAATTATTTTTTATATATATATATTTTAAATCATTTTGATATGTTGGTCTCAAAAATAATTTTTAAAAAATAAAAAAAATATTATTTTGATGTATTTCAACATGAAAAATACTTTGAAAAGCAACCGCAACTACATTTCCAAACATGTTCTTAATTGATTAAAATGTTATGGCACTTCGATGCTTTAGTGATTAGTGATTGAGATTTTTTAAAAAATATTATTTGTTTTGAAATGTATTAAAAAAATTATTATTATTTTTAAAATTTTGTTTTTGATATTTTTAAATTAAAATAATTAAAAAACATAAAAAAATATATTAATTTAAAATAAAAAAATAAAAATAGCTAAACAATGGTTCAACTGTTGTGTCAAACATGCTCTTAGGTAAGCTTAGACTTCCCAATTGTCTTCCAGGGTGCTATCCTTTATTGAGTTTTATTAGGATGTTAAGGTTTCAGATATTAGATATTATTGAGAAGGTTACTTGGATATTTTGTCCATATAATCAAGAGCTGCAACCTATT
Organism: Populus tomentosa; assembly: GCA_018804465.1. NCBI lineage: Eukaryota > Viridiplantae > Streptophyta > Magnoliopsida > Malpighiales > Salicaceae > Populus > Populus tomentosa. The sequence goes on along the minus strand of CM031983.1, from coordinate 10,190,473 downwards.
TGGGATTTAGTTTGTTCATAGCTGAGCTACTGTTTCACACGTGCTCTATCTACTAACAATAGTTGAGTTGCTTAAGCTTCCTGGCTCTTGCATATTACTTTTTCTGAGCATGTGTAGCCTCCTGGGGGTTGATTATAAAAAAATACCTCTGATATCTCGAAAGCAAACTCGTGTTTTGGCATATGGCAAAAGTTATTTTTTATTTGAAAAATATATTAAAATAATTTACACACACATTAAACTAATTTAAAAATATTAAAAAAACTAATTTTAAACAACAAAAAAATAATTTCAAGTTATAACAAAAAACAGATTAAACCTCAATTCCAAAGAATCTTGATATTTTTTTTTTTCAAGTTTTCTTTGTTTTCATAAAAATTTATAGGTAAACCTCAAGAATAGATACACTCAACTTTATCATTAAACAATTTTTTGTATCAATCTTATCCTGGAACTTGTAAAAAAAAATAACGACTTGCATCTATTTTTAAAACTTTTCATCTACATTTCCATCTCAACTATATATTTTTTTATATATAAAAAAACAAACGATATAATTTTATACGAGTTATTCTAACAGTAGAAATCTCTAGTGAAAATATCATGATGGTAAAACTAACATAAGAAATAGTTTGGAGGTATATTTGAGATTTACCCAAAATTTAATATCTTCCCTCGCATGATGGATGAACCACAGATACCCCAGGCCAAAGCCTTATTTCCACATGAAAACAATCTTGAAAACCATAAATAATAAGAATAAAAGTGCATGTCATAAATCAGGGAACATCACATTAGTGCTAATATGTTACAGGTGCCAATGAATAGGAGTGGTCATTACCCATGCAGACATCTAGATTCACCACCCGACCACCAGCTTATGTATGCTGTTGAAAATAATGATGATGATGATGAGGTGCTATTCATAAATTAGGAAAATGCTGCATCGGCTGCTTACGTTTGAGCGAAGTTACAAATGCTAGAATCAACAGAGATGAAGCATCGGAGCAAGTACTGGAAGCAACTAATTTAAAGGAGGCAACGTCTAACTACACCAGCGACGGCACCAACGAAAGCCTGGTGCAATGGAGCAGCAACCCAAGACTTGGGGATGCTTCTGCACCATCTCATCACAAAAACGTGACGACATTTTGCTGAATTACATCAAGCCCACCCATTTCCTTTTACGTTGGAATTCTGCCCTCTAGAGTCCGATGACGAACTTGGAAAAACATAACTGGATCTCTTCTTCTTGTAAGTATTCCATGTAAATATTTGCCTGTTCCAACCACTTCCCCCAACACCTTGTTCAGATTTTTCTAAAACCTGATAGTCTGTTTTTTCAGTGACTGCCTCGTCAGACTGGGGTCTTTTCGGGGCAGAAGCATAGGTATCCTCGCTTGTGCCCTCACTTGCCACGGGCATGTTATCATTCCTCATTTCCAGAACCTTTTTCTCCGTTCCTGCACTATTATTGGCAGTATCATTAACTTCAGACCGAGTTTGTTCTTGTTTCTTTCCTTTACTTGATAATTTGGATATGTCTTGTCCATTTTCAACAGCCTTCATCCACTGTAAATCACTTAATGTGTCACCGTATGTCACCTCCTTTCTTCTCCGCTTTCCCAAGACACCAGTACTATTCTGCTCAAAACCTTTGGCCTTATCTTCCTTGCTATCAGGTGCTTGATATGCCCATTCAGGTACCTCATGCTCTTCCATGAGACGAGATCTGTAATCCTCCTGTTTTCTTCTTTCCTTGTCCATCTCCTCAAAAATCCGGAACTCTTCTTGAGAACGGGCCGCAAGGCGGTTGATCTCTCTCTCACTTGGCACATCTGTTCCAAGTGAGCTAGTTCCTCTACGCATGATGTCCTGTAACATTTCTCTTCTGTCCTGAGCTGCACAGGCAAAGACATGCCACGTTAATGCATTGCTTAATCCATACAAAAAAGGTGAAAAGGGCGTGGCAGAAATCCAGTCCAACCCTTGACGATTCCAAGTCTGAATTTAAAAGAAGATTTCTGTTGAAAAGAAAAGGATGCAAGTGACCACTTCCATTATCGTTGGAGGATAACTTAACACTGTGAAATTGGAAAGATGACTAGACCAAAGGTTCCTATGATACAGTCCATCAGTATCTGAAATCATGGCTGTCAAACAGCTAAAGAATATAGAAACACATTAGCCAACATACAGACTCGATGCTTTATCCTATTCAGTAGTCGCAGGAGGTCCAAGAGATGTCCCGACCAGTGCACTCATCCCTTGTCATTCTCAATTATCACTATCATTAGTGGTTTTCATGCATGTGTAAACATGTTTGATGCTACAATTTTTTAGATGAAATCAATGATGACGAATCTATAAAAAATATTAAAGCATATATGATCCACAGTTGTCAGAGCAAAAAATTATGAAAATTACCCTCCTGACTGCAGCAGTAACATCTTGCCAGTAAGAGTATACATGCCCCAAGTTGGAGCAATAGCAAACAAAAGAATAACAAAACATTGCCTCCTTTACTATATGGATACTTTGTAGCTAAATGCATGGAATCTAGATGGATATACCTGTGGATGTAGTATTAAAAAGTCCAGCCTGGATGACCTTGGCATCAATGCCCTTCTTCTGTTTTGCACGCTCCAAGATTACCTCTTCAACCGATCCAACACTAACCAAAACAAAAACCCTGACTTCCTTCTTTTGTCCAATACGATGTGCACGATCCTCTGCCTGCTGGTCCATTTGGGGGTTCCAATCACTATCAAAAATTATCACAGTATCTGCTGTTTGTAAATTCAAACCAAGACCTCCAGCACGAGTGCTCAAAAGGAACATGAAGTAAGGAGAGTCTGGAGCATTGAATTTCTTTAGTAAAGTTCCTCTTTCCTCAGTTTTTGTTGAGCCATCAAGTCTAAGATACTTGTAATCATGAAGTTGCAAGTAAATTTCAAGAATATCCATAAGACGAGTCATTTGTGAAAAAAGCAGGACTCTATGATCAGTTGCATAGAGTTTTGGGAGTAAGCGGTCAAGTAGCTCAAACTTCCCTGATGCTCTCATGATTTCATCCTTCCTCCACATATTATAGTCCCCAACAAAAAGATACGGGTGGTTGCAGCACTTCCTGAGCTGCATTGTAAGGTTCTGTAGACTCTTTGATTTTCCCGATCCTGTAAATTGATCTTTTCTCATTAAGTTTCAAGTTTTTGCACTTTTAGTGAGTATTTCACAATATTGATAAATAACCCTAAGCATTCAATCATGAGGTCATACACAAAGCAAAAACAACAATCGTTACATTTAATAGAGAGAAAAAGGAGCAAGTATAGCAGGTAGATATATAGGAAAAAATGACACTAGAGTTCTCTATAGAAAGTGGTAGATGATTGGTGCTAACAAATGCACAAGTGGTCAAGCTATTTAACAGAAAAATTCTGTGGTAGCTAATGAGTATTTCAAATGAGTGCGCTCAGAGAGATGAAAAAAAGGGAAGGGACGGGGTAGGAAGAGCCAAAAAAACAGCAGCTTTCCAAAAGCAGGAAACATATATCCCAGAAAAAAAATTCAATGACAAAAAATGAAAGACAGATAATGACAAAAATTCAAAGCACCCGCAAATAAAGACTGTCAAAAAACACAGGAAAAATGAAGAAATATTGGATGTAGGAGCAGAAACAACAAACCATTTTGCAGCCCAACCCTGCCCATCTCTGTAACTTGTTGGTAATATACTTTCTGCCATGCTGACAAATCACATTTTAGTATAACCTGAGATTTCCCAGGAAGATATTTCTCCACCTCATCTTTTTTCCTCCTCAAAATGAATGGCCTTATAACCTGAGAATCATGCAAATGAATCAGGGTAAAGGTTCAAGAAGATTTCAGAAAAAAATGAAATTTCAAGGACACCTACATTATGCAAACGACGAATGATCAATAGCTGTTCTTCATCGGTAAGAGAGACTTCACCCCGATCAGCAAAGGGAGCATTAAACCACTCTTCAAATTTGTCCTCGGAATTAAAAATATGTGGGAGGAGAAAATTAAGCAAGGACCACAGTTCCTGCAAGCTGTTCTGTATTGGAGTCCCAGTCAATAGAAGTCTGCGCTTAAGCTGATAGCTGCATGCAGGTTAAAATTCAATTAGAAAAGCCTTTGAAGTGTCTTATATAACCATGTCCAAAGTACTATTTGATTCCATGAAAACCGAGGACATAACAAATCTTTACAACTTTTCAACAGTAGATAGCAACCACCTCAGTACACATTGCAAAGTATCATGCTAGTGCACCAGATAATCATGATTTGATCTTATCAGGTGAAAAGGATGATAAAAGAAGTAGTGTTCATTTGCTTTCATGAAAAAGAACTTCACAGTGTAGCAACAGAAAAAGAATAATCCAAATAAGTATCCTATTGTTGCCTGCTGATCCAAACTTCAGTGGAGACAAAAAAATGAACATAAAAAAAGATTCAGCTAAGAAATTAAAAGACCAAAAATAGAGTTCATGGAGACAAAAAATGACAGGAAAGTACACATGTAGGACAATACCCCGCAATAGTCTTTGCCAGAGCACACTCGTGATTCTTTAATCGATGCCCTTCATCAACTATCATGTATTGCCAGTGAATTTTTTTCAAAAAAGCTTTATCTCTCATGATTAGATCATAATGTGTGATCAACACCTGCAAGTTCCCCTCTCTTGATAGCTGTTCCCTTATGGCCTTTCTCTCTTCGAGACGTCCATCATAAAGAAAAGCTTTAATCCTGGACAAAGAAGCAAATACATGAGCAATTTCAAATCAAATGCTACTTGAGCATGCATACTCGCACACACAAGCACCCTGAAAAAGAAACCCTGAAATTAAATGTATTTGCATACTCATTCTCCTCAATCCATGTCGAGAATTCATTGATCCAATTTGGTAGCACAGCCTTTGGAGCAACTATCAAGTGTGGCCCGCAGACACCCTTTGTCTCCTTAAGATATGCTATTAACGAAATTGTTTGTATTGTTTTCCCCAACCCCATCTCGTCAGCTAAAATTCCATTTAAATTGTTGTTGTACAAAGACAGCATCCACTGAAGTCCTTCTAACTGGTATGGTCTTAATTGTCCACCTTTAAGTATGGATGGCTGCTCAGTTACCTGCATTACAATGTACAAATAGTTAGATTCTATGATTAAGACTAGTATGAACAACAAAAGTTGCATGGAATCGCAATCACCATTCTGCAACCAGAAAGATTTGCATAAGTTAAACAGCACCAAGAATCACTGCTCAATATAAGCCACATTGGAGATCATGCAGCAATGGGAAAATATACTGTCTATTTGGACTTGCATTCTATTTTGGCAGTTCAAGAATTTTTCTTTCTATAAATCCCAAAAAAAGTTCAGCAAGGTTGACGCTTCACATGGTCTCATATGCTGAATCCTTGGGTTAAATCATTTTGTTATTTAGACTCTTATTCTATGGATGATGGGTGAGCAGAAACAAAGTATTTGCAGTATTAAAGAAAAACAGGTGTAACTGGCAGTTTAGTTGAGATTACAATCTAATAGGATCTTTGAGTGGTATGTTTTTTTTTTCTTTGATTCTAAGTTGATCAGCAGCTTCGTTAGAATTTTCTGATTCAGGAATCCAAATTCTAGAAAGACAAAGAGGCTAAGGATATAAATAACAACAATAGTGGAATCCTAACACTAAGTTTATTGGGAGAAATGAAATCGCATTTTTTATCTTCATCTCCTCTAATTTCCATGAAAAATACGAGAAAAAAGAGGGGATGTGCAATATCTGATCCATTGCTTATCTTCATCTCCTCTGATCTCCATTAAAAATAAGAGAAAAAAATATTTAACCATACTAATCTGCGAAAACTAGAAAAAACCAGGAATGTCTGTACTAAAAGAGCCAACAAGTGTGTAACTAGCAGGTGGGAATGACACTGACAACTTGGTCAAAATCTGCTTGTGGCAGGGACAAGACAGGACAATTTATTAGAGGTGAGAGGGTTAACTCCCATTGTATAGTCCAAGGCATGATGGATCTCCCAAAGAACAAAAAATAAAAAAACTGTTTAAGAAAACTAGTTTCACTTGAGCAGACATTTTTTGTTTTCCAGAAAATTGGAGAGCTATAAAATCTAGTTTCGAACATAAAGGTTCACCTCTAGCCAATAAGCACATTTTGTAGCAGTTTTTATTTGTCTTCTTGGAAAATTGAATAACTCGCCACAGGTAAACACAACCAAGTGTTATGGTTTGCAACTAGATGCAAACTTGCCTAATGTGATATCATTCCTCTAACTTCTCTTGTTTTCTAAGGTTTGTTGTCTCTTCCTCCTCTCTCTCTCTCTCTCCAAATTCTGATGCTAAACTTACCAAGTATTTTTCATGGCAGACGCCCTCCAAATTCCTCCTTCGCTGCTCTAATCACCTCCAAACCTATCCCATCATCACTCCAACATGAAAGCCATATTATTCTGACTCTTTGTACATTAATTAACCTCTTAAATGAAACCCCAAAACTCACTATTTAGCTGCTTTCAAAAGAAAGCCTTCATTAATCCCTTCCAATCAACCTTTAGCCACCAGAAATAATTTCAGCAACTGACAAAACAATTTCCATGTGCCACATCAAATGATAGCTCCTAAATCCCCAGTTCAACAACCACAACCCGTTACAAAATGAAGCAGGGCAAATTCCAATAACCTGCCCAACATCTGCAGCATAGGACCCGCACTATCTTCACGCCCTCAAACTAGAAAACAGTTAGCTTTTGATGCTGCAACCAGCCAATTAAGTGTGCTTTCATCTATTGACCATATTATCTATACACCAAAAGAAATAACAAACTCAAACAGTCCATGCAAAAAAACTCAACTATCTATCCATCTCAAATAAATGTGAGAAGGGCGACACTGAAGACCATACTCACTCAAGCAAGATGAACATAACCTTTTGCATGAGACAGCTTCCAATTCCATGTGCTTGGATTCAAAAGCCAAGACTGGTGGCCAAACACAGCTTAGGGTAATTGCTATAAGGAGCTGGTAAATAGACAGTTTGATACTTGAGCATTCACTTGCGAGCACCGATTAACTCTAATCTAGTCATTCCCACAAGTGTATGGAAATCTAAACACCATGCCAACTAGCTTACACATTGCAGGAGAAACACAAAATGATTGAAATTTAAACCATGGAAATCAAATACAAGATCTGCATAGGAAAATCCGGAGATAAAATGACACAGAATAAAGATTTACTATTTACCTTCTCCTGAATTGAATGAATAGCTGAGTTATACTGTCGCTGGCCTTCAAGCAAATCACCACTATCATCATTAATATCAGAATCAATGATTTCATCTTCCTCGGGACATGTATCAAGTGGACTTTCATTCCTTGAAGCATCCAACTCAGGCGAATCAGCTTCCAAGTCTTTTAAAGGTTCAATACCATCAGAATGTTTTGCATCTTTTTGGCGCTGGACTGCAGCTCCCAAGTTAACAAGTAGTTTATTTGTTTCTTCAAGAAGCATTGTAAGTCGTTCATTCTTGCTCTCCTTTACCATTCTCATATAAGCTTCTTGATCATCAGCCTTCAGGGCTTGGAGCCTCAGTTTCTCTGCCCGAGTAGCCCGCTGCCTCTGCCTTCCATGCCATGCCTGTCAAAATATGATAACATTAAGTAGTAATCAGTCGAACTGATAAATAACCAACAGATCTCATCTTCCTGATTACAGAAGATAAAAAATGAAAAAGTTTCATAGGCTAAAGAGTTTTGTGGGCTAGTTTCTTTCTAACATTCTGTAACTAGTCACAAGAAACAGATCCATCACTGAACTCAATTTAGCTGTACACAAAAATTTCAATGGCAAACAAGACTTAATTTCATATTAATATCACCTAATAATGCTTTGAAGCTTTCCATCTAAACTTTTCTTTTCCTCTTTTCCTTTTCCTGTGGAAATGATATCCAATCCCCTCTCTCTTTTTAACTATGTGCTTCTGATACACTTAAACTCCATGGTTATCACTTCAGTTAATCATACAAATTCCATATAAAAAAGGTTTAGAAATCCCTCATCCATGCAAATGTCTAAGCTACTCGGATTATATTAGCAGACTATACAAAGTAGCAAGATTGATAGAGAGTAGAAAACCTGAATCCCATCATTCCTTTGCTTCCTCCTTTTAAGAGTAGCCTGAACTTGCAATTGGAACTCTCGGACTGCATTGAGTATTTCTGCAAAAAATTTCCTTTTTCTAGTCTCCACATGGTTCCTTTCTTCCTCTTCCAACCTTGACAGCCTCTGCAATAGAGATTTTCACAAATCATCGGAGCATACAACAGAAAACAATACATTTGACAGCAAACAAATTTTGTTTTCCTAGTTAACCAATTGAATTGTAAATCTTAATATCCAAAACTCATATATTTCATCTCAACTTGCTATCATCTTCTGGAAAGAAAATTATATTTAGAGAGAGATAAAAGATACTTTAGTTGACAACATATTTCAACAATCAACAGCTAAGATTGTATATAGTACCAGTATTGAAGGGTCAGAACCTAGGTCCACAACATCAGGTTGTAGATTTCAACTTGGTTAATGAGAGAGAAGTGGGGCGCACTAACAGATGTTATATGCCATCTAGAATGCCCAAATTCCAAAAAATCCCCCGATTTGGAATATGAGAAAAGTTTCACAAAAAGAAAGAAAATGAACATGAGAAGAAATAACCTCAGCATCTCGTTTCTTCCGGAATTGATCATCAGCTTCCATGGCAAAAGCATCTCCTATACCATATAATGGACGGGGCAATCTCATAATACCCCAGTCAAAGAGTTGCTTGTCAGGAAACGTACAATTCAAACGAAGCCAGTACTCTGAACTCACTTCAGATCGAACTTTGCTCTGCAACTCTGCTAGCTGCCAGAAAAAAAGTCCTTGCCCACAAGGACAAAACAGGCGTCATCCCTCAATTTCCAAATAAAACAATGAACAGAACCCATCTATCACCATGAATCCAAAAGCCCCTTTAGCAACATATCTAAGAAAAAATAACTATAAGATTCTACAGTGAAACCAGTCAGCCAGCATAAATCTAATTTGGCTAAATTTAGCATTCCTTCACTGGATTCTAAAATCTTTTAGGATATCAAAACCAAAAGATCAGCAATGAAGCTTTTCCTAAAATCTAATGGGGGAAAGCAGATTTATTCTAATTATAGATATTCAGTGGCTTCACCACCCAAGCAGACAAGTTTCTTGGAGAAGCATCAATCATATTGTTAGAACAACCAAAGTTTGCCTTGCCTTCAATTTAGATTGAAGCTTTTACTTTATCAAGTACAAATACAAAAGCATGCACAAACTTCATAAAACTTTTCATACCAAATTTTAACAAATCAAACTTACCTTTAGTCCATGAAGTTCAAGTAAGCACTTCATCTGCAGGTCTTCACCTCTGGTTGAAGAAAGTTCTGATCCAAAACATAAAATGCATCAATAAATCCTTTCCAAGAATTAATCTCTAACGACGCAATCAACAAATAGGGTAAGTACACTGTCACTATTATTAACAAATTACCAAAGTAATTACCAACGACAAAAGACATTAGGCCCAAATATCAGCAGGCATAGCAGCCAAGTTCTGTGAAAGAGGTATCTTAAACAATTACCAACAACAATCCAAATCATGGGAACAAACAAGCGAACTAAATTAAAATTCCCACATGAAGCATTTCATGAGTGAGACGGTATAATGTGATGTCCTGAGAGGTAAAGATTATGTAAAAGAGATAGCAACCTTCAAGTTCATTTATGCGATGCAGAATATGGCTTTGATATCGATTTTCCCTCAGTTCTGCAAGAGCAAAACCCGACATGCAATTTGGTCTTTGCTTTGAAAGTGCATCCTCAAATTCAGTCATCAAATCACCTCTGATGGAAATCACAGGATTACCCTGCTGTGTTATGTTAAATCCACATTCCAAAAGCTATATCAGAAACAACAAATTAACACATAAATTGCAGACTTCAATAGCAATGTCAACTAAAAACAGCAAGAGAAATTAACAGGAAAATCTCCATTGCAAGGAAATTGATGTCTTGTTTCTCAATGTAAGAGATTGGTGTAAACTCTACAATACAAAGACCATCAGCAAATAAGGAGCGGAAACAATCATTATTCAATTTGACCTGCCTTATAGGAAAGGGGAAAAAAAGTAAAGCACAAGGAAAAACAGAGAGAATTTATCTAAGTAAACCAAAACTGCTCCACGTGTTATTCTTTAAACAAGGTAACACAACAATGGGACCATTATAGAAGAGCAAGAGAAGCCACAGAACTTTCCGACAATGGATGTGTATATGCTCAACATAAACTGTCAGTTTAGATAGTCAATTACAGTACAGTAAACATACATATCTAGTCCAAAGATTAACAATGAGAAAACAAATCATAGTCATTAACCGCGAAGAAACCTAACCCCAACAATCCTCTTCACTGCATAACTTCATTGACACTATCACAATCTTGTGGTTCAAGAGGAATACAATACTAATTCAAAAATCCATGAAATTTTCACACGTGCACCACGCAAAACAAAGATAACAAGAAACAATTTCACACGCGCAGAGAAGAAAACACAAAATTTACAGCACCCGCAATCCCCAACCAACCCTAACCTCGAAATTCTCCTCTTAAACAACATACCCTAAAACCAAAATCTAAAATCCCCCTTCAGAAACCCCAAATTTTCAAACTTTTGACAGAAATTACCAAAAGGGCATCCCAATTGCCTCAGGAAGCACCCAAATTCACAAAATTAAACAAATTCCATGACCCAAGACCCCAGAAAATCAAAAGGGCATCTCAAAAACACGTACCAATCGGCTTTTATCTTGGGTCCCACCGTCAAAATCAGCGTTGCCGTCATCTGAATAGATTGAAGAGACGGTGTCGAAGAGATCAGGAGGGAGAGGGAGATCGCGAGAGACAAAATTGAGGGCAGAGATCAGAGACTTTGTCTTCTGAACATGGTCTTCTAGCGTGGAGGAGGTGGAGGCGGCTGGAGAGTCTTGTTGACGGTGGTGCTCAAGCTGAGGGACCATGGCGATTGGCGGGAACGATTTTAACGGTCCTTTGTTTTTATTTTTTAACGGTTTTTGTTTTTGAATTATCGCTGCTGTGCCTGTGTTTTGTGTTTAAGAAGGGGCGCAAACACACGCTTTACTCGCTCACTCACTAATTTGGCAAAGACCACTCTTTCTTTCTTTTCTGTCTTCAGCGTTTTCTCTCGCTCCTCTCTTTTTGGGAGAGAGTAGGAGGACCGTGTTACGCTTGGGGTTTACTGCTAGTGGTACTATTTCCCTTCTTTTATATTGTTCTGACCAAACACGCCTCTATTTTTTTGTGACATTACAAGATTGCCCTTATTAACTTATTTATAGTGCTAAAACGCCTCCATGCCTGCTTGTCTAATGCTCGGTACTGCTACCGCTGGGTGCTTCGTACAACTTTTTTAAGTTTTATTTGTTTATAAATATGTTAAAATAATATTTTTTATTTTTTAAATTTTATATCTAACATTAATTTATTAAAATGATTTAAAAATATAAAAAATTAAAAATTAAAAAAAAAAAACAATATAACCACAATATGTATATAGTGTTTTAAATTACAGTTAAAAATTAAAAACATTATTTTTATTACCTTTTTATTTAAATTATGTAAAACGCGAATCATGCCACATAGACAAACGAAAGAATTTTGCTTTGCCCACTTCCCTGATCTCTAATTTTTTAACCAAACATATTTTCTTTATCTAGTGCATGAATTGTATGGGAGGAGATCGGGAGCTCGGTGCTCTCTCCTCTCTTCTTTTTTTAGGTTCGTGTTAATAAATACAATGAGGATAATTATCTAATTATTATATATATATATATATAAACAATCTTTGATATGAAACTCGAAAGGAGTATAATTCAGAGAAAATATTTAAATTTAAAAGATAAAAAAAAAACATATAGTTCAATTGATATTCGTGAAGTTATGTCTTTAAAATTCTTAAATTCAGAACTGTGTTAAAAAAAAAAACTCGTTAGATATACAAGCATGAGATGTGATTTTGGCTGCGATGCTATTGTGTTGCGGACCACATAGACAATGTTGTGGCTTGGGTTGTATTTGAAAATATTATTAAGATTGTTTTTTAAAATATTTTTTTATTTAAAAATATATTGAAATAATATTTTTTATATTTTTTAAAAATTATTTTTAATATTAGTATATTAACATAATTTAAAATTATTAAAAAATATTAATTTAAAATAAAAAAAATTATTTAAAAAATATTTTAAAAATACAAAAAAAAAAATAGAAAGAAGATTCATAACTTGGCATAGGAACGCTGCTGGGTCAAACTTTCAACAACTAATGCATAAGAGGTTAACGAGTAACTAGATGGGTGCTCCATGTTTCATCACGAGGTGGGTTAATTTTTAATGGAACGTGAAAAAACAAAGTTCAAGCAATGTTAGTGTGTTTTAAAAAAGAAAAAAATCTAATGACTTAAATTATATACCGGTTTAATTCTATTTATTTTGTTATTATTTGGGTATTCTCATATTATTTTAAAAGGTAAAATTAGTCTTATTTATGGTTTGTGGTTGTCCCTTCTAAAAAATATGCTTTCTAGGAATCGAACTTGTATTCTTACCCTTGTAGGGATATAACAATGCCTTAACCGCTAGACCAACACTTCATTAATATATACCAGTTTAATTGAATTACACAATAAAAAAAACCAACAATAGTAAATGCATTAAATCTACAAAGAAAAAGTGATAATGATTGCAGGTAGAAAACAAACACTTGAAATAAGTTAGAAAATCATTGAATTTCACAATAACCCCATGATAAAGGACATAAGTGATACAAAATAAAACTAACAAAAAAAAATCTTGACTCAATATTATGAAGTGGCATAAAAATTCCATGATCTAGGTGGTGATGTTGAGCTAACCTCAAAAAAAGCAAAACAAAAAAAGTTTCATCTTTAATAAATCAAATATTAAATTATAAAATTGAAAAAAATTAATGAAAAAAAATTAGAAAAAAACATTAATAGCAATTTGGGCTAACACTTTATACTTGTGACCCGAGCCATGAAATTAAACACCGCATAAAAAAAAATCATGAAGTGCAATTCTTGGCCAATAAAATATTGAAAAGTGAAATTGAAAAAAAAATTAAAAAGTATACGAGGTAGAAAAAAATCAAAAAAATAGGGACAAAAATTAACATAAAAATAAAATAAAATAAAATGATGCAAAAACGTTGCGTCAATTTGAGCTAACATAGTAAATTTGTAACCTGAATTGTGAGGCAGGTTATCACAATAGAAAACCAATCAAAAATAAATAAAGAAGCTAAATCTTTAGTAAACACAATGTCGAAGGATAAAAATTCAAAAGAAAAATAGTGAAAAAAAGAGATTGATGTCAATTTGGATTAACATTTCATATTCATGACCTGGGTCATGAGACCGAGATTACCGCATACGAGAAAATAACAAAGACTAATTCGTAACTAGTATAGTGTTGAATAATGAAATTGAAAAAATAAAATCATCTGTTTTTTTAAAAAAGAAACCAAAGCCATTTAAAAGGCAATTGAAAGGGCAATGATTAAATTTAATATAAAAATAAAATGACGAATGATGGATTAAAAAACAAATTTAACTAGGAGATAGATATTTTAAAAATTAAAAATCAAAAGAATAAGAATCAATTTTGTTATAAAAATAAAAAAGAACAAATATCAATAAATAAAATTGAAAAAACAATAAAAAAACAAGAACTACGATCGAAATCAAAGAATTCAGGAGGACAAGTTTGAGCATTAGCCAGGTTAGGGGAGACAAAGAAGCAGGGAGGAAAAAATCTCAATTGTTGCTGAACTAGCGCTAATCCCAATACATGCTCCGCTTCATTAATTGCGCCTCCACTCTCCACTTTGAATGACATGGTGGTTGGTCTTTTTGGTCATTGCAAGGCCCTGCTTGCACCACCTAAAAGTCGTTGACGTCTCTTACACACACCATCGATTTTATTATTTTTAAATTATTTTAATTTGTGAAAATGACCTAATTGCCCCTTAAACCATAAGCTAATTACAAATTACAACCACAGTGACATGACAAAAAGCTCTCTGGACTAAAGCCTATGAAAATTTTACTCCAAAATAAATTTTGAAATTTTATTGTGCGCGAGACTGTTAAAAAGAATAAAAAGCCCCTTAAACGTAAATCATATCACAATATATATATATACATATATATATAAAGAGTGTGTTTTCAAGTATGGTATTGGATAAATGTTATTGTGGACTGTTATATTAAAATTACTAAGTTTATTTTTTTTGTAGAAAAAATAGAAGTTTTAGTGTAGTCAACTAGAGCCAACATAACAATGCTATAAAGAGGTTTCATCAACGCGTAGCATGTAATTAGTAGCTGTAGCGACATCTCCCTTCCTTTTGTAGGGGAACGGGAAATGCCAGGGGAGACGACGGGCCAGCCCTGTTTTGATTTGAGGAGCCCGTTGGCTGATCCACTGATCGGTTGTGATTCATGTTACTGGTAGAAATTAAAAAAAAAAAATGGCATTAATGAATTGACCAATCCATCACCAAATTTTTTCAGAAAATTTACTAGAAAGAAATTACAAATTTTGCAACCATGCAGCTTAAACCAGACAATCTTCCAAGTTGCAGGCAACCAATTCCAGAATCTTCAAAAAATGTGCTTTTGGGAGCCTCAAAGGATCAAGAGCAGAATGGCCACCTGGCTGACTTCTGGTAACTTCAAAGCTGAACTCTATGCAGTGCTCGGTTGATTGGTTCTTGAAAATACTGAAGTGAGATGAAAATTGCTTCCTGTTGAAAAGATACATGATTTAATCAGATCACATGTTTCTGTTGATAGATAGCTATCTTGATACATGGACGAGAAGCCAATCAAAGAGTAACACCTCAGTTCGAATAGTCCGACTTCCTTGATGGGGGCATGTGTTCAGGTACGAATCAAATACCTCACGGACATTTTTACCCTTAAAGAAGAAGAAATGCCAAAACCAGTATTCAATAGGTAATTCTCAAACAAAAATATGCTGAATCAACCGCAGGTTAGCAACTAACAGCTTGAGCATGTGCCATCAAACAGGTTTGAATCAAGTATAAGCAGCATATATATGAGAAGTGTTGTGTCCCTCCACACACCCCAGAAAAAAAGAAAAAGAACAAAATGATAGCTTTTTCAACAATGGCAATGGATGATTCAAAAGAGCAATACCTTTAGGTTACTGTCTTCTTCAATACTCTCTTCCAATCCAGCAAGCCCGCCAAAAGCAATCAAGAGATGCCTAACGAATTGAACATACAATAAAATTATCTATGGATCACGATTAAATAAAATGCATAGGCGTTACTACTTTATACCAACATATGGCAGAACTAAAATTAACATGCCTAAGGCAGATTACAATCCTCCAATGGCACTGCATGCTTATCACTTGCCAAACTAAAAAATTCGGTTGCCTCTCAAAGTGAATTCACATTCTATTATTTTATTAAAAAGTTAATTGCCTTATGGTCAATATAGAGGAATACTTCAGTCAAAATCCCATATCACAACATAAATGCAGAGGTTGCTCTGAAAACAATTAAATGGGAGAATTCCAAGAACTTCTTGGAGCCAAAGAGGAAGTCACATTATATTTATGCAACCCTCATATGCACCTGTATAGACTCTGCCATTTCACATTTTCTTGTTGTATAAATATTTCACCAAAAAAGGGGGAAAACACAGGTTAATTGACCTCAAAACACTTTTGAATAGGACGTGCATGTGCGCCAATCAGTACTTAGAGATTGCCTCCAAAGGCATTCTGAGTTATCTGAAAATCTTTCAAAGCTGCTGCCTATTACAAAAATCACAAGTCAGCCTACTGTCTTGAGCACTTGAAATCAATGCCATCATACAATTCTGAGTGTTGGCCATTAAACATGCCGATTCATAGCAACAAAACAGTCCAATCATTCCACAAGACAAATAGTTTATTTGAGAATCACATCTCTTACTCTTTACTATTCAGCTTACCCTGTTTGATAACAGTAAATCTATTAGGCAGCATTGGTATCGTGTTGCCATTTCTAATTTATACTGGGGGCATTTTTATTATCATATTGGAAAGAGAAAGGAAAAGGCTCTCCAAAAGCAACAAGCTAAACGAACTGCACATAGAACAGAGATCTCCTCTTGTCACTAAGAAGCAATCAACAGATAAAGTTACCCATATGATAATGTAGAACAAGAGCATACCTGAATGCTGGTAAAGAAAGCTCTGATGAGTTAATAATGAGACCATGCTCTGAGGTACCAATCAAATGGTCATAGCCACCCTGTGATTGACATTATAGAAGTTGATAAAAGCCTTCAATTATTGAAAAAATATTGTGCGGTTATATCAAAGGAACACAGAAAAAAATTTAAAGTATCACTACCTTGTATGGACAATCCTTGAATACTGAGCTGATATTAGAAGCATATCGCACTCTATACCCCCAATACATTCCTGCTTCCTCCCTCGGCTTCAATAATGAGACAACCTGGCGTGGTGAATCTAGATAAATGCAATATAAAATTGAGAACTGTAACAAAGTTAATGTTAACAGCAAACCTATGCTTAAAATGGGTAAATGGTAATTCCTGGAATCATTATAAGAACCAAAAACCAAGAGAAAGAAAAAAGATAGGATTCTCAATGAAATGGGCTTAATTATAGAAATAAAAAAGGACATCGTATCAACTGCAATCAATTTTATCTTTGATGCTCAAAACATCAGTTGAATAAATTAAAAATCATAAATAACTTCTCTACTCTTTTCTTCACAAAAATCCCTAGACAATGACGGGAAAACAACTCAGCCAAGCTTCGAAACTTTATAGCAAAGGGAAAAGGAGACAGAAATTCATTTACCGGAATCCAAATTGCGGTTGGTTCCCATAGCCACGGTTACTCTTATTCCAGGTTCAAGCACTTGATTTATGGAAACATTCTGCATGATTTGGCTCAAATCCATAAGATATAAAACTTACCATTCATTACTTGCCTATCTAGACTTCAAAGGGAAAGCATTAAAATGAGTATGAAATAAGATTAATGAATTAACCATAGACACCACAAAGAATCAAGCAAGGCATTGAAAAGAAAGAAAGAAAAGAATCGTTCTTTCAGATAAGTTTGTGCTTTATCATGACACAACATAAAACAGACACTGAAAATAAAATCTAAATGAAGAAAATGGAAACATCACACACAGAAACATAAGAAGGTACATTTAACGAAAGAAGGTAATGCTAGGTACTGAATGATGATATAAAAATAAAGCCATAAGGGATTCATAATGTAGACCCTCGCTACTCAGATTAGTTCTTAGAAACTGCAGTCAAGATGAAAACTGATGAAAGATCGACTTTGTAGTAATAACATCCTCTTTGAGCGAAATAGTGTTCCATTTTCAAATTAAAACAAAGCAAGAGCGTTAAAAAGTGCTCAATCATCCAGAAGTTGGTCACAAACTTTCTTATCTAGATCAAGTAACTTGATTATAATAGAAAGAAGATTGTTACCAAGAAACTATACAACTCTGAAAATGTGAATAATAGCAATCAATAGAATCCATTAGTTGTTGGTCCTTGACAATTTTTTTGTTCATTCCAAAAGATGAAAAAGCAGTGAAAGGCACGGATTAGCCTGCAGCATTAAACTTCAATGGAACATTACCTTACTTAAGCCCACGTCAACTAGTGTTTCCCCAGAATTTGGAACCTTTTCATTTAGGGTGACACCTACAACGTTATTGCAACATTTGTCAAAAGCTGGCTCTAAACAGAGATTGTGAATATAAAAGTGCAGAGATAAAGTTAATACTTTTTTTAAGAAAATAATAATAATAGGAGATCAAACACAATTTGAATACAAAAATAAGGGAAAAGAAGTATCAAATGGAAATCCTTGTAGATAATAGGAGGAGGAAAATGGGGAAAACTTACCTTCCCGGAATGGAGCCCACTCATGTTTGCGCAGATGGTGTGGAGCATCAAGCGGGGGCAACATTCCCTTTGAAAAGAGAAGAACAGTAGTGCAGACAATATTAGTTGAGCAACCAACAAAGGAAGAACAATAGACGCATGAAATAAACAGAATTCAATGATAGATTGGTCTCTCACTCACCACAAATCTTAAGTTGCAGTGCTTTGGAAAAAGAGCTTTTCTTAAATACTGCGGAGTCTCTAAATACCGCAAGATCCTTACGAAAAAAGCCGCACCACTCTCATTCTCGTCCGAATAATTGTCTGTTGTTAAAGTACGATCCTCTTTCTCGTAACTACTCTTATTATCAAACACCACCACCTGTTTATACAATAACCATCACTTGAGTTTCCCAACAAGGAACCGATAATTATTAAGCATTTCTGTAGCGTAAGCATTGTTTCTCAAATATTAAACTTTATTATAACCTAATTTTATCAATAGTGAAAATAAAGATAGAAACCTCATCAATTCGAAAAATAGTCGCGGCACGAGCAATTTGACCGGCCAACTGGAAAATGAAAACAGAAAATCAAAGACGAAGACGACAACAGGAATAATAAAGATAACAGAATAAAAAACAACTGAATAACTGACTACTCGACTGTAATTTCTTTTAAAAATAGAAATACTAAATAGAGAGGGTGGAGTACTCGAGTGGCGAGTTCGAGAGATTGAGCGTTATTGATGATGGAACCAGAAATGGCTACGCTGACTGTAGGTATTTCCTTTGCTTTGATTACTTCTTTATCACTCTCATTTCTTTCTTTATTTTTCTTCTTCTTCTTCTTTTTGTGAGAATCGCCATTAGTGAGCTCGAGCTCGTTTTCTGCCTTGTCGTTTTCAACTCTCTCTGCGTCCGTTTCGGCTTCCGCTTTCTTCTGCTTCTTCCCCATTTTAGTTTCGTTGGGGTTTATAGAGGCGCGTTTGACAAGGGTTTACAGGTTGGGGCTCTTTTTACTTTCTTGTGGTTTTCTGGTTTGTTGAAAGCTAGTTTAACTATAGCGTGTTTGGGGAATGGGGGTGGCAATTGCAAACTCTACACGAGGTGCTCAAACTTCTCACCTTTTAAATCATAAGCTTCAAAAATACTATTCTTAATTCTACCACTTAATAATTGTTTTTATTGATTTTTACTTTACAATTTTAAAAACTCCCAATTAATGATTTTTGTTAAATAACTCATAGAAAATTTATAATTAAGAGAATAAAATAGTTTGAAAAAAAATTGATAGTTTGAAAATTTATAATTAAGAGAATAAAATGTTTCATCATGCAAGTCACGTTCCGCTCACCTCTACTTCTTAAGGTCAATCTATCCGCTTGTGCAAGTACTCAAGTCCCACCATGGATTATACAACCGCAACTCAAAAGCCAATAACATTCACCTCTACTTTTAGTTACGTTTCATCCAATCAAAAGAGCCTAATTGCAGTGCACATGACGGTGGCTTTTAAAACCGCCATGGCAACCTCCAACATCCCTAGAAAACCAGAACTTCCAGCATTGCTCCTTACGCCACAGTAGATCGGATCCATGTAGTTTACCCGAGTTAATTTGGGTCGAGACTTTGTTACTGTAAATATATTCCCAGTTAGTCATGAGACCAGCATGCTAGCCTGTTGTACACCAACTTCAAGCCGAGAACCGGCAATCTTGCTGAACATATTATCTTTATGCATACAACCATCTGAAGGGAAACAGCGTATAGATGGAGACTATAGCTCAAAAGAGGAAAACAAGAGAAAAATTTTATAAATGTACACTAAAACTTGTGATTTATATTAAGAATCAACTTTACAAGATATTCTAAATTTTCTGTCAAACTCCAAGAAAAGTATAGAGGTGTTGTCCTTTGTTCGCAATGTTTTAGCCTCGCTCAACAAAAAATTTGCAACCTTCTCTGAAATATTCCCTCCTCCTTCGAAATATCTTTCCTTTGCCTGCGTCGATAAAAAATGCAAAGTGTCACTATAATATCATGGAAAGAAAATTTTCCACAAAACCGCGTTCAAATGATAAGATGGAAGGATAAGGCTAACCTGCGTGACAAGCTGGGCGGCCTTCTTAAGACTGATGACATCCCAAAAGCCATCACTGCAATTTTTTTAAGAATCCAGATTCACACTTCCAATAAATCTATCTATAGAAAAAATTTATATAGACAACGAAATTTTTAAGGTCCAATATTTCCATGAGAATCAAGACTTGCCCAAGAAAAGGATGCAATGTTCTGAGGGTTGCATTCAAGTGTGATGATTTTCAATAACTTGAAATATCCAAATAGTATCAGGAAAATTGGTTCAATAAATCACAAGCTAGAAAAGACAGTAACAATGCCATTTATTTCTAAAATCACCTTGCCAATAACGCAAAAGCACCACTTTCTTGATTAATATGTATGGCTTCACTTATATAAGGCTCTGAACTAAAGCGGGGTTCCTGCTGTTTCAGAAATTTGTCACCAAGCATTCGAGCAAGGTTCAAACCTGAATAGGGAAAAACAAGGGTGGGTTATTATCTACACGTTGATATGAAACATGTCACAAAATGTCACGGTTAACTTACCATAAAGCCGTGTTTCCCCATCTCTCAATGGTACTCCAGTTTCATTAAGTCGAAGTCTTTCAGAGTAACTACTTACTCTGTGATCTTCTGTCATCTTAATCTGCTTCCCATCAACACTGAAAATAAGGTATTAAAGATACAGCAACGAGAGCACAAAATCAAAGTTTTTTCATTTTATAACTAAAAATCCAAAACTTTTAGTATGTTCTAAATATGACTAGTGTAGCCTCATATTAACAGCTGCCAATATGTTAAAAGGGCAGTCCCTTTCAAAAGGAGAATACTCAGTGTCAGAGTTAAAGCATTTAATGATACTCCTAAAAAGCATTGCAGCTAAAGATTATGATGACCGTTTTAAACAAGGATCACTATTTGATAGCTTATCTACCGAGAATTGAGTCAAAACATTCCATTATTGTACAGATTCATGATATAATAGAAGCATTCTACAGTTTTTTGGGTTTTTGATTTGTCAGCAGTCGTTACAAAATGAGAATTTTAAAACATACTTCATAAAGCAAGCTGAGTCTCCAACATTTGCGCATTGTGCAAATAAATTTTCATTGCTATCGACCCAAACCAGAAGCACTGTTGCAGCACAACCCTGCAGGAAATTGATCATTGTAATATGCAAAATGATAATCTTGAGTTTTTGCAACACAAACATTGCTCAAAAGTAGATAATATAATCATTTTCACTGAGGTGATGGTAAACGATCTACAATATCACCACTCTTTGTTAACTTGAATCGGGTAACAATATAGTGAACACTAGAAAATCAACAGGCTAACAAGAGTTGAATCCACTTAAGTGTGATATTGCTCTGAATTCAATCAACCATGCTTTCCAAATACAAGAATAAAGAGCAGACAATGCCTTGTTATATAAATTAGTAACATAATCTGTTCTATCTCCCTTTTGTTTCTATTAGAAAATGTGTGCGAGACAATTAACACCAAAGGACCTGAGGTGCTTCATAGATTGAAGCTATCTTGAAAAAACTAGTAATGACTTCTCAACAATCCACAAAATCGCCCATGTTCTAACTAGTGGCTTGTTCATTTATGAGCTAAAAATGCATATATTGCCCATATATGACATTCCACAACACAGGTTTATGACAATAGAAAAACAGTTACGGTAGCATATTTAAGCAACTATGAATGTGTTAGAAGTTGCAGTTGAATTCTACAACTGCTCTCTTGCACCAGGTAATAAACCAAGATACAGCAAGAGGAACAATGATTAATATTTAGACATACTATAATGCTAGTCCACAATTTGCTCCCAAAACATCTTTCCATAAAATCATAAAGAAGCAATATAAAATGGTAATTCAAGTCCTAATGGGGTAAATTTGCAGTGCGAGAAAACTTGTTTCTACCTTCCTCAACCATCCCAAAAAAATTTGGGTCCAAACAAGGAAAGCTTTTCATTCAAGACTTGAGGAAATCACAAACAGTCATTAGGAACAAACAAAACAAGAAAAGCCAGGGGAAAAACCTCGTAATAGTTATTCATATTAGCTTCAGTTTGATCAAATGCAACTCTGAGAACATCTGAGGCATCACATTGCGATAAAACCCTCTCCCTTATAAGAGAATCTGACAGAATACTGGCAACCTTCTCAGGAAGCATTCTGGAGAGAGAAAATGACAAGGCAATTACTAAATTACCAAAAAGGCATGGTAAGCAGCCAATTCATCACAAAAATGCAGAAGCAGGGGATAAAATAGACAATGATAACAAATATTGGTACCAAGAGTCATGAATCAGGGAGAACAAGGAGAAAGAAAATCACAAGATATTAGACGCAATAGAAAAGCGGCTTCTCTTAGAGCATAATCCTTAAAGCAGTCATCATCAAATGACAATCTCAACCAGCCAACTTCTTGGACAAGAACAACAAATAAAGCGTGCAAGGTAGTTTGCTATTGTTGTTAGAGGTTGTAATAGAAAAATGATCTTGGTTTGATCTGCATCAAGGCAACACATCAATACTGAAATACGAATACTAACTTGCTAGCAGATTTTGCAGCAGCTACTCCACCATGTCCATCACAAATACCAAACACTCCAAACTGCAAGTAGGATTTTAGATCACTTAGCTTTTCTGACAAATAAATTTACATCCCTTCTTAAAAAGAGAGAAAAAAGAAAGCAATCAATAGATAAAAAAAAACCTGGGGAATGCCAGGAAGGGGCCACTGATAATAGCACACATCTTCCATGGCAAGCTTCTTTCCTCCTCGGCGAAAAGCCATGGGATCAGATGCTATACCTATGCCAAAGGGTGTCTGACTCTCAGATTTAGATGTCACATGGACCTGACAGAGAGAAAATATCTTTATGGTTCAAAGAGTATATGCAACGAGAATTGTATTTTTGACACACAAAAAAAGGCTATTTATCTTTGTGGTTCCTCAAGTTTTTAGGTCCAAATCACATCCATCACCAGAAACGAAATCATGAAAAAAAAAATTGAAGCAGCCACTACCATCTATATAGAAACGAAGCAGTGGGGACAATGGAAACAGATTGTTGAAGTTATCACGTGACTTCATGGATGCTTTGTTTTGGAAACTCCATGATAGTTGAGCGATAGCACAATCTAATGGTTGGATTGTAGTCAGGGCTATGGAAAGAGTATGTAAAATTTGGAATTTCATTTTCTTCTTACTCTGAAAAGTTTTAGAATTTCAATAGCAAGATTTTTAAATCCTATCAATCACAGCAAAGTTATGGTGTCTCAAGAAATCACAAGGGGCATAAATGAAATGAATTCATGATTGTAGAACATGATTCAGCTATTCATGGACAATTAAATTTAACTACCCAATATGCACTGTAGCATGGATGCTTAAATGCTAAAAAACAACTTGATTAAACAAGCAGCTTGGCTTACATGAACATTTGAGGTTGTGCCAAGCGTTATTATATCTCCACTTGAAAGCTCAACAGGGTCACCCCGATGTCTACTTCCAGAATCAGGATGGCTAATCGGCTGAGAATTCAAAAATGTTCCATTGAGGCTACCCATGTCTACCAACTCCCATTTATTTTTCTGAAACCCAAAAATAAGTCTGTGATGAGCAGAGTGCCACATGCACAGCACATATCCTGAACTGAAATCAAGTGGAATAGTTATCAAGAAGTTACATCCGCGTTCCAGTTGATCATCGCGTGCTTCCCTGACACCTCTGAATCCTTCAATAACAAGTCACTGGAAACCCTTCCAATGGTCAGTGGAAGCCTCGAAGCACTTGTTGGCTGTACAGAGCAACGGAGTCCACAAGAAGGACCGGAGATGACTTCCAGAGAGAGACAACTTCCTGCACTTCTAACAGAAAAATATGATAAAAAGTTTTTCACATTTGGAAAAATAAAGGAACATACCAAGAAGTGCCCTCTTTCCCATAAGTGAGAGGCAAAAATTACTTTGATCAGCAATGGCCTTAGGCACTAAGTCTTGAAGTAAAACATTTTTCAAATCAGATTTCAAGTTAGGATTCTGATCTTCCTGTATAACATGTGTTTGCACTTCAGCCAAGCGCTCTGTCAATGAAAGGAACCTGAGGGTTTGGCCAACTGAAAGATCCTCTATCGTGTCTGAATTCAAAACAACACTATCACCTGAGGTAAGTAGAGAATAAAAATGAATGTCCTAAAAGAGGAAAAGAGAAATTAACTAATTGTATGAATTAATATAAGGGAATAAGAATCAAACCATAAAATATACCTTCGTTCAATTGGAGAGATGCGGAAGGAAGCCTCTGTTTATATACAAGGTCATGCATTCGAGGTGAATGCAAGAGCCCTTCATTTTGACCACATGCTCCCTCTAGATCATTACTTCTAGTTGATTCATTGCTTTGGCCATGGGCATTTGCATCATCCAAGACAAGGGGCCTCTCTAAGTCACCAACCTAAAAAATGGAGATGTTTCAGGGCATGAGCAGAGCCAATCAGAAAGTTATAGCATGCAGATTTTAGTATCAGTGCAAATGTATACAGATGTCACCAGCCTTAGTGAATCAATGCTGTGTGCATAGAAATTAACGTATGGAATAATAGTAGTGCAAATTTTCCAATATTTAGTATTTGTGGCAAGCACAGGACAGGGACAAGATAAATGTGATACTTCTATGATATTTAAAAGGATTATAAGTAAAGAAGATTTCAAGGAGTGCCCCGTTAAATATAGATTCAATACAGGTATGATTACCTTATAAAAGCAGTTTAATTAACTACTTGAGCAATTTATAAAAAAAAAATGAGGTAAAAGTTTAAAACTCCACTTCATATTCCATCGGTTAAAGTAAAATGCAAAACAAGCGTATATTTGCATTTTTATGTAAATATTTGAGACCTTAATGATTATAATCCTTCTTTTCCACAAAGAGCACCTCCAGACAAGCAAAAAAAAATAAATGCTTCCATTGCTAAAATTAACAAGCTCGTTCACAAAATACAATAAATAAGTAACACCGATCTGGAATCAATCAAAAATCCCATTTATTTAAGCAGTATTTAAAACCCTCGTCCGAAAAATAGAGGAAAATGTTCGTGATAAATAAATGCTTGCTATATCCACTGCCCGAGACACAATCAACTAGCTGATAGGACAGTGGACGTATTGCTCAAACCATCAATTGACCAAATCCTCCTCAAACTAACGGACAATCTTAAAATAAATGAGTATAAACAAGAACGCGCAAGTCCCAGTGTCAATCAAACCCCTAATTCTTAAAAAGAGAATGATGGAACCAGATATTAGCCACCATTAATTCTAATTTCCCACCCACCCAGGCAATCAAGATCAATCCACAACAAGAAAAAAATAAACCTCAACAAAGCTAAAACCCTCCGCTCTGGTTTTTATTTTTGAGCTAAATTCCTTTAAAAAATGATCTAACAATACACGAAAGTAAGGTCAAATCGGCCGTTACAAAATCCCTACGATTTCTCACCAACCAAACCGAACATCACAGTTATGGTACCAAAGCAAACGAAGAAGCTAAGAAATAGAATTAGATTATTGTTGCAGTTGCTGCTGTTGTCGTACCTTAAGCGCGCGAGAAGGGGAAGAGAGGGAGGAGAAGAAGCGCCATGGTTTACAGGCGAGGAGGATAAGGAGAAGGATCAGAAGCAGCATAAGGAGGAGGAGAAGGACACCGACAATGCTCCCTTGTAATATCATCGCCATGCTCGTTCCTTTCTCTCTCTTGTCTCTCTAGACAAGATTAGAGATTGGACTCCTGATTTGCGAGAACCTCGCTTTGAAATGGTCGTCCCCCTTTGCATTTCTCTTACGCTCTCCCCCTTCTAGTTTTAATTTTATCTTTACTTTTTTTATTTTTTAAAAATAACATATAGAATAACTAGATTAATTATATAAATTTTAAAATTAACAACTATATAAATTTTTAATAATTCTAAAATTAATGATTTCTGAGAAACAAGTCTAAATCTTAATAAGTTAAGTTAACACTCCTTAAAATTATTTTATTCTCTATTTATTGTTAGTAAAATGATAGTCTTTTTAATGGTATATGATATTTCTTTTTATTCTATGATATTTTTTATTCAATATCTAAGGACATTTCTCTGAACAACTTGCGTGTTAATTAAAATTAAGTTTCTCTTGGGATTATCTTAAAGACAACCTAACAGTCAAAGTAATGTATTAAGAAAAAATGGTAATTTTTTAAAATATTAATCTCAAAATTTAAATCATAGATTAAAAAAAAGAAGTATAGCTACTTGATCACATACTAACATGGGATGTAATCTAGAAAGATTTTCCCCTTGCCTTCTAATATACATGTAATCACATACTATATAGTATTATTTTTACGAATTGTGGAGTATAGTCTAGGGAGGTTATTTTAAAAAAAAAATGTAGAAGAAATGGAATGAGTTGTTTTTTTTAAAAAAAGAATAGCTTAATTTTTCATATTTTCATTTGTAATAACTTGCTGCGATTCAAATAAAAGGCAAGGAAGGATAAATTTTGTTGCATGATTTAAGGTTCGCTGTACTTTAAATGATATTAAGAAATTTCCTGTGAATATGTTAATAATATTGAGAGTGGTTTGTTTAATATTTGAAAAACAAAAGGTTAGAAGTTATGTGAAACAATCCTCATGAGTTGAGGAATTAGTAAATATTTTTCGAAGCAATATTCTTTCACTCGTGTTAAAATTGATTTCCGTAGTTGCAGTGAATAATAGTTTGCTTGCATGCGAGTAGAACTATTTTTTTAATAAAATAATAAAAAATATCAATACAATAAAGAATTATTTAATAATATTAATAAACTTTTTAGTTAATTTAATTTTTTTTATCCAATTATTTATCTAACCTAAATTTAAAATTAAATCATGCAGGAACTGATAAGACATGATATAATCGATCTACTTAGTTTAAAGCAGCGTGCCTAACCGATAAAAAAAATTTAAAAATATATTTAATCAAAAAAACCTTTTGATCTAAATTGTTATTTTGGTCTAAATTTAAAATTAAATTATGTAAAAATTATATTAATATGATCCGGTTAACTTAACCAGATTAAAAATAATTTAAATAATTAATAAATAATATTTAAGAATAAAATTAACATAAAATCTATCCATTTGATTATTTATTTAAACTAGATTTAAAATTAAATTGTATAAAAAGTGATATAGATTTAAAATTGAATTGTATGAGAGTTGGTTAGATAATTTAAATGATTGTTAAAAAAAATAAAAAAAAATAAAAAAAATGGTTGAAATTAAAGGGGGGAAAAAGAGAGTAACTAGATTGGAAAAAAAAAAAAAAGAAGCGTCACATTGAAGCTTCATTAACTTTCCAGGTTTTTTCCAGCAGCGGAGGGCAATCATATTTATGTGAGAGAAAAACATTGCTTTTAAGGTGCGAGTTAGTGATTTTGTTGTGCGCTTGCGCATGATGGATTTGGATTCGATGTGTAGCCATATTACTAGGTTTACAAAACTGAAAGTTTAGAAGTGGGTCCATGTAATGGAACCGCATGAAGGGGTTGGTAGGATATTCTTAGCTTTTTGTTTTTGTCTGGCACGGCCAACTGCCACTGCCTCGGGCTTGCAAGATGGGCAGGTTGTGGGCCTGCCTCAACTTCTTCAACTGGCAACTACTTGCAAGTCGTTCGTTCAAGCTCTTCCGCATTGCATTTTTACGTGTGTTAGAAGTGTTTTAAAAACTTGTTTGGCATTAAAAAAAATTAAATTAATATTTTTTTAGTTTTTTTATATTGTTTGGATGTATTGATATTACAAAAATATAAAAAGATATTTTAATAAAAAATACTTTTAAAATATATTCTGTATCACTAAACACAAGCTGAAAAGTTTCAATGTAACTCTCGTTATTCTGTTTCTTTCCTTCTTCCCCATATCGCTGAGAGAGGGGGCGCATTGATCACATGAATCCATTTCCCCTCACGCTGAGGCAAATTCAGTTTGTTTTGGCCCTTCGAAACTTCAAAACGGCAGCGGGAAGAGAAGAACCTGGGCTCGTGGGCTGATTTTCAGCTTACTGGGCCTGAATGGATCGGTACTATTAAAAAGTAAGCTCTTGTGGGCCGCCAACTTCACAGAATGAATCTCGAGACTCGAGCGAGAGCGTCATGATCGCTTTTCCTCGTCCCCTCGACATTCCTGTATCTATGTGCATATAATGCCTTAGCTTATAAGAGAATTACTTATGATATTCTTGTAAATGCAAAGGAAAGAGCAACATGCCAGATGTATGTAATTATTACTAATTAACTCATAATTAGAGAGTGATAATTGGAAGCCAGATGAGTGGAAATAAGGTTTTCTTAAATTTGTCATACCAAAAAGGTTTTTGTGAGTAAATGTCCAGCTCTACTTGTTCCCTTTGGCTCAATCATGACTTCTCCGAATGCGGGGCATGAATAGTTGACTGCCAGCCTGTGTAGTAGTTACGTGGCTCGGAGGCACGGAGAGACTATTTATCAGCAGGACACTACGAGGCTACAGAAATTGAAAAGGTTCGGATATTTAATTTTTAAAAAACACCACACTACAAAAAAAAAAAAAGATAATCTATAAAATCATTGGATTAGATATTATTAGGGTTGTAAAGATATTTTAGTTTAATTTTTCTCCTTTTATAATTTATATCATTTTCAAATAAATTTGATGCAAGAGGTTTTTAAGAAAAATTACTTTTCTTTGATTTTATTTTTCTATTTAAATTAGAAAATTAAATGGTATGCTTGATAATTTTATTTTTCCTGATTTTTCAAGTCTTTTATGACTTTCCCTCTTTTAGATTTTCTAAATTATTTTGATTGATTTCCTAGTTTTGTCTCTTTTCCTACTTTTATTATTTTTCCTCATTCCACTTTTATATACTTTGATAATGTGACCCATTGGATTTTAGTAGTTCATTGATGGGAAACATTTTGGTATTCTAAACATGTTTTTTTTTTTTAAAAAAAAAAAGTCAATGAAAATGTGATTTTTGCACCGTTTGTGTTGTTGGTTGAAAAATATTTTTTATTTTAAATTATTTTTAAATATTTTAATATATTTATATTAAAAATAATTTTTTAACAAATAAAAATAATTTTTTTATTTTATTTTAAAATAAAAAATATTTTAAAAAATAATCACTTCTAATAATACAGACAACTTGATTAAAGAATACAACTTTTCATTGAGTACATATTTACATGGTTTTAAAAAAATTAGATAATATTTGAAAATGTGGTTGAAATTATATTTTTTTAAAAAAATAATTTTTTTATTTTTAAATCATTTTAGTGTGTTGATATTCAAAATAATTTTTTAAAAATAAAAAAATATTATTTTAATATATTTTTAAATAAAAAATATATTAAACCATAACTATTGACACATTTTTAAATAACTGCAAAAAAAAAAAAAAGTGCTGTGATGGATAAGCCCACACAAAATGGTATGGTTTTGTAATTGCAAAAACTAATAGGGGATAAATACAATTATCAAAAGTTAGAGGGTAAATTATATATATAATATATTTATTTGCAGGCTCCCGGCTTCGAAGTCAAAAAATCATAACCAGCGGTTCTGCGCGCGGCTACTGCGGCATCCTCACAGCGATTTAGCTTTAACTTCCAGTGGGATCTTTCACCTTCCTTGCTGCCATTGATGCTGTTCTGATTGATCACTGCGTTCGTCACTTAGCTCCCCTGTGTTATCGTAAGTGGTTTGTCTATCGTTTTTATTCATTAATGCTGCTATCATCGGTAATTGAAGAACATTATTAAATGCTGATGATTTTTTATTATAATTTGGAATGTAATTTTTAATTCATCTAGAAATTTGACGTGAAAATGTAATTTGAATTTCAATATGTAGATTTGGATTTGTATATTGTAAATTTGGTAAAAAGAAAAAAATTAGATTAAAGAGTGCTGAAATCCTAAATTATGAGTTGATATGAAGTAGTCTCAAAACTGTCTCTTTTTTTCCCTGTAATTAACTGATCGTGTTTGTTCATTCTTGAGCTGAACATTGTTCTGAAAAACAATGTGATTGCAAGTGATACATTGTTGTTATCTCTTAGATACTGAATTGATTGAAACAAATGGCTGCTGTTTTACTAAAATAATTGACAATTCAAGGAGTCAAAATCACAATTTTTAAAATGTAAGGGACCCATGAGAGCTCGATCTGTAGCTGAGAGGTTTCCTGCCCGTTTCTGCCCGAATATATCTCTTAATTCAGTCTGGTCATTTATTCATACCTAAGAGACTGATTTTTAGTTAATATGTTGCCATATCATTAGAAACTTATAACTGGCAGGTATAAATAATTATGGTTCACTTTGATGATTGATGGGTTTTTAGTCATTTAACTTTGGATGGATGGTAGACGAGGAGTGATTTTGACAACAAATCTCCCTGATAATTGGCAAGGATCTGAAACATGGATTTGGAATTTTGAAGCTTGGGGTTCTTGCATCATTTTTGGAAAGAATACAAATTAAAAAAGGTGATAAATATTTCATTTTTGCTTGCATGCATGATACTTTAGAGTTGCAAGATGATAGAGAGGGTTGGAATCTGCGATGAGCTACGTGGAGTATTCATTTCTTGTACCATTTTTGGGAAGACCATCTAGATCAATCATATGTTAAGATTTTACTTCTGCTCATTTACGCAACATTTTGTACTTGTTTTGGTGAGTTATCTATCAAACTCAGAGACTGCAAGAGGAATGTGTTTGGAGATATATAGATAGTGACATCTGTTGAGTCTTTTTCTTTTTTTTGGATCCAATGGTCGGATTCCAAACAGAAAGTAAATTTCCAATCTCTTGATACCTCTCATCTTTATTTGAGTGAGATTTGATCTCATCACCTGTTGGGACAATTTCAAGTGACTTTAGTTGGCACCTACTAGGAATGGTTGAGAATTTAAGACATCCTTATTAGCGCCTCAATAATTGGCATGTGATATTATCACTCTGGCCATGATGTCGCATTAATGTGTGCCAAGAATGATTTGCGTTTTGTATTCTGCATGATGTTCCTTAAAACCTTATTGCATCTCCTTGTTTTTAGACGATGGGCTTACCGCTATAACGGTCTTGATTATAGTAGTGTTATTTGCAAGTGGATCTTTTGAGAACATAAATATTGAACCCACCAAAATCACTGACAAGAGCTTCCTGGTGTTGAATTCATAGTTTTGAGTCTGATAATTTGGTTAAAAGCAGGTCGTCTTAGAGATAGATATTTGAACTAACTTTGTGCACTTTAATGTCTATTTTTCCAGTTTATTTTTTTTAATTTCCAACTGGGGAACTGTATTTGATGTTCCTTGTATGGTTGCTCTGGAAAACATTACTTTTAAAAGCTTTTTTTTAACAGCACTACCCTGGAATAATGTTTGGTACCTGGTTGGTGGAATGCAATTTGTTGATCCAGTTTTTTCTTTGATTTTGTACTATTATTACTCTTGATAAGAATATATTAATAAATGGACTGTTTTGAATTTCCACAAATATCTAAAGTGGATGCTTTTACCAAATTTTCTGTGACTGTGTTCTACATTTGATTGCTTTGACTTGGAAATTCCTATTTTATATCAGATCTGTAATAAATACGTTGCTTCTGTTTCCAAGTCCTCTTTTTCGATAAGTTGAAACTGTGTTCAAGTTTGGGGAGGATGGAAGCCACAACCAATGGTATAGATTCTGCTGGCCCATGAACAGGCATCATCATCTTTTCTTGAAACTTAAGCATGAAATCTTCTAAGATGGTCATATGACTTCCTGTAAGTTTTCTAAACTAATCCTGAAAGATTTACTCCCTTTGTACGTAGCATTTTTCCACAATAGTGATGTAAATAGTTATTACTTTAAAATTAACAATTAACGTATTTATAAGAATTTGCAGGCCAAAATCAGAAACTCTGTGTATAAGTCTTCTAGAGCATGAAATGATAGATTACCCATTATATTAATAGTTAATTGTCAGAGCAACAGGACTGCATCGATACTAATCATGCATGCCAGTTGAGATCAGACTCACATGTCTAGTCACTGTGCTAACCTATCCTTCAACTGCGCTATTTACATGTTGCTTCTAAAGGTCTTTCATGGGCTCTATGCAGAAAGTGCTTTAGCAATAACATGACCATTAGTTGCATTGCATGTTTGCATGGATTACGTAGGCATTCCTTGTGTATTGTTTCCAGTGTTCTTTTGCAAATTAAAATAAAAATTAATGCAACAAAGTATGTAGTGAAAGGGAAAGGTGGCACTAACATGGTCAAAAAGGCAGGCAGAGTGATTTGTTTACATGCTAGTGTAATGTGAGCCATGAACTGGACTTGTCTTTCTTAATAAAGTCCATATTAAATATGCATCATGGGAAAAAAATCAAGCGGCCAACTTTTGGCTTCACTGAAGGCCAAAGGGACATGACGTCTTCTAAGTTAAAGATTCTCCATTACTTGATATAAAATCAAACAAATTTTGATGGATTCTGATGCAAATTTCAGTATCTATTTCTCTATCTCCAAGTCAAAATGGGCCTAGGCGCTAAAATAAAATCGAAGAAACGCAGATGGGTTCTGGAGCAAAATTAATGCTCTCTCTCTCTCTCTCTCTCTCTCTCTCTCTCTCTCACACGCACACACACAACTATTATTAGTAACAGATAACCGGTCTGTCGCACACAATAATTATTAGTACCATATAACTATTTAAGGGTGTGGCTGAATTGTTTTTTCAAGTGTTTTTTATATAAAAATAATATATATTTTTTATTTAAAATTATTTTTTAAATTAACTTATTAAAATATATGAAAATATTAATTTAAAATAAAGAAAAAAATATATTTTTTAATTTTTTTTTCAAAAACTGTAACGTAAAGATAATCAGAATCAAAGAATCTTTGTCCTAGGAAAGGCTTGAAAAGTATGCTCGTTTAGAGCTACCAAAGGTTACTAACCTGAATAGGAGCCTAAACTTCAATAAAGTTCTGGGAAGCGACATGGAGGCACGAATATTTGCACAGATGAGATATTCTTTCGTACACACTCTCTTTTCAATTCATAGCAATCTTCAGTGTTGTTCTATTTTATTTTATTTCAATTCTATTATTTTGGAGATTGGTGATGCATTGAATATGGCCGTAGTTCTTAGAAAACCACACCATATTGGTTCAAATTGTTGACCTAGAACAGCTCCTCAATTGTTCATTATCGATTATTTATGTTACCATCATTTCTTTCTTTGACGAGTAGACATGTAATACAAAAAAAATGATAATATAGAATGTGGTTTTTTTGACCTGTAACTTATACGCTGAATCATGTAAACTTTGTGAAACATGTAATCACATTGTCCGTGATGGATTAACATGTTATATCTTATTTAGTATTTTTTTAAAAAGGGATAAAGGTGGAGGGTGATAATCCAATTTTTTTGTGCTTGGCCAATCATTAAACTCAAGCATACATGAGTTTAGTGATTTATTAGATCCATCATTTTTGAGCTTAATGCTTGTATATATGGATCTAGTGAGTTATTAGATTCATTGTCTTTGAGTTTAGCTGACCGTCAGTTTAAATATATTTGATTCTAAAATTTTTAGGCTTCATATTTGAACTAAGATATTTTATTTTTT
This sequence comes from Populus tomentosa, assembly GCA_018804465.1. Classification (NCBI taxonomy): domain Eukaryota; kingdom Viridiplantae; phylum Streptophyta; class Magnoliopsida; order Malpighiales; family Salicaceae; genus Populus; species Populus tomentosa. The sequence goes on along the minus strand of CM031983.1, from coordinate 10,156,552 downwards.
AACATGCCAGGGATATTTTTTCTTTTGATAAATTAGATATATTTTATCTTAAATGATTCAATAGTATTTTATTTTATGATGAGTTAGAAATATTTTTTTTATATCCCTTCTTTTATATAAAGAGAAAGGTGGATTATAAATATGAGGAGGATCTCCTTTCTGAAAGGAGAGCTTAATTGATATAACATTTTTTTATTTCTAAAATATAATTATTATTTTAAAAAATATTTACTTTAATTTTGTAGTCTTTAAATTAAAAAAAAAACATTTTGTAGGTAGCAAGAATAAGGCACCAGTCACATGAAATGAAGAGAATATATTAGATTATTAAAACTAAAAAATTAACCGATTTATCTAAAAGTTTTACCCTCTTGGACTCACAAGTGGGAAAGAAAGAAAAAGGAGACATGTATACAACTTGACCAAGTCCAAGTCCGCGTGAAAAATGGCCATGTGCTCTTGTAAGTACAAAGAAACTAGAAAACATGAAGGAAAATCGTAGATTAGAAAATAGACAGTTATTCAAACGTATACCACAGCTTGGCATATGCTTTTCTATACATGTCCTTCTACTCCATTATTGATGAGCTTAGTTGGGAAGGTAATAATCATGAATATCTAATCTAGCTGGGATGCAAAGTATAATGATGATCCTATCAGTTATTTCTTTTGTGTTCTATCCTCACTACATGGGCATTCAAGGAATGCTCGCAGGTTGTGTTTTTCCCATATTGTGACATTCTGAAATTCATTAACCAAAATATTGAAACAAAAAAGGAAGCACATAACCATTTATGTAGAATACAAGTAGAAATGAGAAAGAATGTACTTGATCGTGCTTTATTAACATGCACGTTAAATAAAAGAAAATCTGCCTGGTTCAGGCATGTGTGGTCAGTGGTCACAGAAAGGCAACATGTGAAAGCGTACCGTACAGTTACATGTGATGCAATTGTTCACTGATGCCATTTGCTCACTTTTTTTACCGTAAATGGTTTGATTGATGAGTCCTCCCCTGATTTCCAAACTTGGAGGTCTCACCCACAAGCTCAAGTGGCAAAGAGCCATAGCAGCAACTTTTGGTGAGGCCAACGGGGCCTTGGGGTTGCTTTAATCCTGTAGGTGAGGTCATTTTTGTTGTCTGTCCACATGGATCAGGGTTCGGGGAGAAAAGCATGCTAGGGTTCATAGGGTAGCACGTAGTAGACAATGAAAAGGTGTCTCAGTGGGGGGTCCTTTATGTCTTTTTCAAAGGATTGCATAAGCCATCCGTACGATTTGTGATAGCTGGGCAAAATATGAATTAATTATGAAGGGAACATATGTTAACATAAATCACCTTTGGGAAAAGCAGTGTCTGTGTATTTGAAAATGTATTTTAAAATGTGCTTCAACCATAAAAAGTATTAAAATCAACGAATTTACGCGATTTTAGATTTTTGAAAGATGTTAAGATGAATTCTTAAAAAGCAATAATTTAATGAATCTCATCTGCTTCGTATTATCAATCCAACACACAGTAAATCAAACAGCATGTTAATTAAAGCTAAACGCAAACTTAAATTCTCTGAATCTCAATTAGTTGCAATTTACAGTGCACAATATGATGGCCATGTTTGAATAAATGGCAATTTATCATGCCAGTGGGGTCTCACCATCACAAAGCCTCTCTTTAAATTCATGGTGGGGTATGGAGGTCTTGATTCGGCCAGGCCGGTTGCTCTAACTCTACTGCCCCTCTTCTTGTTTTCTTTTTCCCGTACATGAAACAGAATTATTGATCCACGAAGCACGGATTCTCACCGCTAATCAAACCAAGCGTTGATTTTTTTTAACTTGGATTCTTAAGGTGAAAATATTGTCTTCATTTTGCTGTCGGGCATGATTTTGTTGCTGGTTCTGCTGGTCTAAATCAGGGAAAGTTCAGGATTTTGATCAATTTTACATATCTGGTGGGCATGAATCATGAGCGTTTATGTAATTTGACACTTTAGCTTCAAATTTCGAAGGGTTTGTGCTGATGTTTTCATCTGCTTTTATTCACCGACAATGCAATCAACTTAGGTTTTGACCCTCAAGACATGAATCATCGTCTGTAAAAGAAAGGATAGCGTGGTTTCTGTCCTGATAAAATACATTTTAAGAAAAAAAAAAAAAAGGACGGGAAAACCAATCGCCATCAAAGTATCAAGAAATATTTGAGAGAATCCTTTGTTTCGTAGCTTTTTTTTGTTGGCTTTCTCTTGGAAGGAAATAAAAGGGAATAGAAAAACAGGTAATTTTTGGAGTCATTGTTACATCGCATCATGTTACTAGTGAGCTTATATACTTGAGTGGTATTATCACACAAACAAGAAGGATAGAGATCTTAAATTCGAGTCTCATTGCATAATCATACAAATAAACCCTAAAAAACCCATTTACAAGTCAAAACCAACGATTAGTTCCTCGTCTTTAAACTTTAAAGACCCCCACCTTCTCCCTCCTTCACACACACACACACACCACTTTTTTATTTCTCTCTTCTCTTTTTCAGTGTGGCAAATCATTAAGATTTGTTATATTTCAAGTGGCCTTAAAAGTCCCCTCCCCACCTCTGTCCACTGTACCTCCTGGCGCCTTTTGGAGACTACAAATTCACCCCCCACGCCTCAGTTGTCCCTCATGTTCAGTATCATCTCCCCTCTTCTCTTTCTTTCGCAAAACAAGAACCTCTAAACCCAAAGCCTAAACTCCTCTGTCTTTTCTCTGCCTCCATTTATTCTTGGCGGATTTCCTGCAACTTCTTGTTTGTGTCTGCGATAAAACTCGTATAGCTAGCTTATGCAATGGCAACTATGGTCTGTCAGGGTTTGCAGTCTTGCCTCGAGTCCCCTATTGTTGAGTCAAGAACACTAAGACTTAGATTATCTTCACCAAATCCTAACTTCTCCCAATCCCTTGAACTGGCCTTAAAGCCTTTTTTGTTAGATTCCGATACCAAAGAAGTCAGTGACAAATCCCACTACGAGGAAACTAGCCACAAAAGTAGCTTCCTTCATGATAAGCACACATCTTCAAATCCTGATTTGGGTGGCTGGAGCTTCCTCCAAGCTCTATCCACCAGTCCTGAAGGTCCCAAAGAATCAATGGTTAAAGAAAATATATACGTCCATCCTCTAATTAATCGTTCCTCTTCAGTGCTCAGTGAAAGGAGCCTGGAATTATGTACGGAGAATTTAGGTAGCGAAAGTGGAAGTGATATCATTGAAAGCAGCATTTTCTCACTGTCTTCATCAGACTCCAGAGTAGGAAATTCTCCAGCAAGGGAGCAACAGAAATCGCATCGACTTTTGGGAGCTAAGAAAGCGAGTTCTCGTAGTTTCCCACCTCCATTGACAACGATGCGTGGATCAAAATCTCTACAAGTTAGGCCCCACCGCGAAGATGGAAGGTTGATAATCAGAGCCGTCGAGGCTCCATCAGGACACACTTGCTTACATGCTGAAAGAAAGGATGGCCGCCTTCGATTAAGCTTTGTCAAAGATTCCTCTTCTGAGTTTGACTTAATAGGCGTAGCCTCCACTGAAGAAAATAAAGGCAATAACAAAGAAGATGAGATTGAAAATGACATGGACTATGATGTAGATGACTTTGATGTCGGGGAAGGAAATGATGCGTCCTTTGAAGAAGAGGTGGGAGGTGATGATTCGGACATTGATACTGAACCTGGAACGGAGGAGTTTCAAAGACCAAGAAGGTGCAAAGAAGGCGAAGTAGAGAACAAAGGATTGTTAAACTGGGAGCCTTTTTGGGTGGCTACATTATAAGATTTTTATTTTGGATCTCTTAATTATAATAGTCAAATTCTCAATTTTTAGTCTGTCCCTTCCCCTTTTTGTTCCCTCACCTTTTGCGAATGGAAGCTTTTTTTTCTTTTCTTCTCATGAGTTAACCTGTTAACATCCATAAGATGCTTCTAGCATGTAGTTACAATCGTCACTCCAAGATGATTTTTGTGTTTAATTCTCAGCGCAGAAAGCAAGTTTGAGAGGAGAAAATTACTCTTTCTCTGTACGAGCATGGCGAAGACAGACATTAATAACTAAGTAAACTTAATGCTACCATGATGAAGCACAGGATTAAAATGCATACCAGGTGTTCCCTAGTACTGTCGCGATGGGTTAATTACAAGTGCTCCATCCAGGAATTCAGTCAACTTTGTAAGGTTGAATCATCGAAACATTGATCTTTTACCATGTGCAAGCTGTATCACCCATGTACTATGGTCGCATAAATGGCTGCTGCATCATCTATTTGCTAGTTAATTGTTTTTTAAAGTATTGTTTTTTTTTTAAAATATATTAAAATAATATATTTTTTTATCTTTTAAAAATTATTTTTAAAATCAGCATGTTAAAAAAATATAAAAAAACTTCATTTAAAATAAAATAAAAATTAATTTATTAAAAAATACAAAATTAAACGGCAATTTAATATTATTTTTTCACTACCGAATTGGCATTCTACTGTCCATTTCAATGACTTTATGAAAACATGGAGAAGAAAAGCAGCAGCAACTCATAATAATTTTTTTTTTTAAATTAACACATTTATATTTTATTAGCCTCGTTGGTAAATATATATTAATTTCCTTTCTAATTCTAATATAGATATAGCTTGCAATGAAAAAGAGCCACTGCATATCACTTCTTCAACACCACTAGCTAAGGGCGGACCTACAACATAAGGTATAGATGTTATAACTCCCCTGAACTTCAAAAAATAATTTAATATTATATGGTTTAATTTTTAAATCTTTACGGCCCTAAGAAAATTTAATTAGCTCAACCAAATAAACAAATTCTTCCAAATTAACGGAAACATTCTCCTAAACTCCACTAAGTTTAGTAATTCTGTTTTTTTCTTAATCTTTCTGTTTTTTAAAATAATTTTTTATTTAATTATACTATCTTTTAGTGCTGTTAGTAATGAAATGAGTTGGCTTATGCATGGATAAAACAAATGACACATTATTTAATTTGTATAAGATGTATAATCAATCTACGTGTATATTTTTTATACAACTAAAAAATTTTATACATCAAGAACAATTTTTTTGAAGTCTTTTGCAAATATATATATATATAGACACACACAAGAGAGACATGATCAAACCCATGGCATTAGGTTGGAGGGGACAAAGGTGTCAGTGAACCGCAAAGCTTTCCGATAATGAATTTTTAAGTTCCGTCTCGAAGAACTAATTAAAAGGAATTGACGTTTAGAGAATTCAGTGAATGGTTCCCAACGGAGAAGGGCAGCAGTGGAGCATAAGGAGCTCTGCTCCATCTTCCGACTTCATAAACCCGTGCTGTTATTAGACGGCGTCTTATCCCCTTCGGAGACGAATCACGATCAGCAATACGTGTCTGTGTGGTACAGTGTGAAGCCGTACGTTTTAACCGTCTGACAAGATCTTCAAATAAAAACAAAGAAAGTAAACTCTTGCAAGTGATGCCTGCATTGCAAGTTGAGTGGATGAAAGTGAAAACACAGCGGCAAAGCAAAGTGTATTGCACGGCCACGGGGTAGCAAAAAGATAAAGTGCAGGCTGGGGGAGGTTTTTTTTTTAAAAAAAAAAAATAATAATCACGCAATTGGTCATAATATTTTTCTCGTTAAATTTCAAAATGTTGATAATTTTGCTATGCAATTAAAAAAATATAAAGAACTATACTATTCCTAGTAACGCAACCTTTCAAAACAAAAAAATAATAATAATCAAAAGTCACGTTATTGGTAATAATATGAAGATATTTTACAATGCCTTGAAGTCACCGTGACCTTGTTACTGAATTTCAAGTAAAATTCTGATTTTAAGCAAAATCCCATATAGTTTTCCACTTAGTTCTACATGGGATCATCTTGCATCTGCATCCTTTCCACAATTGCATGTCGGGGGATGATGTACATATTTTTTCTGCTCTAGAAAAAATTAATCACACTCTAATGATCCCATATTTTGTTTTAAGAATTAAAATAAAAAATAATGGTAAGATAACACGAGAATGTGGTTCAATATTTTACAAGGAAATAATATCATCACGTTTATTGTTTCAGAGTATTAATTGTGCAAAAATATCCCTATCATCATATATATATAAACAAACAAGTACCATAAAAGATCAGGATGATTCTCTTTGTGGTGCTTATATACGCTGAAGTAAATAAGGAATATATGTGGTCCTGAATTTAACACGTCCTATTCTCATTTTTCAAAACCTCACCGTTTAATGAATCAAAGTTTTAAAAGAAAAGAAAAGAAAAACATATTCGGAAATTAAGATTAAGCAAAGTATCACAAGGAGAGTACTACAGATGTTGCTGCTTAATAATTCAGCTGCTAAAGATTTCTTAATACTATCCTTCAAATTATATTATATAAACAAAAATCTCATATAAAAGCTCTTATACAAGTGACATTTTTTTTTTTAATGGAAGACTGTTACTTCAAATTCACGCGGTTTATTATATATTTTATCATTTATAAATTGACTTGTCAAATTTCATAGAAATTTTAAATGAAAATATTTATTATTCTCAATTTATTTTCAATTATTAATGATCTAATTTAGAATTATTGTCAAAGTGACATCCTATTTTTATTATTGTTGTTGTTATTTAGTCCCACGTATATAATTTTTCTTGTACCTTGAGTCATGTTTACGTACAAAAAATGAAAAATTAAATAGGTCATGTATTTTTGTGACTTTTTTTATGTTAAATAATAAAACAATTATGTTGTTCAGAAGAAAGAAGAAGATTGTTTAACGATATATTTTAATCTTTTCTTCAAATCTTATGCATGCAGGTTGATATCTAATATTAGCGTCTTTTTTAATTTTCAATTATATATAAAAAAACTAACTAAAAACTTATGTTAATAGAGAAACATTAGTGTCGGTCTAGCTACACAAGTTATTTTTTAATATAATTTATTTAAATGATAAAACAAATTGTAGATATTTATCTAAGATTATGTACACATTTTAACAAATAAAACAACAAAGTCATTGAAGCTTTTAATGATTATATTACTACTTTAATTTTTTCTCTTGTTCTTGTTAGATTGCTCTCTAAACTCTGGATATATCATGTAGATTTTTTACCAATAAAAACTGACCTCTGATTTAATTAATATTTTTTCACAAAACTTGAAACTAATTTAAAATCTAGGGGCCAAAAGAAAAAGCGAGTTTCATTGCTAAAAATTATGTGAAGGCAAAGAGAAATAGTTACTCCGGCCGTATACAACCGGTCCTAGTTATCTCCAGTAAATAAAACCAAGAAGTGTGGTCTTCCCCTTTTCTATATATATATATATATATATATATATATATATATATATATATATATATTGTGTGTGTGTGTGTGTGTGTGTGTTGAATGAAACGCACGTGTTTAAATTCAGAGAAGATACATTTTTGAAAGAGAATAAAATAGAAACGGGAGAAGAAGCTGCATGGGCCATGGGTATTAGAAAACTAAGTGCTGGAAAAGTCAAAAAACATAAATTGCAAGATGGTCCTTCAAATATAAGGATTTCACGTGAGAATGGTGGAGATACACGCGCGTATGTAAAGGCTGTGCACAGTTACAGGATTCTTTCCTCCAAGGAAACCATATCCACAGAAGGGCCATCGAATTAAAATTGAAATGATTCGTAAGAGACCAGTAAGGCTGCGGCATTAGCGATAAATTCAATATATAAACAAGAAATAATTAATTAATACTGTTGAGGACAGATTGCTAAAAGAAGTGAGAGCGATCTTGCTGGCTTTTTAATTATTGATTTCTTGGTAGTTAAGGACTTGAAAGGGCTGGCTTTTCTCCTTTGCAATTAAAGCCTGAGTTGAGTTCCCCCCACCAGCTTCTTTGCTAAAACAAAATCTTTAAAGGCCATTTGTCATGAAGAAACTTTCTGTCAAGGTCTTGGACCTCCTTTTGACTTCTCAATTTTTATTTTTTGTCTACAGTTTGGATAGATCTTGACTGCAACTTTCATGATTCCATCTTAAATGAAACCAGCACAGCTTAAAGCTATTATGACATGTTTGAATATATATATATATAGTGAAAACAAAGGACGAGACTATTAAAGGGCTTAATTCTTATCCAAGGTGGTTTTCTATGAAATGCTATTTGTCTGGGAAAAAAAATTGGAATTGATTTTAGAACATGCTTAATTAATATGAAAGGATGTGATCATCATTCCTTAAATTGTCCCAATTAAACTAACGAGCGATCAGTCATAGATTGGAATTGAAATGCTTAAACGCGATAATTAAAGATTTAATTAAATATTAAACTGTAGCGAATGCATGTATCAAGGTGGAGAATCTACCATTTAGGGGAAAAAAACATCCTTGAATGAATGAACTGAGCTTATTGTCAAGCCTTGAGAAAACTTATTTAGAGGGGAAATTAAAAGGGAAAACAAAAAAGAAAAAGAAAATAAAGCACAAGCCTTTTAATTAGCATTTGTGGTAGGTCTACATATAAAAACATGGCGACGTCACCAACAAAAGCCAACCATCAACATCCACCCACCACAGATCGCACTCCAAAATTCACTCAAGCTTTTGCAAAAATATATAAAACCAATCCCAGCAAGAGACAATGCCAAAAAAACTGACTGGTTCATTCATCTTTGGATATGGATAACACAGCCGGCCCTATTTTGTGTTTCTTCAGCCAATAAAGAAAAAAAAAAGTAGGGATCGAACAATCAAAGAGTTAATATATGAGACGCACAAATATTTATTTATCAATCTCATAATTTAATTTTTCATGTTTACCATGTCACGAGATCCTTAATTTCATCGTGAAGAAATTAATTTTGTCAATCGTATATTTTTCAGTCGATTCATTCTGTATCAAATTCTCACGATTGTTTCTTAGAGAATCGTTGATGAATTATCAGTAGTTTCAAAGTTCCCCTGTTTTAAGCCTCTATTTCTGTTATGTTGAATAATTCCTCCTTAAGTTGAGGAACAAGATTGTTTTCTGTTAAAGTAGTCATACACCACGATTATAGGACTTTAAATCGTGGGTAGTTATTCTTTCCTTCTTCCAGTGTAAGGCTATTTAATAGCCACAATAGTTGCTTAATAATTAATCAATTCTTCCATCTCTTGCGTAATCAAACATGTCAAAGCTCTTTGTTCTTCTTTTATTTTACATTTGGTATCAGAGCCTCCTCACGAGGTTTGATCAAATTCTTTTCAGGTATTAAAGTGAAGAGTCAGAGACATGGCATCCGAAAATAGTTTCGTGCAACTTGCCATTCCAAGATTTGATGGTCACTATGACCATTGGAGTATGCTGATGGAGAATTTTTTGCGTTTCAAAGAATATTGGAACTTGATAAAAACAGGAATCACTGCTGCAGCAGAAGGATCAAGTCTCAGTGAGATACAACAGAAGACGTATGAAGATCAAAAGCTGAAAGATCTCAAGGCCAAGAACTATTTGTTCCAAGCCATTGATCGATCAATACTGGAAACCATCTTGAAGAAAGATACAGCTAAAGAAATATGGAATTCATTGAAGCAAAAGTATCAAGGGACATCACGTGTCAAGCGTGCTCAATTGCAAGCTCTTCGCAAAGAGTTTGAGGTGTTGCATATAAAGAATGCATAATCAGTTAATGATTATTTTGGCAGAACTCTCACCATAGCAAACAAAATGCGAATTCATGGAGAACAAATGAATGATGTGGTTATCATTGAAAAGATTTTGAGGTCTATGACGTCAAAATATGATTATGTTGTTTGCTCCATTAAGGAATCCAATGATCTGAACACAATGTCTATAGACGAGCTTCAAAGCAGCCTCTTGGTGCATGAACAACGGATCAGCCGACATGTGAACGATGAACAAGCACTTCAGATCACTCATGGATTCCAGCAAGGAGGAAGAGGTGGAGGTAGAGGCATTTATTAAGGACGAGGAAGAGGAAGGGGTAGGTTTGGATTCCATAAATCCACCATGGAGTGTTACTATTGTCATGAGTTAGGGCATTTTCAATGGGAATGTCCTAAACGAGACAAGGAACAGAAGGCAAATTATGCTGAAACAAAGGATGAGATGTTGCTGATGGCGTTTGTAGATTCCAACGAGACAGTAATGGAACAGAAGGCTAATTATGCTGAAACAAAGGATGAGATGTTGCTGATGGTGTTTGTAGATTCCAACGAGACTGCAATGGAGCACATTTGGTTTCTTGACTCTGGGTGCAGTAATCATATGTGTGGAAAACAGAACATGTTTTCTGATCTTGACAAAAGCTTTCGAGAAACAGTAAAGCTTGGACAATGACTCCAGCCTTACTGTACAAAGGAAATGAAGCATTCGAATGGAAGTAAATGGGTTTGTGCATGTAATCATAGAAGTTTTCTATGTACCAGACCTAAAAAATAATCTGTTGAGTATTGGCCAATTACAAGAAAAGGGGCTGACAGTTCTCATTCAACGTGGAATATGCAAAATATTTCACAAAGAGAAAGGTTTAATCATGGAAACAGAAATGACACACAACAGAATGTTCACTATGCATGCTCGCTACACACCAAAGGAATCAAAATGCTTCTCCTCACTAATCGCAGATCAAGCAGACCTTTAGCACTGTCGGTATGGACATCTCAGCTGGAATGGGCTCAAAGTGCTACAACAAAAAAAAATGGTGAAAGGGTTACCTCTGTTTAAAGCCTCCCAAAAGATTTGTGAAAATTGCTTGGTGGGAAGACAACATCGTGATCCATTTCCTAAAGCAAGCATGTGGAGAGCCTCCAACATTCTTTAATTGGTACATGCTGACATATGTGGACCAATTAATCCAGTTTCAAATGGTAAAAAAGGTATTTTATTACATTCATCGATGATTACAACAGGAAAACTTGGGTCTACTTCTTGATGGAGAAATCAGAAGCTTATTCCACATTCAAATCTTATAAATCCAGGTTGAGAAGGAAACTGGATTTTACATACGGAGCCTTAGAACAGATCGTGGGGGAGAATTTACATCATAGGATTTCACTAACTTCTGCAATGAGCATGACATTCATAGACAGCTGACGACCGCTTATACACCTCAATAGAACGGTGTAGCAGAAATGAAGAATCGCACTATTATGAATATGGTGCGAAGCATGTTGACAGTAAAGCAAATTCCCAAGACCTTCTGGCCTGAAGCAGTAAATTGGACGGTGCATATTCTAAATCGATGTCCAACTCTAGCTGTGAAGAACAAAACACCTGCAGAAATGTGGAATGGGCATAAGCCATCAGTGGATTACTTTCGAGTTTTTGGTTGCATTTCTCACGTGCATGTACCTGACAGCAAAAGAGTAAAGCTTGATGCCAGGAGTGTCAAATGCATTTTACTGGGGGTAAGTGATGAATCTAAGGCTTATAAGTTGTTTGATCCAGTTTCAAATAAAATAATTATTAGCCGAGATGTGGTATTTGAAGAAGATCAGCAATGGAACTGGGATGATGATCACAAACAGGCCATATTTACTGATCTTGAGTGGGAAAATGAGGGAGGTGAAGCAGAGTCTGATGATTGTGAAGAATCTATCTTCAACGAAGAAACTGGAGAAAGTGAAGCAGATGGAGGTAATATTGAAGCAGATGGAGGTAACATTAATATCTCACATGAAGAACACTCATCTCATGAGACACGAACACGAAGACCACCAGTGTGGATAAAAGGTTATGAAACCGGACAAGGCCTCTCAGATGAAGAAACTGTCAACCTAACATATTTAGCCTTGTTCACTGATGGAGATCCTATTACATTTGCTGAAGCTGTGAAGTCTGAGAAATGGAGAAAAGCCATGGATCAAGAGATACAAGCTATAGAAAAGAATGACACATGGGATTTAACAGTGCTGCCATCGGGAGGAAAAACTATAGGAGTAAAATGGGTGTTTAAAACAAAATTCAATGAACATGGAGAAGTGGACAAGTACAAGGCTCGGCTAGTTGCTAAGGGGTATTGTCAACAGCATGGAATTGATTACGCTGAAGTTTTTGCACCAGTAGCTCGCCTGGACACTATACGAATTGTTATATCCATTGCTGCACAGAAATCTTGGGTAATCTACTAACTTGATGTCAAGTCGGCTTTCCTGTATGGAGAAATTACTGAAGAAGTCTTCGTTGAGCAGCCACCAGGATATGAACAAAAGGGGCATGAAGCTAAAGTTTATCAACTGAAGAAGGCATTATATGGCCTTAAACAGGCTCCTCGCGCCTGGTATAGTCGCATTGAAACATATTTCAGCAAAGAAGGCTTTCCTAATGCGCATACATTATTCATTAAAACTGCAGGTGGAGGTAAAATTTTGATTTTATGTCTTTATGTTGATGATCTTATCTTTACTGGCAAAGATAATGCCATGTTCGAAGAATTTAAGACATCCATGAAAATTGAGTTTGACATGACTGATCTTGGGCGAATGAAGTACTTCCTTGGCATTGAAGTATTACAAAAGGCAGATGGTATCTTTATCAATCAACGAAAGTATGCTTAAGAGATTTTGGAAAGGTTTAACATGGCTCAGTGTAACTCAGTGCATAACCCCATGGTTCCTGGTTTTAAACTCACGAAAGATGAAGAGGGAGTGGCAGCTGATAGCACCGTTTACAAATAAATGGTGGGAAGCCTAATGTATTTGACTGCCACACGTCCTGATTTAATGTTTAGTGTCAGCTTGATCAGCAGGTATATGGAGCGTCTTACTGATTCTCACTTCCAGGCAGCAAAACGAATTTTAAGATATATAAAGGGCACGATTGTTTTCGGGATATTCTACAAGAAGGGAGGAAGAGAAGAACTTATAGGATATTTGGATAGTGACTATGCTGGCGATCAAAATGACAGGAAAAGCACGCCAGGATATGTTTTTCTCATGAATTCAGGAGCTGTTTCGTGGTCTTCAAAGAAGCAACCGATGGTTACTCTCTCTACCACTGAAGCTGAATTTGTTGTTGCAGCATCAAACGCATGTCAGGTCGTGTGGTTGAGAAGAATTCTGACAGTCCTAAATCAAGAGCAAAGTAGTCCAACTATGGTGTTTTGTGATAATATATCAACAATCAAACTTTCAAAGAATCCTGTGATGCATGGTCGTAGCAAACACATAGATGTAAGATTCCATTTTCTTCGTGATCTTGTTAAGGATGGAATTCTAGAGCTAATTCATTGTTCTACACAGCAACAAGTTGCAGATATTCTAACAAAACCATTAAAACTTGATACCTTTCTGAAAATGCGAAATCTGCTGGGGTGCATGAATATCCAGGTATAAACTGAATGATAATGACATTTAGTTTAAGGGAGGATGATGAATTATCAGTAGTTTCAAAGTTCCCCTGTTTTAAGCCTTTATTTCTGTTATGTTGAATAATTCCTCCTTAAGTTGAGGAACAAGATTGTTTTCTGTTAAAGTAGTCATGCACCACGATTATAGGACTTTAAATCATGGGTAGTTATTCTTTCCTTCTTCCAATGTAAGGCTATTTAATAGCCACAACAGTTGCTTAATAATTAATCAATTCTTCCATCTCTTGCGTAATCAAACCTATCAAAGCTCTTTGTTCTTCTTTTATTTTACAATCGTTATACTGCATGAAACAACTAGAAAATATTAATATGGATAGATAAAATTAACGAGTCAAATTGAGGAGTGTTTATAATTGAAGGACAGACCTATTGCCATATATTTTATTAGTTTAGGGTTTTAATTAAGGATTTGTGAAAAAGTAATTAATGAATTAATTTGAGAATATTTAATTTCTTTTTGGAAAGTGAATTTCGAGGAAAGTGAATTCCGAGAAAGTATTTTTCGATGTTTGGTAGTGTAATGAAAAATGAGTTGGAAAACACTTTCCAGTGTTTGGTTATGTCATGGAAAAGGAGCTGAAAAATAACTTATTAATATTTTATTTTTCTCAAATTTATTAAAATAATAAGGAACAAATCTTACAAATTAAAAATTTAAATGAGAATGAAATTGAAAAAAAATATATAATTTCATAAATTATCTCAAATAAAATAAATAATAATCAAAATAATAGAGATCAAATCTAAAAAATTAAAAAAAAAATGAAAGATGAAGAAATTAAAATAATAATAATCAATATTTCATAAATTATTTCAAATAAAATAAGTAACAATCAAAAGAATGAGGACTAAATTTGATAGATAAAAAATTTCAATAAAAAAATGATAAGAAAAAAGTAAATAGTAATTATAAAAATAAGGACCAAATTTAATATAAAAATAAAATTTTAAGAGATGAAATTGAAAAATAAATATTCAAAACAAAATATATATAGCAATCAAAAGTTTGAGGATCAAATTTGATATAATTAGCAAATAATGACATTTCTAAATTTTTCACAACTTCCGAAAAGTGTTTTCCCCCCAAATTTTTCAGGAAAATATTTTCCTGAAAACCAAGCCAAATTTCCTTTTACTGGAAAGTGTTTTTCGTTAACAAACTTTTCTAGTGGCAAACAAACAAAAAAAAGTTTGGAAAGTGATTTTCCAGAAACCACTTTCCGGAAAACAAACACAGCTAAAGAAAAAATATTTTCTTGAAAAACAAATCAAATTTTTCTTTGACTAAAATTGATTAAAAAGTGTTTTTTGTTGATTGAAAAATATTTTTTTTTACTAGAAAGTATTTTTCATTAACCGAAAAATATTTTCTGTTAATCAACTTTTCTAATAATAAATAAATATAAAAAAATTAAAAAATAATTTTTTAAAAACTATTTTTCGAAAACAAACATATCCTTAAAACACTGAGATGAGATTAGATATATAAACAAGCGGTGTCCACGAAACTCACTTGGTCCACCGTACAACAGTATCTTGATGGTAAGTGGTAACAAACTTGAATGGCAGCCATTTGAATTGCTGTACACACACTGAACCATCAGATTAATTAACAGACGAGAGATGGTTTTTATTTCTTCAGTTTTTATTTTATTTTTATATAAATAGGAGAGCAATACATCCACTGATCTATTTTTCATCTTTACACCAAACCTCTAGGTTAGGTTGTAGTGCGTAGTCCTGCAAAATATGAGCTCAACACCATTCTTTGCACTGCACACACGCACCTGATACTATATATATATATAAAATGTTAAAAGCAAGAACAAATCAATCACAACAACGCATGGAACAGACAAATTAAAGAAGAAGAAGAAAATAAATCATATGTGCTGTGTCCACACAAAATACACGTCGTGCATTAAGAAGAACGTGTACACAGAAAAAGGAAAAACTGATCATCAATGGTGGCCAGCCTCAATATTAAGCTCAAATATTCAATACGATTGAATTCTCATCACCATACTTGAGAGCTTGTTTTTTCTTGAATCAAACACCATAAGAATATACTTGTGGTCGTAAAACCATCTTGTCACATCTCTTTTTGTACAGGGAGAAAATGCTGCACTCCACATATATATAAAGCAATATTGGATGAACAATATCCTAGCTGATAGATCCTTTCATTGAATGGCCATCCATGTCGCCCACCTCACACACAGTTGTCCCTTTCCTTAAATTCAAATTCAAATCCCCTCCTCCCCAAACAGTCGGCTTCACAGTAAAAGTCTTGTGGTTGAAGGTGAGACTATGGCTAGAGCTAGGTAGGTCACTGGTCATGCATTTTCCCTTTGAGAAAGAAGTGCTGCTTCTTAGACTTGCCAAGGAAGGTTTACCTAAAATAAGATAAGGGCTATTAGTGTTATGAGTCATTGAAGGGGTCCATGGTGCTGGTTTGAATTACGACCACTAGAGTTTCTACGTGCTTATCCATTCGATTTCTTTTCATTTGGCTGGCAACGGCGCTCGCCAGTTACAGTAGTGCTGAAAGCCATGTTGAAACCCCCACATATTTTATTATTAATACTCGTTCCTGCATGCCTTAAATATTAGGAAACAAAACAGAGAATTTATTTCAGTGCTTTTTGGTAAGGAAAAGTGGGGGCACCGATATCTTTTTTATGGACAGAAAAGGAAACTAAAGATAAAGATACCCATCTCTTTTTCGAGAATATTCAACAGAATCACTAGCTTTTATTCGAGAAAAATAATTAAGTTTGGTACTCTTCATGTTTAATTACCTTCGACGTCTCCTATAGCACATATATATACAAATCACAGAGTCCAGGAATTAATTAACAATAAACAGTAGTTGTGTAGCTGTGTGCTAGCAGTTAAATTTAACTGTCTAGAGCTAATTAGTTAATTAGTCTGTATTACAACTCAATAAAATTACAAAGATTCAATTAATAAACAGTAGTTGGCTCGTAGTCAAATGTAGTTGTCAATAGTTAATTAGTTAGTACTTGTCTGATGTCCCAATAAAATTACGAAAATCCAACTAATAAACAGTAGTTGGCTCGTAGTCAAATTTAGTTGTCTCTATAGTTAATTAGTTAGTACGTACTTGTCTCAATAAAATTATGAACATTCAACTAATTAATAAACAATTGTTGTGTAGCTGTGTGCTTTGCAATCTAATTTAGCAGTCTAGCTAGAGTTAATTAGTTAGTATTTGTCTTAATAAAATTATAAATATTCAATAGCTGCTGTAGCTGTGCGCTCCC
This sequence comes from Populus tomentosa, assembly GCA_018804465.1. NCBI lineage: Eukaryota > Viridiplantae > Streptophyta > Magnoliopsida > Malpighiales > Salicaceae > Populus > Populus tomentosa. The sequence goes on along the minus strand of CM031983.1, from coordinate 10,139,872 downwards.
AGTCAAATTTAGCTGTTTATAGTTAATTATTAGGTGGTATTTGTCTCAATTATTTGAGAAGCCCAGCAGGAATTGAATCCTTGCAGTAGACATGAATAACATGCATGGTGGATGAGAATCATAATTAATACGGTGAATGTTTTTATGATCTCCACACATGTACGTGAGAGTATTTTTATAGGGATCAAGATTGGCATATTATTGAACCTACAAGAATTAAAGCACATAAACAATGAAAATTAAGAACTCTTCCTTTTTATCTCTTACGAATTCTTCTTTTTCATGCAAGAAGTTTTGTGTCCGATCGATATTTTCACTCTTCCTTTAAGTGATTGTGTTTGATCTCCCAGAATTCCGGTCTTTCACGTCTAGGGGTTAACTTCTTACCGCAAAAAAGAGAAAGAAGACATGAACAACTCACCCAACAAAACATCTTTTCAAGCACTTTAGTCTCCTACCAATCAACTAAAAAAGCTGGCTTTTCAATTCCTTTCAAGGGTGGGGGGTTGGGTTCGGCAAAAACCTCACCACCTCCATGCAAAAACAGGAGAAAAAATAATTAATAAATGCTATAGAAAAAGGGCTTTCCTTTGATCATTAACTTTTGACCTCACCAACCACTTACACCCGATAAAACAGGTAGTAGTAGATTACATTGGATTTTGACGGGGAAACAAGAGGAATTCTTACAGATTCTTAAATCTTGAATGATTCTTTTGTTGGGAGACTAAGGCAAGACAGGTTCAATATCATGTACTTACAATGGGAAACATGAGGAATTCAAGGGCAGGCGGCCATCAAAAATTCAAGGGCAGGTTCATTTTCCTTTGAATTACACGAGAAAAAAAAAGGAATAAATTCCTTGCCAAACTCATGATCCTATGGAGGCCGGCTTTGGCAGCATACATATCGTGAAACATGCATGTTAGCACTTACGAAAGCATTGACATTGTGAAAAAAGAAAACACTGAAATCTGCCCCTTTTCAATAAATTTGATTAGGGTTCCTCTTGCCATCATTTGTTTTCCTCCCCCAAATATTGATAGTATTTCTCTTCTCATAATTGATAGGCTTTATTTTGGGAATTCGAGACAGTACTGTTTGGTAAGCATTCTAAGAGTACTTTATATATATATATATATATATATATATATATATATATATATATATCAAGAATTTTTAGAAATCATGACATGTTACTTTTTTTTTCTTGGAGAATGCGCTATACGATGTTACTCTTAAAATTACAAAACTCAAACAATTATTCAGAAATTGAAAGAATAATTACTCAGTAACATATTCCAACGTTGCTTGGAAGTACTAAATACTTAATTTATGTGGGATAGGGTTGGAAGCTTAAGTTACCTCTGAGCGTCGTTTTATAGAGTAACATATTTGGAATATACATATAGTTATTTTTTAAAATATTTTTTATATTTTTTTAAAATTATTCCAACTGGCAGAGTCTCCTTGCACATAAAAGAAAATGAATGAAGTCAAAGACCTTGATTAAGTGGGGAGCTTGAACAGTGGAAACCAGGGTTCGGCTCCCACAAATCTCGGCCTAGTTTTCTCGATCCAAATTTTGTCGGTCGGCGTCCTCTAATTAATTTGAACAGTCTAAAAATTCAAATCCCTGGTACCATGAAAATCGTCATTTTTTGACTAAAAAACATGTCGCCCATTTAAAACTCGCACAAAGCGAGGGGCGACATCGTGGGCCGGTGGCATTAGTTGCCGTCTAATCGTGCGTGGAGCTGTTTTAGCAACCTTGTGATACGAATGGATCGTGGAGACCTGAGCTCGCAGGGCCTACCTTGAGATTCAGAAATACATATATACATGAAGAAATGACGATGACCCCGGTGGCCTATTTTTAGCAAGGAGAAGACAAAAAAATCCTAACTTTGAATGGGTTTTGATGCCACTACTGTTTTGGTGGGTGGAAAAAGAGAGCAGGAATTGAATCACCTTGTCCTAAAAATGGGATAGAATTTGAAATCAGCATTTCAAACGGCTTTTTATCACTCTCCATTCAACAGGGTAACATTATTAATATACTACAAAGAAATGATACTTTCACGTAGAAGTAATCTGATTGTAAATTTTATCATTTTTTAATTAAATACATGCATGTATCTTTTGATTTATAATTAAATTTTTAAAAATATATATTTAAAAAGCTAGAGTAATGTTTATCTTCTTTACCAAAACAAATTACCCAACCACAGCAAAACACAAATCAAATAACTAAGTAATTACTAGTTACAGTTTAAATCTAGAGTAACGTTTGATGAAATATATTACGGTGAAAGATCAATATCAGTAAAATTGATTTTGTTATTTAAATTTCCTATGAGAGGAAGTTAGTAATGTAAAAATTTCTAGTTATGTTTTTTTAGGTGGTGTTTGTTTAATGTCATTAAACTTAGAAGATGAAAACAATATAGAAGAGACAAGTTAGAAAAAGAGAAGGAGACAATTATATTTTATAATGATACACGAAAAAAACTATTTTTGTATTCTTATAATGGACAATATATATAAAAAATATATGTTAATTTTAATATGTATTGTTGTCAAAATTAAATCAACCCGAGATAAAAAAACAGGTCAAAAACTCGTTGTCTTTTTCAAAAAAAAAATTAATCAAAATAAGATTACTTTAATTATTTTTAACTTTTTTCAGGGTCAGTCAAGTTGACTCTCTCAACTAATGATTTGAACCTTGTATCGAGTCAACTTTCAAGTTAGGTTTTCAAATTATAATAATAATCTTTTTTATCTATATGTTGACTCGGGTTAACTTGTGTTAATTCTCTCAATCCATGACTTAGGCCTTGCCTCAATCAACCTCCAAGTCAGATTTTAAAGCTATGATAATAGCAATTTTTATCATTACTTTGACCTGGATCAACCCAAGTTGGTCTTCCTAATCCGTGATTCGACCTTTGCCTTCATTTAAACCTTAATTCAGGTTTTAAAACTTCGATAATAATTATTTTTATTTTGAAGTTAACGATCATGTAAGCCTCCAGTAACCATCATATTAGCAATCACAGAACTCAAATTTGAGACCACAAGGTAAGCAAACCTCTTGATTTCATGCTCTGATCACTAGGTCATCTTCTAGATGGTTTGATAAGAAACATTTTTATTTTTATATGTCTTAGTTAAATAATTTTAAAATTGAAAGTTTTTTTAATGATATTTTAAAAATAAAAAATAAAAAATATTATATTTGAAAACACGTGTTTTCTATCTCTTGCTTTAAAAATACATAATATATATATATATATATATATATAACTAAATATATTTTTATCTTTACTGCATTTTTCTTTTTTTATCCAATGACAACAATAATTTATTGCCTTGATACTGCAAAAACTCACTCAACATGGAGCATCCTAAAACGAAGGTAAAAAAGAATGGCTTTGTGTTAGATGCATAGCTGCAAACAAAATAAGCAACCAGCCTGATTCCTGATAATTACTGAACAGCTTCTTACCTTTTCCTATCCTTTACAAGCAAAGACCAAAACATTAAAGAATATTTTTTTACAGCCTTTTACTTCAACTTTGGAGGTTAGAAAAATGGAAACCACCCAAACATAAAGCTACATCCTGCCAGCTTGAATGGCTTAACATATCCATCAAACATTACTTAATCATCTCCATGTTTTGAACATAAACTCGAAAAATACTTCATTCTCTATGTTTTGAATCCCGCAACAACTTAATTCACCTCGACGAGGTGGAGAAAAAGCATACAAGGATACTGCTTATATCAACTGAACCACAAGGATTACAATGGGTGGAAGGTGGTTGCCTGTGGCAAAGTGCCGCTTATATATTATCAGACACCATTTCACCAGATATATAACTAGATACAGTAAAAACTTCAAATGGAAAAACATGTTTTCTTTTTTCCATTAGGCAATAAGACAAATACAAGTGATGTACATACATTTATTTCCCGATAAATGCAAATCGTAACCGCTCTCTCTGTTGCATTAGAAATGGATCATTCGGAGATGATGTCTTCCCTCCCACGCCTGCCTGCCGCATCATCTCTGCAATAAGCACTCAAATATCATACCGCTGAAAGAGCTCAATAAAATGTATTAATTATGAGTTTAGAGCCGAACTCGTGTCAAATGCAGCTCTGCAATAGGCACTCAATTATCATACCGCTGAAAGAGCTCAATAAAATGTTATCAATTATGAGTTTAGAGCCGAACTCGTGTCACCTGAAGTCTCATATGATCTTTTGCTGGTAAATTGTTCTAAAATTTCGTTTTGCATGCTTTTGCCACGTTGTTTTTCCAAATAATTCTTGCGCAAAAGAATTCTGTTTGCAAATATACATGTCCACGTTGTTTTGTCAATATAACTAAACAAGTTCAACTAAAAGGATCAATATGCAAGTTACATGAAGGCAATGAAATGCTGGGGCCCTAGAAAACTATCCACCTATCAAGGGTTAGATCAAGTCATGCTACTAAGTTCATGAGAAATACACCAACAACCATTTTCAGCTCAATATGCAAAGATATCTTATTATACAGGAGGTCATCCATGCACTTGCTCATCTTGCAGCCCGCCCAACCATCTTCACATTTTCATCACCTAAGGGTAAAAAGTCCAGGACTCAAGCAAGAGTTATACGTTTTTTCAGATATAGCATTTCTTTTCTCAAGCGTCGATACATGCGGCACTTTGAGAATGAAATGAAGTTCTAATACCAAGACTTCAGCTAAGGAAAGAAAGCCTCAAATTTACCTCAATGGTGGTTCATAGGACCAATCCCAGAAACAAAAAACTGATAGAAATTTAGTCTTAAAATCAAGATATTAAATTAAAACTTGCCTCGTTTTCTTTCAAGTTCTTGATAAAGCTCTTCTTCCCATTTTCTTTGCCTCTCATAGAAGCTTGTACTGCAAGTCAAACTAATGTCATTCTCAGGTAACATATTTCAGATGTGGTTCTTTAGTAAAATTAAGATAAACCAGGCATCAAATAATGGCAAACACACCTAGACGAAAGTGTTTCCTGCTGGCCATCATGAAGAAACTCTTTCCACTCACTAAGCTGAGGTGGCTGAATTTCTTGCAAAGCTCGATTGTGTATACTACTTTCGTTTGCTACATGATTAGTTTGACGACCAGGACTTGCAATGTTGGGAGCATCAACAACTGCAGAGAGTCTTCTGCTAGGCAAACGTTTGGGTGACCTGCTTTTGGGGGGTAAACTTGGTAAATGCGTAGGATTTTCACTGTTTTCTGTTCCAACTGCAGTTGGAGCACCCATGGTATTCAAAGTGCTGTTGTAAAACTCTTCATATAGAGGTGTCTGCAGCTTCTTCAAATCTAAAGCCTAGTGGAGTTTTAAAGAACAAGTATTAACAATTTCATCATACCAGTGAATAATGTTACCAAAAGATGGAAAGGCATAAACAAAATTTTGATTACATTACATCTTTGACTAGTTAAAGATGTAAACCTTCTGTTATGAGAATGTAATAATTCAATAAAAAAACAAATCTAATAATAGAAGACAAGAAAAAATATCAATTAAAAAAAATAAAAAAATAAAAACAAATATTTTTTTATGGGGTACACTAAAACATGCAGGGAAAGTACTATTTATTGCTGCAATACTTTCCCTACATGTTTTACTGTATTGTTAATTGGTGCCTATGAAAAAAAAAAGTACCTTTTCATCCAAAAATGCTCTAATTTTTGACTCAGTAACTTCATCATCATCCTCAGGTACCACTGGCCCACATGGAAATGTAAAGTCGTTCTGTCCCTTACCGGATGCTTCATGGATATCAATAGCTTCATGGTTTGATTGACTACAAGACAAGTTATATCCACTTCTCTTAAACAATGGATCTTCATCAAAGTTGCATGGCCAGTCATCCAAGGGTTCGCACATTGGGTTGACACTCTGGTTTAAAGAAACAATTCTATCATTAAAGATAATACAAGCTCCTGAAACGCATACTTGGATGAGAAGTGTTCATCACCTTATTTAAATCAGCAGATGCTAAGGTAGATTTGAACCTAGTGGATGCACTAACTGCAAAATCATCTTTATCATCTATCAGACACATGTCATCATCAAAATTTGTTGCACCCCAGTAGGATCTTGATCTTGACAAGTTATCACGATGTACAGTTGAGGACTTCACATTATCCATTTCACAAACATCCTTCAATCCTGCACATGTTGACCTTCTGATCATAGAGTTCATGCTGCGCCATCGATACATCTTTAAGAGTCAAAAATAGCATAATAATAATAAATAAATAAAAAAAACACGAAGTTAAAAAGCTTACGAGCTCTTGAGATTCGACCCGGTCATAGTTATCAGATTTCCAGATTCCTAAACAGGAAAAAACACATTAATTGACAAGTCGATGGTCAAAGAATACAGTAATCAAACCAGCACATCTTACTGCACTTACTCTAACTGAATTGCGGAATACTGAATGAGTTTCCTGATATTCTCCAGTGACAAATGAATGCTGCACATGTTTAGAAAAGGATGCAATGAGATAAAATCCAAGCTGTGTTTAGTTCTCTATAATTAACCAATACCAAATAGTTTGAATAAATTTTGTCCAGGTGATAGGAACAGCCATGAATATAAGAATTGATAATAAATGAAGTTTACTGCGGTGATTTTCAAAACAACCAAAATTTAATCTTCTATACCCTATCATTATCTCCAATCAACCACGTATTTGTCATCCCGCTTACCTAATACTCTCCATTCTTCGGCTCATTAACTTCTTTTTCAAGTATAAAATTTGAAAAATCTTTTCAAGTCCAGTTATTTCCGCCAAGCATATGTTTTTTACAAGTGCATATTTGAGTAATATTACGCCTAGTTTATAATTTTTATAAACAATATACATATCAAAATCACCTGCAATAACTCAGATGCAGCAGGCCTTAAGTTTGGTACCCTGCCATCACGTTTATACATAAGAGTTTAGTACAGACATACATCTAATACAATTAATAGAAATTATATTTCAGAATTCATTGATGAAAAATACAGTTACTTCTGCCTAAAAATGTTGGCTCATTCAAAAAGAACAAAGATTACTAGAGAAATGAAGGACTTGAGATAAATAAAAGTGAAACATACTCCTGAAGACATTTTAACAAGAAATCCTTTGCCTCAATAGATAAATGTTCAGGAATTGGAGGATGAGATTTAGTTGTCCCAATGTGGAAGAGAGCAGCAACCTGAAACCGAAACTTGTTTTTAGACTGCAAACTAATCAAAAAAACAATTTGCACCACCCAATTCATTATAGTCAATTTTCTTACACATTAATAGAATTAAAAAAAGAAATCAGTCAATGGCATCAAATCTGTACCTCCTGATACTGTTGACTCCATGGAGGTTTCCCTGTGGCCATCTCAATCACAGTACAACCAACGCTCCATATATCAGCAGAACTATGAAATTGAATGTCAAAGACAATGGCGTCCAAAGAAGAAGAATTAGGACTAGCACACAAATCTATTTCTCTACTGAAGGAATAAGTGCACAACGATACACTACTGCATGAAAGCATGACATGCATCATTAATTTCCTCTTATGCAAGTTCCGACATTTTTGTAACTTTATAAAACTGCAAATAAAACTTCAATACCCTCATATTATACAAATGCTAACTAATCCACAAGTTATATTGGTCTCCATGCGTTTCAAATATAAATTATATTGACACTTTTTTTATGATTCAAAAAATCTAACTTTTAACTTGATTATTGATATGTAAATATCTAATTCCTCGCTAAAGGAATGAATAAGATCACACTCTGCATAAAAGCATAGCATACATATTAAATTTCTTCATTTGCAACTTCTGATATTGTTTAAGTTTTTCAAACTACAACTAAAAACTCCACGTATCACAAATGTGAGTATAATTTTTTTTGACATTATTTATGATTCCAATTATGTATTATTACATCCTTGCATTTTAAATCCACTACATGATTTTATGATATGAGATTGCGTGGAGCTTCCATTTGAAGAAATCTTATGGTGGACCATGTCATAATTTTTTTTTAAAGAAAAATCTACTGAGTTGGTCAGGGAGGATTTGAACTTATGATATCCTCTTTAGCATAAAGGTGTGGCTACCTGTTTGATTATGCCTTAGCCATGTCATAAAAATAACAGAGAACTTGATTATACATATGTACATACTTCTACTCTAATGTCAAGATACATAATGGACAAATATGAGGAGAATAAATTGAAACATTATTCTTACAAGCTATGCCCAGTCTGGAGAATAACTTCAGGAGCCATCCAATATGGAGTACCTTTCATTGACTTGGCACCATTTATAGTAGCCTGTAATCAACATAGCAACTTAGCAAAGATGCCGACAGAAACTCAACCAGAAAAGAAAGATTTTAAAATAGTAATATAAATAATACCAGTTCAACTACTTTCTTGGATGCTCCAAAGTCAGCAAGCTTAATGCAACCCTTGTTATCAACAAGAATGTTTGCCCCCTGAAACGAAGCATGCTCAATGTCAGATTTTGGAGAAAGAGAGGGATTTTCTAAATATAATGTACTTGATATAACAACAACACAATACCTTGATGTCCCTATGCATAATACCATTCTTGTGAAGGTATTCCAATCCCAACAACAGCTGTTTCGTATACATTCTTATTACCTGCATATAAAATGATTTTAAATAGGACCATCATCAGCATTTCAAATACCACCGACATTCTAATATTTCAAAACTAGAAATCACTTACCGACTCAGGGAAAGATCCAAATTTTCCCAGTAACGATGATATGGATCCACCCGGTACAAATTCCAACAAAATATTCAACGAATCATCCTCTCTGGCAGTTCCCAGGTATCTCTAACAAACATGGAAATAACATAAACAAGCCAATAACCAGCCAAACTCACCAAAATGAAAGAGAGCTAAATATCATACTCACAACAATATTTGGATGCGAAAGATTCTTGAGAAGCTTCACTTCTTCCTCGAGCTCTCTGATGTGTGCCTATTTTAAAATTTGAAGTAAAAACTTCTCTATTAACCATGAGAATACTTGATCAAGAATAATTCTGGATTGAACTGGGTAAAAAGCTTTAGCTTTAGTTAGCTTTCCTATGTTTTGAGATAAAAACAATAATAAAGCAATATTGTAATAAGTGTCAGTGTGCATGACTTTTTAGTTTGAGGCATAATCCAGAAGTTTTTCCTAACAAAAGTGAGTGGCAATCACTTTAAATTAGAAGTATGTTAGATGAAAAAGACTCAAACCAACTTTTTATAAGTTAGAATCCATAAATAAAAAATAGAAATTTTAACTTTCAATTAAATCAATTTTTTAACTCAATTTTGGAACAAATGTTTCATTTAAGCCAATCATACATATTTATGACTTTTCTATAAGTCAAAAATTAAAAAACAACTTAAATCAATTTGCAAAACTCACGCCAAATAGAGCTTCAACCATTGTAATTGCCAAGAAATTCAAAAAATTAAATTAACCATCTAAAATTACCAAAATACGCCAAAAATAAACGAAAAAGAAACTAATTGTACACGTAAAAGTAAAATTCAAATCCAGCCCTCACCTGCGTTTTCTCCTTAGAAGCACTACTGGCAGCAATCGAAACCTGCAAAAAATATAATGATTTATAATTGATCGAGTAATTGTTAAAAAGCAAAGGAAAAAAATAGCAGTTGAAGTCATTAACCTGTTTAACAGCGAGAAGTTCTCCAGAATCAAGATTCATCCCCATATAAACCCTACCAAAAGCGCCGCATCCAATCAACTCGCCCTTTCTCCACCTGATCGGCGGCGCGTCTTCTTTTATAGATGGCGGAGGCAAGGACGGTATTGAAGGCTTGGCGAAGAGGCCGATTCGCGATTTGCGAATACTAGAGCCGATTTTCTCAACGAAACCACTGAATCCTCCATCCTCTCCTCCTCCTCCCGAAGTCGATTTAAACACTAAGGATCGACGAACCGATCCAAAAATGTCTTGCATTTCGTGGATCTTTAATTTCTAGGGTTTTTTCCTTTTCGGTGATGTTTAGACTCGAGTGTTTTAGTTTATGTTCCAGAGAGAGAGAGAGAGAGAGAGAGATAGCCGTTAGAGGCGTATGAGGTGGTTCATTTTTTAGGGGAAGTGAACATTTGAAGGGAGGGAAAAGCAGGGTGAGAGATCTATTTTCAAAAAAAAATAAAGAATAAACAAATGCAAGGCAGATTAAATGATTGGTTAGTTTCTGTTATGGGCCTTGGGCGTTGTTTGTACTGGATTATCTGGGTCGGTGGCAGTACAATTTTGGTTTTTTTTTTTTTTTTTAATGGAAAAGCCACATATTTGTTGTGTTATTTTAAATATATACATCTCTTATCTTTACACTAATTTTGTGTTGTCTTATTTGTTATTGGTAAATGACTTCACTTTGTTATCAATTTTTTGGATGGATCAGGTTGTATATTGACAAAACTAAGTTGTTTTTTTATGCTGTGTTTGTTTTTCATATTTTTTTTTATGTTTGTATTGAAACAATAAAAAGATATTTGATAATAAATTAAATTATGTTTTATATTATGAGATTTATTAAAAAATTAAGTTTAAAATACTATTTTTATAAAATATTTTTATATGTTTTTTAACTGAGTTTTGTAAAATTCTATATGGCTTTACATTTCAAAAATATTTTTGAAAAAATTTAATTTTTTTATTTTTTTCTCTACTTAAAATTGATATATTTTTTATATTTTTAGATTATTTTGATGCATTGATATTAAAAATATTTTTAAAAAAATAAAAATAAATGTTATTTTGATGCATTTCTGAATAAAAAATATATTTTAAAAAGCAACCGCAACCACATTTCTATTAAACATTTTATATATATTTTTTGCTATACATAAACTTCAACCACGATTTTTACTAGGCATGTATTTAAATCCAACTAACCACAGCTTACTGTATTTTTTCTAAACTACAACTATAAAAATTATCTTAAAAACAAACACACTCTAAATAATCTTAAAAATATATTTATATATTAGTTTGATGTATTCAAGAGAATATAATAAATCTTTTATATGTTCACTATAAGATTTAAATTTAGAAAGTTGGGTGATGGAGCTTTTTTTTATATATGATTTTCAGAAAACAGCACAGTAAAATAATGTTCAAATCATATATAGAATAATCTTTTTTATAAAAGAAATTTTTTTTTTTTTCGAATAGCAATATTTTGAATGATTACCGGGAATAATTATGGGTAGACACAATGACATTCATTAATTTAAATAACTTGAGAGGCAGAATAAGTTGCACTTGCTTCTGTGTATTCAAGTTTTCAATTTTTCTACAATAACAAAAAAAAATTCTAAGAAAAAATAGGCATTATACTTGGAACAATACTCTCATCCGTTGTTTGATCCCGTGTGCACGTATATTGTTCTTTATTTCTCAACGTTAAAATAATGTTTCATGATTTATATAAAACTTTTTTTATTTGTCTTTCGAGGAAATGCGCTTGATGTTTTTAAAAGCATACCCTTGATGCTAAGAAAAAAAAATAAAATATATATTTTGGCTTTTTTTGTATTTTAAAAGAAAATATTAAAAAAATAATATAATTTAAAAAAATAAAAAAATAATATAATTTATCCATGTTACAATTAAAAAATATGGCATTCAAGTTTGTTGTTGTGCAAAATCATGATATTTAAAAAAAAAATTGAAATGGGTTTGTATTACGAGAGAGAGAATAAAAAAAAAATAAAAAAAATCTCATAAATACATTAAAAGTTTGACTAGATATCATAGGTATCTTTAAGAAGATTTTGATAAAACAAATTCAGTGACACCAACAACAGCCATTGACGGTAATCCAAGTGTGTCATTCTTATTGTCTCAAAGAGGCAAGTGGCTCATTTATTAAAATATAATTAAAATAATTAAATAAACTAATTTATTATAAATCCAACAATTAATTGATTTTTATTTGAAAATTAAGTGCAATGTCTAGCAACCTGTCATTATCCTTTAAATATTATAAAAGTCATAAGTGGTTTGATTTAATCTTTTAATAATTAGTTTCTCAATATAATTATTATTATTTTATCAACAATGTTTTGATTTATATATCATAATGACATATTTGTTTTCAACACCATAATTATTGACTTTTAAAAATATATTTAAAATTATTTACAAATCTTATTCTATTTAGCATAAGGACTTACAATAAGTACTATTTGAAAATAAAAGAAATATTATTTTTTTAATTTACATAGAGTAATGAATCTTCTTTTGATTACTTAGATACCTCATGTAGTTTATATTATACCAAATATTTATTTATTTGTTGTCCTTGATTATGATAATGTGTGGTGGAATTAAAGTATAAAATTCTCTATATAATATAACTTAGTGATCTCGAGTCCACTGATCAATTACACAATTGTAATGTGAGCCTTTTCATTAACACAAATAATATATCTATACAGAATTCTTATGTCATTTAACAAACAAATACATATTAGGTCCATATATTTCTCATAACTAAGCTTATAAGAACAACCTCTTCATTTTATAAATAAAATAACATAATATGTAATTGTCTTAGCAACTTTAGTGAAATTCTCATGTTACAAGTGATCTTTATATATGGAATTTTCATGTTATTTAACAAGTATTTATATATTAATTATAGATATTTTTTTATAACCAAGTTTATAATAACAACTATTTTGTTTCATAAAGAAAAGAATATAACATGTATCAGTATAACAACTATAATTAATATGTAATCTGAATAGATAATTAATGAGAAGTATTTAGGAATAATCTCATTATGCAATAAGATTTTTTTAATTACAATAACTCTATATTTGTTTTGTAAAATATTTTTATACCAAATATTTTATCTTTTCTCAAAATTTATTAATTAAATATTAAATTTATTAATTGAATATTTAATAAAAATTAAAAGTAAATAGATGTATATAAATAAAATCAATACGAAATATAACCAACTAATACAAAACAAGCATGCTTTAAAATGCAAACGAGTGAATTTGGAAAATCCAAAGGCCTTTGGAAAACCCTTTCAGAGGGTACTGGGAGTGACGCATTCTTGGCATATCTCTTCTTCCGACAGCAAATCCATCAGTCCAGGTACTTGACTCTGCTTTTCGGTGTTAGCTATAAAGGTTATTTGACATGGTTGTTTTTTTTTAATAATTTTTCATATTAAAATATATATTAATAATATTTTTTTATTTTTAAAAAATTATTAAATTAATAAAAATTTAAATTGTTTTTAAATATTTTTAAATATTTTTTAAATACAAAAACAAACAAAATTATCTCTCTTGCGTAAAAACTGTTGTTGGTCTTACCTTTTGATCATTGAGCTTATGCGCAGAGGGCCCGGCCTGTGGGATAGACTTGGGATTCGAAGAGAGGGGTGAGGCGGGGGAATGGACAATTTTGATTTTCTATCTCTGAGCTGTGAGATTTTGAGAGGCGGACTGCTCTTTTCGGAGATGTTCCCCGAAGTATAAGCTCCCACTCAGGATTTGTCTTTTAGGCTCTGCTTCGATATTTAAATGATGTTGGTGAGTATGGTAGTTATTATAATTTAAAATATTTTTTTATTTAAAAATATATTAAAATAATATATTTTTAAAAAATATTTATAACATCATTACATCAAAATAATTTAAAATATAAAAAATAATTCTAATAAAAAAATCAAATTTTTAGAAAACAATTATTCTAAATCTCTCTATTTTGAAGTAGACGATTGAGGGACATGACTAGAAGGTTTATCGGTGGTGCAGGACTGAATCCCTCATCCTTCGTAACTCTTTTTGACACGTGAGAATTCCCGTTGCCAAACAGTTGTACACAAAGTTTTGAATTTCTTATGTTGCTGATGATCATAAAAAAGTCAGTTCAAATATTAAAAAATGATGAACTTACGGCAACACGACCGAGCAAAAAGTAGAATCCTGAAATGAGTAATAACCTGAGGAGTGAAGAATCAGGAAATAGCGAGTTACGTCCAAGTGGGGAGCCTCTTGACAGCACAAAACAAGAAAATTATATTTGCAAGCCTGCGCAAAACCTGAACACAGCAGAAGGTAACCAGGAGAGGCTCCTGAAAGGTTCACAAAAACACAGCGGACCAGAGTTTCAACCAACACGGCGACACAACTAAATCATATGATCCAATTCAGAAAAGAAAGCAGGGCAGATCCCTAAACATAACAGCATCTGGGGATCACGTCCTATAAAATGTTAGAGAATAATATAAATTATATCTTAAAATTTCATCTAACAGTTTAAGCTATTGAGTTAAAATGATTCATAGACATGGTATCAGAACCTTAATGACCAAGTGATTACGAGTTCAAATTTCATTCATTTTTATTTATTTAATAAAAATGATGCACAAGATAATATAGACATGTGCAAGTTTCAAGCCCAAAGGGTTTTCACTTAAGGGGATGTGTTAGAGAATAATATAAATTATATCTTGAAACCTTACCTAACAGCTTAAATTATTGAGTTAAGATGATTTATTGATATAAAAAACACGTGCTTAGATTTAATTAATAACTTCAGTTTGTAAGGGGACCTGTGTAATTATGTCCAGTAAGCCTTGCAATATATTCATCAATAATCGCTGATCATATGAGTTTATAAATGGAGAATTAGATGAAAGAAAGTTGAAGAATTTCTTTTGTTTGATTATAGAGCAGGAAGTGTAGATAATTTTCACATCATGCGTTGCATTCATGTCATCGGAGATAGAGTTCCTAAATTACAAGGACATTATAGAGATTTTCCCTCGCTTCATTTTTTGTTTCATACCGTCAAAGGTATTCTTGGTTAGTATGCACGTTACTCCAAACTAGTGCATTCAACGAAATAAATTCCTTTGAATTATGGTCTCTTGAAAAGTCTAAGCAAGGAAGTAAATGTTTGCTCAAAACCTCCTTCCCTCCCTTAATATTTGAAATAATGCTTCTTTTTTCTACCTCAATACTTGAAAACCACAAGAAGATGGCGATATTGATTTTTTTTTTCTCATTTAATAAACGAATTAGTATTAGTGATTAAAATCAACGAAGGTGCCAATAAATGGATAAAATCAGTGTAGGAAAGTAGGAAATTCGTAGCAAATTGCAATTGTAAGCACATGAAAATTTGCTTTTTTTTTTTTAAATATTATTGCAAGCCGCCACAGTTCCCAGCTAGAAGCTATCTGAGATTTCTTGCAACGGAAACTTCTAAAGAAATACAAATGGTGCAGACAGCAGAGTTTTTTTTTTTCTCCAAGCACTTCACATAAAAAGAATGATGCATCCAACTCTTGTGTCTTCTTAACATCCATCCAGGAGCGCCATGACAGTGCAAGACTTGTGCTCCCACCTCATTCTCCATAGGCTTTGCAGCCAACATGATCCGAATAACTTTACTGACCCCGTTCGTGAACAAATAATGACACCACCACCATTAGAGTGATACACCAAGCATTAAATCACGATAACGAGCATCAACTTTTAACTTTTTACATAAAAGAATATGCTTAACTTAAAAAAAAATAAAAACCCATCAAGAGTCACCTGTGACTTGCCTGCGCAGCACGTGACCTTGGTGAATTTGGCGAAGAGTGGAGGCCTCCTTGTTATCTTTAGCATTATCATCAGCTGCTTTGGTTTGTGAAGGAGAGTTCAGAATGGTCTTCAATGGCTTAAAATTTGGTCTAGAAAAGAAGATAGCTCTGTTCTCTTTATAAGGATTACTGGTTTCTGGTTGAAGTAGAAAAAAACGTTTCGAAAATATAACAGCCTGCGAAACTGGTAGAAGGTGAGAAGCTAAGATTATAGAAGCCATTGCCGGCTTAACTCTTGGTTCACTCTCGCTGGCTAGCGGCAAAAAAAAACGATACAGGGTGCAGGAGATTGATCCATTTGGGCATGTGCTGGACTAAATGGAATAAAAAGTAAGTTTATTAAAAATATAAATTATATTTTTTTCAATGAAGGTACTTTTAAGTTGAATCTATGTTAAGCTAAACTATATGTTAATTAATTAAATAATTAAACTAAACAAAATGCAATTTTAACTATCTCTCATCATATAATCACGGTACGTTTGCATGTTGATGTTTATTTGAAAAGTATTTCTATTTTTGAATGCTTTTTAAAAGTAATTTTTTATTGTTTTTTTTTTTTTATATTCAGGATACACTCCGAGAAGTGATACCCGCTTTCCTTTTTATGATTTTTATTTTTTTGAAAAATGATTTTCTAACACGTGGATTAGTTTAGTCTAAGGTCTTGCACATGCCATGCGTGTTGGCTGAACGGTGGACTTGACAAGTCAACATTGGGATGCAACTTTTTTGTAACGTTTCTTGTAATTTATTAAATTTGTTGATCATACCCTTATATTGTAAGGTATTTGTCAATGTTCCCATATTTATCTTGTATATTTGCTTTTCAAAAAGGTTTGGAAATACAAGTCAACCCATATTTTTAAAATATTTAATTTTTATTATTAAAAATTAATTTTTTTATATTTTAAATTGTTTTGATGCGCTAATTTCAAAAATAATTTTTTTAAAAATAATATAAATATTATTTTAATATATTTTAATATATAAAATATTTTAAAAAATAACTACAAACACAATTCTAAATATTCCATCACTTTGCTTTCAGCGACTTCTTTTGAGATTCAGAGATTTTAATGGCGTCGGTGATGGAGGAAAGGCCAAATTAAAAGGTATGGTGGCTCTGACGAGGGAATGGAAAGAAAACTTTGCTTTTAGACTTGGAAGGAAAGGAGAGGAGTTCGGTAGGTGAGTGAGGTGATTTCCCTTCTTGGAAGTAATTTCAAGTTCCAATCGTAGGTTGAAGTCATGATTACGTAAAAGAAGATTTGTTGTAATTGTTAGGGTGGAGGGTCAAATTAAACAATCAAATGTTGCTTTGAAATTAATTTATTCCATTTATAACTTTAATCAAATCAAGAAAAATATGTTTTATAAACGGAAAAATGTAAATCATTATATTGGAGAAAAAGAGAGTAGAACATTAGAACCTTAAGGAAAAAATGCATTTCAAAAAAGCAAAAATCCCTGTTTTTATACTGATCGTTTGTAATAATATTTTTAAATTTTATTTTATTTTTTAACTTTAAATTATTTTTTTATATTTTAAGATTGTTTGAATATTAAAAATAAATTTTAAAAAATAAAAATAAAATATTCTTTTAATATATTTTCAAATAATATTTATTTTATTTTTTTTCTTGTCAAATTTATGCAACATATAAAGAGAAAATTGTCTTTTTGCTTTAAATATAAATGAGAAATTGACTTCAAGTGATGCATGATCTCGATGGAGACTGACAATGATTATCCATGAGCGATCATATTTTCGCAGTTAAAGTAGTAGAAATGGACCCAAAATTAAAATCTAATGTTCCTATTCATTATAAAAATCTGAAATAGTATAAAAAAGTTTTATAACTGATTTTAACTAGTTAAAGTCAAAGCATTGTATTATTAAAATACACTAAGCCTATCACTAATAACTCATGTAAAATTTAAAATCTATTATAATATTTAATATTGTGATAACAGCTTTTTAAAAAATATTTTTAGTTTAAAAATATATTAAAATAATATTTTTTTATTTTGTTTTTGATATTAATATATAAAATAATTTTAAAACGGTTAGATAGGAATAACAAACACTCCATGAGTCAATAAAATCTTAATTTTATTGACAACTAAATGCGGCAAGGTAATCTAAAAATGGTTTGTCAAATGAGGGTTAATCTTACCATTCCATCCAAGCACAGGCCAGTTTTAACAGTAGGTGGCGGTGGGTACAGCAGTAACTAACTAAAAGAAGTTAAAAAAATACCACGGAATAAGGACGGACTTGTAACTTGTAAGCATTAGAGCAACGGGGTGTGCTCAATCGAAAGTTAAAAATAAAAAAAAATATTATCTTAATTTTTTATGTTTATTTTATATAGTGGAGAGAATAATAAATAAAATGCTAAAATATTTTTATTTTTATGAATATTATTTTTACATATCTTTTAAAAAAGTCAAAATTAATAAAGTAAGGTCAATAAAAAGTAAACAATTGAATGTAACAATATTGAAAAACAAAATACATTAAGCTCATTACAAAAATAAAATACATATTTTTTTCTCTCTAATAAAAATAGCTTTTTAAATACATTTTTTTATTAAAATATATATAGTAAAAAAAATATATTTATATTATTTAAAATATTATTTTATCAATTTTAGCTCTTCAGAGTAATTCAGGCGTCTCTTTAGGTGAACAACCACTGAGGGGGCATTGAAGCAATTTGGAAAAAAAAAAATCAGATATAATTAATTAGTTAACCGACTGTCGGTAAATAACTTTAATGCCAGAAAGAATCAGAAGAGATTGACCAATTCCATGGAACCGTCTGAATCGGATTCCCTTGCCTGCATTTTCTGCCTTCTCCCTTTTCCTCTCCTTTAGTTCTTTTCGTTTCTTTGACCATTTACAGACACTCTCTCTCTCTCTCTTAGGGTCTCTTCTTCTTCACCACCCTCCCCTCTGATTTCCATCAACTCAAGCAGTGTCTCTCTCTGAAATGGCGAGTTTTACCTCGCTTTCCTATTCAGTGTCTGACGCTCCAATGATCTCAGTTCCTGCGCATTCATCTTCATCTTCTTCTTCTTCTTCTTTGGGAGCTGGAGTCGAGGATGCTTTCGAAGACGACGCCTGCAGTATTTGCCTCGATCCTTTCACCCCTCAAGACCCTGCTACTGTATACCACTCCATCACTCTTTGTTTATTCATTTTTTTTTCTTTTTAGGGAAATAAAAAGGAAGTGTATGTATCAGTTGGAATCAAATTTAGAAAGTATTAAGTTTGTGGCACAATCATTTAATTATCATAATTTGTTTTCCTGATAAAATTGAGGTAAATTTTATGATCTCTAATCGCTTTCTTTTGGCACCATTTTCATTCGAAGAAAACTGTTGACGAGAAATAATTTCAGTGTAATGCCCAAAGAAAATATGAGCTTTTATTTTCCTGAAAGCGCTAAAGGAGGGTCTTGGAATATATAAATAATTTTTTATAATCTCTTCTCTGCATATATTTTCATGGCCCTGTTTTATTTTTATGTTTTTTTATTTTTGCTACGGTTTCCATGAAAGATTGATAATATAATACCAATGCTAGAATTGATCTTAGGATGCTTTTACCGGTACTACAATTGTGTTTCTCTTGCTGTTCTACAGCGATCCTTTGACTACATTTTGTCAAAATGTCATGGTTCTTGTTCTGTCTCAACATGATTGTCTGTGATGGGTTGTTATATTTAGGGCTTAAGTTACCTTTGGACTTGTTTCTTGTCTCAGGATACCTGCTGCAAACATGAATACCATCTTCAGTGTATTGTTGAATGGTAGGTAACAATCACCGTAACATTGTTTTATAGGATTCGATGTCTTGCATTGGATTTTGATGCTATGGCTGTCATTGATTTTACTTGTTTCTCTTTTAGGTCACAGAGAAGCAAAGAGTGCCCAATATGCTGGCAGTTTCTTGCACTGAAAGACCCTGCCAGGTATATGATTTCTCGTGAAAAGCCATCTAAATCAATCTTTACCGCTATTGTCCAGTTTTGCGTTGATCAAAGGAACCTAATGGATTGCGGCTTCTGTTTGCGCACCTTTGTTTTTTATTCTGTTTTTCTAGCCAAGAGCTTCTAGCTGCTGTTGAAACTGAGAGGCTTTTCATGCCAAGGAACTCTAACCCTGCATCCATGATCGTTCATCATTTGGATGAAGATTATGATGTAGAGCAGGTGATTATTTAGTCACTTTGAAACCATAACCACAACTTTTCATTTCACTGCATAGCTGCCTCAAAAGTTTTTCTTTTATTAATTGGGTGCTAATGGAAATTTTTAGGATTCCTATTCAGATGACTCTGATTTCGACGATCATGTTATGCAGCATCTATCTGCTTCTGCTGCCAGCAGAGCTCGTTATGTTTGCAAAAGGGAGAGGCATAGGTCTACCGGACTTGGTCCCTCCCAGGTTCTTGTCTTTACCTCTCCTGAACATGTATCCACTGTTCAGCAAACATACACTTCACCAGAAGAAGGTCAAATTTTAAGTTATGGGTCATCAGTTATTAATTCATCAACTCCTGGCACACCATCAGTTAAAATTCAAAATTTGTCACCCGTGGCCCCTCCTGTTGTGAACCAAGTCTCCACCACTGCTGTCAATGGCCCTTTCAAACCCAGGTATTATTCTTTTAATTGCAACTTTCAATGCAGGCATCGTTTGTCATCTGGCTAGATGACTAGTCCAACCATGGGTTGAATGGGTCAGAACATCTGAGAATAACTGAAAACAATTGGGAGAAGAATAAGAATGACCCTTCCAATGCAAATGCCCTTGTTTTTTTTACTTTATGGCCAACCTCCATTTGCCTCCCTCGTTATCTTTTAACTGATGGCATCATTGGATGAATGGCATTCCTTAAACAGAATTCTTCTGTGGTAGATTGAAATAGCATGTTTCTTGTTCTCTCTCGCGCGCGCGCATTCATGGGCATGCAGCTGCACACATTATCTTTGTTTATCTTATTTTTTCAAATGCTCGCGATGCAGGATTCTCTTTAGACAGCCACCAACTGATCCTCCCCAAGGGCAAGGGTCATCAGATATGTCATCTCTCTCAGAATCTATTAAATCTAAATGGTTAGCTGCTTCAGCCAGGTAGATAATCGCAGCTTGGTTTCTTTAGGACTGATGTTTACTTGTTCAATTTCTGCTGCTGAAGTATGTGGATATCTTGCAACAGGTACAAGGAATCACTTTCAAAAGGTACCAGAGGTATGAAGGAAAAGCTACTTGCAAGGAATAATTCGGTTAAGGAGCTGAGCAAAGAAGTTCAGAGGGAGATGAGTGCAGGCATTGCTGGTGTTGCACGAATGATTGAGCGCTTGGATCTTACTTCAAAACTCACTGGACCCTCCATGTCTGATTCTGGTTTTACTAGGGGGACATCAAATTTCTGCTGGAAGGGTAAGGGTGTGGAACAGAACATCATTGCTCAGGCTTTGGCCAAACAAAGTGAGGAAATTGCTCATGATACAAGTTTAGGTGCTTCCTCACATGCCTCTGCTACTGTCCCAGCCCAAGTGGAAATCTCCCATGCGCAGGTTTGGAAACCACTGAAGTTTTAACATATCCTCCATTGCCATAACAGATTGGTTCCAGTAAATCTGAAGTGTTGACGTTTAACAATATTTCCCATGTCATTAAATTATTTATGCCAAATGATAGTGATAAACATGGAGACTAACCACCTAGGCGCATATAGTATCAGAACATGTGATCTGCGCCTTGTTCTTCTCCCCTCGTTTTACAGAGAGGTCATTGATACCATGGCGCATGGACCTGGTAGCTTGACTCTGTTTGAACTTATCATCTAAGAAGGCGTATGATGCAAGTGACGTGCTGTGAAGAAACCAAGTGCCTGTTGGTTTGCGTCCTGCATCGAATATTTATGCACAGCAACGCCCTGTTAATTAACCAAGAATGACTTGCTGTCCTGGGATACCTTTTCCTTTTGTCACAATAAACTGTTTGAAGAGTTGAAGATAGATTAATATATGAATTCTTTTCATTATTTGCTTTTCAAGTAAAAAGAAACTTGATGTTCTACCTTGCCATGCCTCCTCCTGCTTAAAATAAAAATTGCAAAGAAACCGGACTTTCACATTCACCAGTATCACACGTTTCTACTTTGATAGTTGGATGTGATTGGTGATGGATGTTGCTGTTTATTTGGTTTTACTTTGTGAAATAGACTGTAGGGTTCTTTTGATGAGAAAGTCTTACTCTACCGAACTGCACCAATTCACACAAACCTGATGCGATAAATGAATATCTTCAAGCATGTTCGATCATTTCCTACTTAACATGATGAAGTTTCAAGAATGTTACATACGATACGCACTGTTTATGATATATGGCTAACGTTTTTGTAATGTCGTATTCTTTATATTGGTGAGGTGAGGCTAGTGGGATTGTTTGTTTTTGTATTTTAAAAGTATTTTTAAAAAAAATTTAAAATTTTTTTATTTTTTTATTATGTTTTTAAATTATTTTGATGTGTTAATATTAAAAATAATTTTTAAAAAATAAAAAAAGCTCAAAGTTATTTAAAAAGGAATAGTAAAAATACTGCCAAGCAAGCTTGAAATTTAGTACTGCGCAGAATTTGAGGGTTTGAAACAAAATGGCCTCATCAATTTCCCTGATTATTGGTGAATCCACTTTCCCGAAAGATGGACTCCGCAGTGCAGTAATCATCCATAGATATTGCCACGAAAGTTATCACAGCTGAGGCGTCACAACATCTCCCCTTCAATTGGGAGATGGAGAGGAAAGAACTAATTAGTTGCTTTATGGTAACTTGACGAGCATATTCACACAGAGCATGCAAGGATGGCATTTACAGAGTGTAGTAAAAATGCAAGTATTTATAGAGTAGCAAATATTTATTACCATCGCCCGAAAACCTCAACCACCGGTTATTTCTTACTAATTTATCAACAAAACAAAGATCTCGCCCTTCAATTTACCTATACATTTGTACAAACTACCAGCTATAAGACGAGTACGACAGGAAAAGAGCCCGAGAGAACCCATGCACTGGCTGACAAACCATTGACAATCACCCCCTGCTGCATTTTATAAAATGTCCGATGCTTGTAAATATTCATGAATAGTTGCTACAACCACAAAAAAACTTGAGAGTTTCAAAACGCCTTGCCATTAGGATGCAGAACTTGGCCAGTGAAATAGGAAGAGCAGTGATCACATGCCAAGAAGACGTAAGAAGACGCAATCTCACAAGGCTGCGCTGCCCTGCCCATTGGCACCTCCGATCCTAAGCTTTCGACCCTCTCACTGGGCATAGATGCATGCAGGCTGCAACGGCGTCCAGACTGGACCCGGGGCCACTGCATTGACACGAATTTCTTTATCTACAAGTTGCAAAACTAGACCCCTAGTAAAAGCTACAATTGCACCTTTGGTGGAAGTATAGCCTAGGTTCAGTAATCTATTCAAGGTTGCTAGTTAAGTGCTGTTCAGCTGCATTATTCACCAGTATCAATCCGGCCGTGTTCACTGACAACTTGATCAACATCCCTCTTTGCCTGGCTGCTCTGCGGCGGAAACTGTTTCCCACTGGTTGCCATCAGAATAAAGGCCAGAAAACAGTGCTTTCTGTCATTCACAAACCTTTGCTTTGCATATATATGAACCGCAGTGTGTGTGGGAGGACCTTAACTATAACCAGAAATATACTTGCTTGGCATGCGTTGGTACGTGCCATTTGGAATCTCTAGCCATATGTCATAATATTATTGGCACGTATTAGGTGCATGTTTCACATGAGTCATCAAGGATTCCCACGTGGCATTTCTCTGGCGAATGAAAACACAAATATTTATAGCCTAAGCTGAGTGGAATTGACAAGGCCTCTTTCTTTTCCCAGCTGGATGGGTTTGGATTGCAAGCTATTGAGATTTGAGACAGCATTTGCAACAAAGAATAATTATTTTTGTAATTTTTTGACATGTCTTCATACAAATATTAATTGCAACTATGATTGCTGTATTCCATTATTTACTGTTTTTTTTTCACAAAAAAATAGTTTATTATGCTTTTTATCTAAAAAAATTATTTGTTTTTCTCGTTTTAAACCTTTTAATTTAATTTGACTAATTTCATTATTTTTTACTTTGATTATCTATTCGTGGGATCTTAATATGCTTGATCAATGAAGTATCTTTATAAATTAAATTCTAGATATTGAATTGAAAAGAAGAAAATCTTAATTTATAACAATATATACGTTTGTCTAGAAAGCAGTTTGATTATGAGCAACGTAAGTAATTCACAAAGTCATATGAAATGCCTAGGCGTTGTTTCCATCCTCGGAGCCGCAAGAAATAAGAATTAATTCCGCTGGTGCACGTATGTTACATAGAATATCTTCACCGAACTTCGGTTCTTAATTTTAATTTATGTGCCTGGCCTCTAACTAATTCGTTAGATGGATAAGTGATGAATTAAGACTAGATTCAATTTCTTGGTTCGAGAAATTTATTTTATACTCTTATCGATTATTAATAATTACACTACAAGAGATTCATAAAAAAATACACACACCTTGGGGGCCATTAATTTGTATTTTAAACTTGGGTCTAATATATATATATGAATAATCTGCGAAATATTTATAATACCATAAAGAAAAAACAGAACATAATTGTTTTATTTATTTATATATTGAGAAAACATACATAATTGTTTTATTGATTGATAATAACACGCAGATAGGCTCGTATTTCTTTGGCAAACACATAAGTATATAACAGCGTACACGTACGACCACTTGCAGAACGAACAGAACCGCGGGCGCATGAGAGATATGAATTAACCATTTATAATCGTACCCCCTGCATGCATTAGACAAAACAAGTCTCATTAATTAATATTATATATATATATATATATGTATATGGTTAATAACGAATTAAATTGTTCTACCATACCATTAGGATGAAGAACTTGGCCAGTCATGTAAGACGAGCACTGATTGGAAGCCAGGAAGACGTAAGAAGGTGCCATTTCGTAAGGCTGTCCTGCTCTTCTCATTGGCACGTCAGACCCCAGGTATTCTACCACGTATGCAGGCAGAGATGCGGGTTGCAGTGGCGTCCAGATCGGACCTGGAGCCACACCATTGACACGAATTCCTTTATCCACGAGTCTTAGAGCCAATCCCCTAGTGAAGGAAACAATCGATCCCTTGGTAGACAGATAGTCTAGTAATTGGTGAGGGGAGCCAGCATAAGCAGTAACAGATGTTGTGTTGATGATAGCACTTCCTTCCTTCATGTGCTTTAATGAATGCCTGCGCATACCAATTGAAGAAATTAATGCAATAATTAGGAAGAAGTTATGATTAGGTGCTAAACTAGGTTCTGTTTAATTAGTGTTGTGATTTCTGACATGGCTGGAACTGCTAATTATTGGTGGTTGTAATTAAGAATTGATTGGAGATCATACTGTTACAATGCTTTTATGTTGAACATTCAATATATACGCATAACTTCGAAACTTTTGTTTTTATAGTATGGTCTAGTTCTTGGATTAAGAGAAAAGAAAAACTGAATACATAAGCTGTTAGTTACTGTTTCTCAGGACTTGTTTTCTTACTTGGTCATGAAGAAATAACCAAATATGTTGGTTCTGAACTGCCTCACAAGCCATTCCTCGGTAATCTCTTCGACCAAGTTGGTATAATGCTGTACGCCAGCATTGTTGACCAAAACATCAATCCGCCCATATTTACTCGCAACTTGTTCGACAACCCTCTTGCAATCTTCTTCTGATGAAACGTCAGTAGCTATGGCAATTGGATCCTCTGCATCGCTTGACTTAGCCTTCAGTAGCATCTTTAGGGTGTCATCCTTGTCTCTGTCCTCAATGCCTTGTACATATGTAAAGGCCACAGTTGCACCCTCTAATGCAAAATGGTAGCATACAGATCTTCCTATCCCCGAATCCCCTCCAGTCACCAGAGCTACCTTTCCCTGAGACGTAGTATCAGACATGTACAGTTGCTTCAGTACCATTATATATACATTGAGATGATGAAGAGAAACACACACACACATATATAAATTATAAATATATGGAAGTGTGTGCGCTTGATATATATCTAAGAAAATTAAGAGAAAAGGAGAAGCAAAATAACAAGGCACTTACGTTGAGTTTTTCGGAAGGCTTGTAGTCAGGGTTTATGGCTAGCGGAAGTGGGCACATGACATATTCTTTACCTGGTTGCTGAGGTTGGGTCTGTGGTGGAAACTGAGGTTTTCTTTGTTCTTCCATTGTTGCTTGAAACTGTGTAAATTCTAGTAATTAAAACCAAGGCGGGCTTTGCAAATTGCTAGTGCTTGTATGGAGATGGAGAGCAGGATCCCTGGAGGGCTCTCCCTTTATAAGGAAAATATTACTTGCAGTAGTAGGTTAACACATGTGCGTGAATTAATTGAAGGCCCTGCAAAATCTGCCAAGTGTCAAAAACCATTCAATCACCGATTAAAAACCATTTCGAACACGTAAAAGTGCACGTGGATGCCAAGGAAGAAAGGCACCCAAGATGTGCTCGTGGAAAATATTTCATGTTGTGGCAGTGTACGATATTCGCCATGGACTCTCGTGAATTAATTGAAGGTGCAGCTGAATCTGCCAAGTGTCAAATGCATTTTGCAAATTCACTAATTGATGAGTTCCAGTCGTTCACGTTACCACTGTTCTCATCTCGGGGGGGACTGGTTGAGTAAGAAACAAAAGTACACAGAACCACGTCATCTACCGATTGATTGGTCAGTTCAAATTAAGAAAAACAATTTCGAACACGTTAGAGTGAAAAGGACTAGTGGATGTGGATGCCACCACAGCAGGGGCATAAGTGCAATTTTTCCGCTATAAGCGAGACAAGACGGTGAAACCAAAAATGTTGACTTTTCGGCTTGTGCCCTTGTTGCTGACGGGTTCATGAGATTGGGATAGAGATAGATTCACAGCTGGAATTCTAATCGGGTCGATCACAGCCATAGGGGCTAACTTGAGTAATATTTTTAGTGGGCAAAACTCAAAATAATCGAATATTTTTAATTTTCTAATTTCATAAACCAAAAAAACTCGAACTTGAGATCTGAAATCCAAAACTCATAACACGACAATGATTGTTATGATGGTTGTAACTAAGGAGGTGATGGTGAAAGAGAAAATGGGGCAGAAAAAAAGAGTGTAACTAAGATTGTTAAAATTATATTTTGACTCGTAAAATTATATGATTTCACGAGTTAAAATATGCTTTACGTGTTTAATCGTTTGAAAAAATTAAAAATAGGTGAAATTAGATTGAAATTAGGTGAAATCGTTAAAATTGGATGAAATCACAAAAACTCACGTGTTCAGGACCGATTGAACGATTTCACCCAAACACATAAACTGAAGTAAATGTTTCCCTCCATGCTCCAACTGTTCGACGCCTATTGGCTGGGTAAATGCATAGTCACTCCAAAGTCTCCAGTCATCGGTGCATCACCTTTGTTCCTTTTCAATGAAAACAAATCCCTAATCTTCTTCTCTATTAACCAACTGGCAACCACAAAGATGCGACGATCAGTCCAGTTTTCACTCCAGTCATCAGTCCAGTCTTCACTCCAGTCATCAGTGCTCACGGTCGAGTATTTAATCGGTCAATTTGTTGGTGAGAAGATGTTTCCTATAGGTTCTCTTTATGAAGCCTGCAAGTTCTTCGATCAGTTTATCACGAAACCTCCTCCTCTGTTCTTTAACGTCTTATCCTGCATTATATAATAATCTGTATTTGCCTTAATTGTTACTTTATTCGCACACTAACCATGCTCTCTCTCTCCCCCCCCTCTTCATCATTTTTTAGTGCATTCGCTTCTCTGTTTATTGGAACTATAATTATAGAAATTATGTATTTTTAACAAAAACAAATTTTGTGCAGCACAAAATAATTGTTATACTAGGCATTTGGTGAAGATTTTGATTCACTTATCATGGTGTTTGCAAGAGTGTGTTTCAAATTCTGTTACACCTTCAGAGGTTTATGCGAAGACTGTTAATGCGGTTTGCATTTCATTTGTTTTTTTGAAGTATTTAATTGAAAATGCTCAAAACAATAATAGCATCGAGGAGTTGTATTTGATCTTCTAAAATGCGTTATTTTTGTTCCAAGTTCAAACACATACCTTCTACATCACGAGTTGCTCAATTTCATGCTTATTGCAATGTCAACCCAACTTCTCTACTGACCATCTCCTGGACCAAGTGACACAAACCCTTTTATTGATGCAGTTATGGTTCAGGTTAGTGGATAACCTTTGGCTTTATTTCTTGCTCTAAGTTTAGAATTGTTTAGATTTTGCAATCTTATTATGGACGTCTTCCATAATTTGCTGGAAAGTTCTTTGATTAATTTTGTTGTTGGGAGATTGCTACTTAATTATATAGTGCAGCCTTGTATCCCATTTAACAATGCATCTTATCTAGTATTTTCTGGTGGGAGTCAGCCTGGAGTTTTGCAAAGAGTCGGTTTTGCAGCTCGTATGATGTTCTTATTAGAGCTTCCTTTTATTTAAATAGGCTTGAACTAGTCAGTTTTCTCATCTGAAAAAGGCTTGAACCACGTAGGATTGCTATGTGGAATTTTCTAACATCTATTTACTCTTTCTCATTTTTGTCTCATTTGCATTGCCTGTCTTATGCTTTCAAGTTTGGGTCATATTTATCAGAATACGAATGAGGGTATTTGTGTCAATGCATTGTGATTTTCTCCTTCATCTAAAGTAGAGCATATATTTCTCAACAACTTCTTTGTTAATTCTATTCATATATTTTTGTTAGCCTTCATATACTATTTTTCTTAACTCATGGATTCCCTTTCAAAGATACTATTACAAACTCAGTGACCTTTTTTAGCTTTTCTTTACCATCAGTGCTTTTGTTGACATTATATATTTGCTTTGCAGCCACTTTTGTTTTATTACCATTCAATTATTTGGTCAGTTCAACTGGTGAAGGCTCAAGAAATCCATGTCAAAAAATATATGAATTTTTATTTGAATCATGAAATTTTTTTAATGTATTTTAAAATTTCTTACGATTTTACGATCTATTTTTACGATCTGAGTTTATTTTGTATTTTCCGTGCTGTGTTAAAATTATGATTTTAACAACCTTGAGTGTAACTATTACTTGTTATGGATTTGGTGGTTTTTAATTGGGCCAATTTCTTCGCATTTTGATGGTGTTTTTCAATATTGTGAATGGGTTGAAGGAATGGGAGAAGTGAAGAATACTAGTGAGAAACATCATATTCTTAATTCTTTTACCTTTTTGTTGAGTTTCAAGGGGAGGACAAATCTAAAGCGCGCTCATTTTCTAAACCAGTTACAAATTAATTACAAGGCAGTTGGTTTTGATTATTTATTTATTTATTGCATATAAACTTTGAGAATAATATTTATGAATATTTATTAAAAAAACAATATATTAAATTAATGTATGAGATGCTCTTTCAAAATTCATCTAAGAGTTAATTTAGTTCTAATTGAAGTATAAGGTGAATGGAGAATTTTTCTTTTTTAAAAAAAAACTAATCATAAATTGAGACAATTACATTCCATCTAGGTATTTAGTAATTGTGACAAAAATAACCATGTATATAGAATAATTTATTAATCCATAAAAAAATATTGATTGGAACAATGTAAATATAATTTTGTCATTGCCACAAAAATAATTAAGCCTATAATTTGAGGTAAAAATATCTTTTTTATAAGATATATTTGTCATTGCAAAATCGATCGGGGATAAAATAGTCTAGAATTTTTTTATTACAGTGTAATGATTATTTTACCCTCAAAAGCAAAACAAATAATCTTTTGGTGAGGGGCTCTTTTATCCTTTAAAAACAAAACAAATAGTAGAGTGACGATCATGTTCTTGGAAAAAAGAAAAAAAAAGCTTCTACATTTGTTTCTTTTTAAAAAATAGTAAATTGACAATTAATCTTGCAGTTAAAAACATATAGAGGCTATTTACAATTAACTCTATGATGTATGTTATTTTTTTTTGTCATCCTTTTGAAATTATTTTTTTTATTCATTAAGTTACCCCGAGCTGATTCGGATTTTCTTTTTCGATGTTATATTTTTTAAAGTTTTTTTTTTCTCATCTTTGATATTAGATTATTAGGCTTTGAATTTTACAATTTTTTGTTTACAAAATTCTTTCAATCTCATATTCTAGACTATATTTTAATTAATTTAACTCAAGTTCTTTCAGATTATCATCACTTGACCAGACCTAAAACACAACACTAGCCAGCTATCTAGTCGTCTTTTATAAGGTGAATGCATAAAGGAGTGTAAGGATTCATTCTTATGCTTTCCAATCCATTCAAATTGGTGTCTATTTTTTGATAAGATTGGTTTAAATAAACTGTTACGTTTCTGTTGCTAATAAGTTCCTACTATGTAGGAAGACTTTTTCTTTATTAGACTATTTCCTCATACATGTTACCACTTTCTGTTAGCGTAGTTAGTGGGCTGTTTTTTTACAGGCTTTATGTTATTGTTGTAAAGTTATATAATAGCCAAAGCTTTTTATCAATAAGACGGTCATTCTTCCAGTTTACCTGAATACATTGCAATATTGTTGTCTTTGTTCTCAACAAACTGGTATCAGAGCCCCCACTGGGACTAAGAAAAAATAAAAG
Organism: Populus tomentosa; assembly: GCA_018804465.1. NCBI lineage: Eukaryota > Viridiplantae > Streptophyta > Magnoliopsida > Malpighiales > Salicaceae > Populus > Populus tomentosa. The sequence continues at coordinate 10,109,351 of CM031983.1, read as the reverse complement.
TCACAGCTTTTGAGTGACTTTCAAACACAGAGAGATAAAAAGAGGACGATAACTTTTGAAGGCCATTTTGTGTAACCTTCCATTCTATATTTTGATGGTCATTATGACCATTAGAGCATGCACATGGAAAATTCCCTTCGAAGCAAGGAATATTGGAGTTTAATTGAAACTGGTTATGAAGAACCAGCACATAGAAAGCAATCATTATCAGAAGCCCGACAGCGAGAGCTAGATGCAGTAAAACTTAAAGTCTCAAAGCAAAAAACTATCTTTTCCAAGCAATCGATACGAGTATCTTAGAGACCATTTTAGACAAAGACACCTCCAATAAGATCTGGGATTCCATGAAGACCAAATATGAAGGGAATGCTCGAGTAAAACGTTCCACTTTTTAAGCTCTACAAAGAGACTTTGAGGTTCTTAAAATAAAGATTGGTGAAACCATCATTAACTATTTTGCCAGAGTGATGACAATAGCAAATAAGATGAGAGTATATGGGGAGATCATGACTAATGCCATGATATGTGAAAAAATCCTACAATCTCTCACGGACAAATTTAATTATATAGTTTGTTCGATTGAGGAATCTAGGAACTTGGATGCAATTACCATTAATGAATTTAGAGCTCCCTCACTGTACACAAAAAACATTTCACAGAAGCAACGGTGTGGAGCAAGCTCTGAAGGTGACAACTGATGACAAAACTTAGGGCAAAGGACATGGAAGAAGTTATTACAAAGGAAAAGGACATGGAAGAGGAGTACCAGCATTCAACAAGGCTGCTGTGGAATGCTACAAATGTCATAATCTTGGACATTTCCAATATGAATGTCCAAAATGGGATAAAGAAGCAAATTATACAGAAGTAAATGAAGAATATGATATGTTGTTAATGTTATATTTTGAGTCACATGAAACAAAACAGATTGATGCTTGGTTTCTTGACTTAGGATGTTCCAACCATATGTGTGGCATGTTCACAAACTTGGATGAGAGTTTTGTTCATTCAGTTAAGTTAGGAAACAATAGTAGAATGAATGTGATTGGAAAGGGAAGTATAAAGCTATTTTTGAATGGAATCAACCATGTTGTCCATGAGGTGTATTATGTTCCAGAGCTCAAAAACATTCTCTTGAGCATAGGACAACTTCAAGAACGAGGTTTGAATATTTTAATTCAAGGAGGAGTTTGCAAAATTTATCATTCAGTTAAAGGTCTGATTATTCAGACTGAAATGAGTATAAACAAAATGTTTATACTGCTATCACATACCTCAGCTTCTCTAAATGCTCTATCAGAAAGATGCTTTTACACAAGTTCACATGATCTTTTTCATCTTTGGCATTGAAGATATGGTCACCTGAGTTATAAGGGATTGAAAATTTTGCAACACAAGGGGATGGTTCATGGACTTCCTCTGTTTCAAGTCCTAAACACTACATGTATAGACTGCATTCATGGCAAACAACATCGTGGTAACATGCTAACAAAGAGTACATGGAGAGCAAGTCAGCCTTTGAAACTTATTCATGCAGACATTTATGGGCCAATTTCTCATATTTCAAACAGTGGAAAGAGGTATACTTTATGCTTTATTGATGATTTTAGTCGTAAATCATGGATATACTTGTTGACAGCAAAGAGTAAGGCGCTGATTTGCTTCCAGTTTTTCAAAAAACTGGTGGAAAAGAAGAAATGATTTAAGTATCAAATGTTTAAGAACAAATAGAGGGGGAGAATTCACTGCTTTCTGTAAAGCAAATGGCATCAAGAGGCAGTTAACCACTGCTTACACGCTACAACAAAACGAGGTGGCTGAAAGGAAAAATTGAACTATGATGAATATTGTTCGTTTTATGATGTCTGATAAGAAGCTCCCCAAAACATTCTGGCCATAAGCAGTGAATTGGACCTTCTATGTTTTGAATAGATGTCCTACATTGACAGTGAAAAATATTACACTATAAAAGAGTGAAAAATATTACACCATAAGAGGCGAGAAGTGGAGTAAAAACTTCTATTGACCTTCTAACTATTTGATGACAATGAGTTTCAGGGAGGGATTTATAAGATTGGTTTAAATAAATTGTTACGTTTATGTTGCTAATAAGTTCCTATTATATAGGAAGATTTTTTCATTGTTAGACTATTTTCTCATGCATGTTACCACTTTCTGTTAGTATAGTTACCACTTTTTATTAGTGTAGTTAATGAGCTGTTTTTTATAGGCTTTCTGTTATATAATTACCAAAGCTTTTTATCAATTCTTCCAGTTTACCTTAATACATTGCAATACTGTTGTCTTTGTTCTCAACATTTTTTTCCCGATTCAGTCTTTATCTCTCCGTCCATCTGATCATCCTTTTTCCTCTTAATCTTTATGCAATCCTGAAAATTTTCGAACCAGAACGATGGCTTTATAGTCTTCAGCTTTTTTGCTCCTTACCAGTAGCGTATACATTAAGACCTCGTTTTTTGACGAGAAAAACTGTCAGATGTTTAATTACCGAAGTGCCTATCAAAATTCTCAAGGTTAGTGAGACGCGCCACATGGATAATTTCAACCATTGATGCACCTCCTGCGGAATAATCCAACTAAAAAATCATACAATCTTAGATATGCAGTGTTTTTTCATTACAAAATAAGGACACCAAAATCTCATCAAAATTTCTGACAGACATTCTCCTACTGCCCATTGATACAAACCAAAGCTAAAAACTGGTGAGATATAACCAATTTACACCATTGTTCTAAGCAACGCTGATGTTCGCTACCTGTTCCATTCATAATCTCCCCCATATCTTGGACTGGCATTGTTTCCACGGCTACTGTCATCTGGTTTTATGGAATTTGCATAGGCATGCCAGCCCAGGAGGTATGGCAAGATATACTGCAAGAGACATGAAGTACATCAGAAACAACATGATTGGAAGAATGAATAAAACAAAATGTTCACTCCATAAAAACCCAATTTTGTAATTTTGATCAGGAATTTACTCGTCCCCTGATTTAACATCTGGTTAAATTCCAAGAACCAAATTCTTTTTTTAAGGATTTACTATTTGTTAGACAATATTCAAATGCATTTGGTGTTGATAATATACCAGCCATCATGTTCTCTATTTTACACTGGACACACCTAAATTCGTTTCACAAACTATCCACTAATTCTCAACCAGGTCCCTAAACTATGAATTTTCTCAATTTGATCTCCAAACTATAAGATATTTCTCAATTGAGTCCCCACATCCATGTCTGTTTAATGTATTCTTACTCGCACATACCATGCAATAAAAACAACACAATTTTTAGGATAATTTGACATTTTCTGGAAACAAAACGAGAAGATTTAAAACAATAGACCCAAGTACATAATACTTTGGACACCCAATTGAAAAACACTTTACTTTGGAGCTATATTTGAAATCAGTTTCACATATGGGGACTATTTTGATGGTTACCCTTTTACATTTTGCACACCTTCTTGCTACTCTACGGACCCTCCAGAGGCTACTAGATAGCTTAATTCATAATGTTGGGCAGGTGGTACAGCTAAATCTATCACATTAATTCAGCACGATCCCTTAATTTTCTGATGCTTGCAACTGAGTGTGTGTGTGAGAGAGAGAGAGATGGCGTACATTAAAAGCAGAGGTGAGGACAGTGTACTCTGCCTTGGTGACTGGAATGTATATGTTCTCATCTATATTCAAAACTTTGTTTTGAACACCTGCACAAGAACGAGAACCATGACAATGTTGGATTAATTTGCCTTCAAAATGTAAATGAGCCACAATTGCATCATGACCATCCGATTACCATTTGCGCATGAGAATTTTATTTACCATTTGCGCATGAGAATTTTATTTTTGTTCCAACTCCGATGACAGATTGAATGTGTATGCAAAGCAGCACTTAAATGTAATACCACCACAAAACACAATTGTGGAATTCAAAGTAAAAGCAAAACTGGTAAAAATGATATATCAGGACAATCTGCACCCCAAAATTTCAACCATACATCACATATGGATTGAATACTAATAATAGTTGACATTTTTTTTTTTGCAGATATGATGATAGACATATTTGAAGCATTATCAGGGTGATGAACGAGTAAGAACTTGGATGAACAAAGATCTAATCTCAATATGATAAGTCCTCTGCATGTGAACCAAGAATTGCTCAATTATATTCACATAAATCATGCTTTTGAATTCAGTACCAAGAGTTCAAGGGAAAGAGAATTACTGAGGTTAAAGAAGTGACCAGAACCATCTGGAAGTGGTTCTACCTTCAACAACTTCCTGACCTTACCTTCATCACTGCAAATATCAACAGTTTTGTTACATTTTACAAGCTCGTTAAAACACTAAGGCTATAACTTGCAAGAATCCATGTTTTCCATGGTAAAAACAAGCATCCCTGCAATCTATACTGAGCTGAAGGATAAATGCACATGTATCAATAGGCAAACAAGATGGAACATAGCAATTATGTGGCTCAATACAGTTCTCAAGGGACATAAAACCAGTCTTGTATTCTGTGTATCTTATAGCATCATGACATAATACAGCTTTCAGTTACAGTCAAATATGAGAGTAGAAACATGCATTGTATACTGTTAATTGGAGTTCAATGCAATTAGAAAAGAAGAAATTATCGCTCATCAAGTATAATCACCTGATGACCGCAGGAAGATGGAATCACAAAAAAGAGATTTTCATTTATTCTTCATTGAAAAACTCATTTCAGATTGCAACAGATGAAGTGGAGTCATATATATTCAAGACAATGAGAACAAAAAGCATTAAAGTAGGGCATGGCCAGCTGTTTAGGGCCTATCTAATCCATATCAGCAATCATTGTGAGAACACAAGATTACAAAGAAGAAATTAGAATGCAGTAAGAACCCGCAAAGAAGTTCAAAATGTTTAACTCTTGTCCACATGAAAAACCAGAGAGTACCTTTTTCCCTTATTAGGATCATGGAAAAATTCACATGAACCTTTTGCGTCAAGGATTACAAGATGCCCAATTTCTGTCACTGACAAAGTGGAGTCATATATATTCAAGACAATGAGAACAAAAAGCATTAAAGTAGGGCATGGCCAGCTGTTTAGGGCTATATAATCCGTATCAGCAATCATTGTGAGAACACAAGATTACAAAGAAGAAATTAGAATGCAGTAAGAGCACGCAAAGAAGTTCAAAATGTTTAACTCTTGTCCACCTGAAAAACCAGAGAGTACCTTTTTCCCTTATTAGGATCATGGAAAAATTCACATGAACCTTTTGCGTCAAGGCTTACAAGATGCCCAATTTCTGTCACTGACAACGAAAATACCTACAAGATGCCCAATTTCTGTCACCCACGTTGAAAATTCATCATAAATCAAACATTAAGGATACTTGTGATGGAGGCAACATGTCAAACACAGGAATACTTTTTATTTTCTCTCAATCATATCAAAGGCCTGCTTCTCCAATTTATGCTTGAGAGTTTAGCACGTGTCTACCAAAGGTGGTTAAGGCCCTGCTTTCTCATGTACACACATTTAAGATATTTTAGAGTGTGTTTAGGAGTGTTGTTGCGGTTGCTTTTAAAAGTGTTTTTCACTCAGAAATACATTAAGAAAATGTTTTTTATATTTTTAAAAAAATTATTTTTGATATCAGCGTATCAAAACGATCCAAAAACACTAAAAAATATATTAATTTTAAATAAAAAAAAATTCAAAATTTTTTGGAGCACGGGTTGGACCGTATTCCTAAACAGTCCTTAAAAAATTTCAAATATTAGGCGCCGTCTGAGAACAAGCCCAAATTGCGTTTCACAAAAATTTGAATTTTTTTTTGGTTTTGGATTGTTTTAATGTCAAAAATTATTTTTAAAAAATAAAAAAACATTATGTTGATGGATTTCCAAATAAAAAGTAACTGTACCACATTCTCAAACCAAACCCACGATAGGCAATGAAAGGAATAAATCTGATCAGAAGTTGGAAGATTTTTTTATTTTTTTGAGAATTAACTGGTCAAATATGCCAAGGGAAACTATTGGAAAATTGATACGGTAATTTCATTCGGTAATGAACAGGCTTAGGTTAATTGTAGGTTACCTGCTTTCTGGTCCAGTCATATTGACGAACAGAAGCTGCAGGAGCAAACTGCAATAGCACGAAGCCTTCCTTGACTAGTTTATATGCCCCTGACTGCCATATATTAATTTTAAAACATAAAGAGAAGAAAACAAAAGAAAGAAAGAAAGAAAACGAAAGTTAGAGAAGAAGAGCAGCGGGCTTACATCTAAAGGGGAAAACTCTGGGGACCGAGGCTCTACAGTAAGAGCAGCCTTCCCTTTGTATATCGAATGGCCCACGAAAACCTTAGGCGGTGATTCTCCAACTGTATATATATATTTAAAATATAACAATAATAGTGATAAATAGATTATAAACCTTAATGGCGATTCCAATCCAACTAATCAAAGGTGAAATAAGGATAAATAAAAACTACCTGGAGGAGCAGAGGAAGGAAAGGGGCGTGAGGAAGTTGTGAAGGTCTTGTGCTGCTGGTCGTAGTACTGGCACTTCACTCCCAAAGTTTTCTTCTTCTTGGTGCTTGAAGTTTTACTGTTCAATGAGATACTTTTTGGTGGGCAGAGACTGTTATACTGAGGAAGCCATAGTTTAGGGTTTTGAGGGGTACTACTCACCCGGCTCACACTGTTTAGCTGCAACATTTTCCCTCTTTCTTCCCTTTTCTTTGTTGAGCCAGGGACAGAGAGGGAGGAGGGACTGGATAGATCAAGTATATTGACAGATAGGTTGATGCTCCCATCCATGGGCCATGAGCCCATTCCCATCCCATCAAAAACGCAGTTTTTCTCGTCGTTTTCTTCATTGCCATCATGCACTGTTTTTCTTGTGACACGTATTGTTTCTTTTTTCTTTTTTAACGTGTCTCATAATAAACCACACATGACCCAAACTGGTTTCCTCCCCTTGATCTCTTGTTTCTTGCTCATTTACTTTAAAGCATGGTTTGTTTGATTAAAAGTGATTTTTTTAAAAAAAAAATTATGTTTATTTATTATTAAAAAAGTTGGTTAACAAAAAATATTTTATAGTAAAAAAAAAATTTAGTTTAGTTTTTAGAAAAAAAAATTTATTTTAAATGGAAAACATTTTCCGAAAATTGTAAAAAATTTAAAAATATTATATTATTTGCTGATTATATCAAATTTAGTCCTCAAATTTTTGATTACTATGTATATTTTTTTTTAATATTTTTTTTTCAATTTCATTCTTTAGAATTTTATTTTTATATTAATTTTGATCCTTATTTTTATAATTTTTATTTGCTTTTCCCTTATCATTTTTTAATTGAAATTTTTTATCTATCAAATTTGATCTTCATTTTTTTATTGTTACTTATTTTATTTGAAATAATTTATGAAATGATAATTATTATTATTTTGATTTCTTCATCTTTTAATTTTTTTATTTGTTATATTTGATTTTTATTATTTTTATTATTATTTATTTTATTTGAGATAATGTATGAAATTATATTTTTTTTCAAGTTCATTCTCATTCAAATTTTTAATTTGTAAAATTTATTTCTCGTTATTTTAATAAATTTTAAAAAATAAAATATTAATAGGTTATTTTTTAGGTCATTTTCCATGACATAACCAAACACTGGAAAGTGTTTTCCAACTTATTTTTCATTACACTATCAAGCATCATAAAATAATTTACTTTCTTGAAATTTACTTTTCTAAAATTTACTTTCCAAAATAAAACTACTTTACAGTAAATAAATAAAATCTAAATTTAGAGGTCACCAACATGTCCCCTCATTTTGGACAATAGAGCAATATCATAAAAAGATAAAATATCAGAGTCTACATATATATATATATATATATGTTACAGAATTGTAGATTTAATCTATAATTTGTATAATTTAATTAACCAAATTCAAATCTAGTTCACAAAATTTTAATTTTTTTCTAAAAATCCATGATCTTAAATCCTTATATTTTTAAAATCAACAATTATCATAAATTAGTATAAATTATATTAAATTAACAAAGAAAAAATATGTAATATATATTTACATGTTGAATATAGATAGTAATAATAACGATAGTGAGAATAAAATCTTTAATAAGAGATTCATGGGTGAAGAGAAAGAAACCTACTTTGCGGTGGAGAGGGATGTGAGGTGTAGTCTCGCAGGGGATGCAGGGGTGTTCAGTGATGGAAAGAAAAAGGAGAGTTTGTGGGCAAAAAAGAGAAAATATGTAAAAAAAGAGAAAAAATCAGGTATAATTGTTATAATTCACCCGCGACTCATATGTGTATCACATGACTCAAGAGTTGTAAATCAGACTTGCAATTCATGAAAATGTTTAATAACATGTTATTTTTTATTGTTCTAAAAAAACTCCTTTATTTTGGTTTTTAATATAAAACAACCTTACCAAGACGGAACCAAACCCAAACTAATTAATTTAATTTTGGTTTTTAGTATAAAATAAAAGAATTGAATTCAAATCATTTCGGTTGGATTTCAATTTTTTTATATTATCTAAAATTTTAATTTAATTTATTTTATAAATAAAAACTAAACTAAAAATAATCCGAAATTTGGGCTTCTGACCACGATTCCTGCTTCTGCAGGCTATAACTGTAATACACGCTGCCTTATTTTGCTTAACTGTTCCACCACTAGGACACGGACAGACTCTCCTACTCTCATTCCCTGCTCCTCCTCCCCATCATCATCAAACAATCACAACTCCTTGCCCAGATAAACCCCTCCTCCTCTGGCACAAATTCTCTCTGCCCTTTCTCTACCTTACTGTGATATCATTGATGATTGTTATTTGGTTATGGTTTTGGAATAATTAAAGGCAGCTGGGTTATGATCCTTCAGGGGACTTGCTTGGACTCGAGGTCGATCCAAAGTCAAGTTCATTCCCAATTGCATCGCTTTTATGTAGTCTATTATCTGTTGATTTCTTCCTGATTTTTTATTTTTTTAATTTATCTGAAATATTGATCAGAAATGTTATCTTCTCCGATTCACCTAAACCAAGGTCTTGGTTTGGTCCAAATAGTCAGTACAACAGAGAGCTTCCTCGCCGGAGTTGCAGGGAACGAGGTTACACTCATGTTCTGGGTGTGGAATTGACAAATGTAGATGAATATTAAAATAATGTTATTGTGGTGTAGAATATTTGTTTTAGATTTTTTTTAAGTATTAATATTAAAATTATTAAAAAAATAAAAATATTAATTTATTAGCAAATATATTTTTAAAGAACACAGAGAAATAAAAAACATCATACTCCCAAATAAATATAAAAAACACGAATAAAATTGGAGAGATGAAATGGTGACCGCACCCTGTCCCTCTTTCTTGGTCGCACTCGATCATAAAATTGAGCCTGCAAATGCAATTATACACTCGAGAGTAGTTTTTAATAGTCTGGACAAAAAGTTACCTGCTTCCATGGATATTTTTAGACAAACTCATAAAGTCCCCAAACTTCAAGATTATTATAGTTTAGGTCCCCAAACTATTTTTTCTTCTCAACCAGGACTTATCAATTAATTTTTAAACACTTTCTTCCATTATTTTTTGTCAGAAAAACCATCAAGTAATCACATAAAGTTCACATGATTTTTCTCTTTCCATTAAAATAAATAAATTCTCTAACATCCTTGATTTTAATAACACGAAAATGAGATTACATAAAGAAACACAAAACACTTATATTTCTTTTTCACGGTTGTAGTAAATTAATGGTTTTTCTATAAAAATAAACAGAAATTTTCAGATGAATATTTGACTATTTTGGTAACCTAAACTAAAAGAAGAATCTAATTGAGAAATTGATACTTGAGAACCTAATCGAGATAAAATCAGGGATCTAATTGAGATTACTCCAGTAGGTTGGGGACCTGTTTGTTTTTGGAGGTTTGCTATTTTTTTTTTCTATTAGCAGTATTTGTTTTGTTCCCTTCAGGCCTACATATATGGACTGTACTGCCCTGTGAGGTCGGTCGAAACGCAAAAAGGCCAATGAAGCAAATCCGGCCCAACCAATCCTAAAGGTGACGCCGGCCCAGTAAAACATACTTGTGGCACACTGATCACCAACTCAACCGATCCTCCCCAAAAAAAAGTCTCTCCGTCTAGGGTTCCTGATTTACCGAACGTAGCCATGGCTATGCAAGCAGGAGTCAGCGTCTCTAGGATCCTCATCCTCGCCGGAGCAGGTAATAACTATTATTAATCGCTGATCAGTCATGTATACTTGCACAGCTGTATTTGACTGACCTTTGCTTGCTGTGTTGTTTACAAGGATATACTGGTACGATTATGCTCAAAAACGGTAAATTATCAGAATTATTGGGTGAACTTCAGGTAATTTGTTATTGCATTACTACTACTAATACTATTATTTGGTTTAAAGAATACCTAGTTTCTCTCTGTTTTGATCTGATAGTTTGCAGCTTAGTTAAATTTACCCTTGTATGTGTTAGCTGAAAATGAGTGGAGATTTATATTTAATTTCTCTTATTTGAAATAAAATAAAAATTGATTTCTATGTAAATTTTGGTAACTAAATGTGTAATTGTGTTTGATAGTCCTTGACAAAGGGTATGGAAAAATCTGGGGAACAATCTGATGGTGATTCTGACTACTCTGATGCCATTGCCCAACAGGTAATAAGGATCTCCAGTTTAATTTAAATAGTGAATTATATAATATTACACTGCATGTAGTTGTAAATAATTTTCTGTTTTGAAATTCCCTACAGGTGCGCCGGTTGGCAATGGAAGTTCGACAACTGGCCTCTGCACGGCAAATAACAGTTCTCAATGGGAATTCTGGCCAAATGGGTATCCTCTACTGTATTTTATATTCAATGGTTCTTTGAAAAATCTTTTTTTTTCCCTTTTCCTTTCAGTACATAACCAGCATTAGGTTATTTTTATACTGGCTTGCAAATTGTCGTGTTTTTGGCTTTTGGTACTAGTGATGAACTATTCTTTTGATTATTTCATACGGTGGTTTACTTTCTCATCGGGTTTTAATCCCTCTTGCCTGGTACAGGTAACCTCACTGGTCTCATAGTTCCAGCTGCCACCTTGGGGGCATTGGGTTATGGTTACATGTGGTGGAAGGTAACTACTTAAATACCATTGCATTATCTTGTGTTTTCTTGTATCAAAACGTCTTTTCATATGCTCAAAACTCTTATTTTTATTATTTATCTTATTTATTTTTTATGTAGCTCTATGATGAAGTTAGGTGCTTTCAGGATGCTAATGTTTTTTCCTTGTTGACAACTAGGGTCTAAAATTCTCAGATTTTATGTACGTAACAAAGCGTAGTATGGCAAGTGCTGTTTCAAACTTGACAAAACATTTGGAGCAAGTATCCGAGGCTCTGTCTGTAAGTGCTGCATCATTGATGATTTTTTTTGGGGGGTGGGGGCTAGGATGTGGATAATGTGAAAAAGTAGAGCACATTGTGCTTCCATCAAGTTATAAATGTGCCAATCCATGTTGAAGAATAAAAGTAGTATGCAACCAGCCAATTGGTGTTGGTGACAAACTTTATTTTCTGTTGATTTTTCCACTGACTAGTTGCCCACCATGTTTGTTTGGGCAATCTGCTATTCTCTATTTCTAAGTATTTTTCCTCTCCTTTTTTCTTCTGGATTGGTTACATGAATTATTGTTGATAATAATCATGTAAAAGCTGATAGACATTTTTTTATCTTGTATTGTGCTGTCAGATTAGGCTGCATTTTATGAATATTTTTTGGAAAGGACATTTACACCTCCTAGTAATTAGAAAAGCTTCAATTAGAATTCATACTCCCTAGCAATTGAGAAAGCATGGTTGTCAACCCTCCTAATCATCAGTCAAGTCACCATGCCTTGCTCCCCTAATTGATAGATTTGTATTTTGTACATGTAAGTAGAACACTTGTCAATACTAGACGTTGGTGCTTTTATTTTATTATATTATTATGATATGATTATGATTATGGATCTCATATTATGTATGGTTGGTACCAGTCCCTTTTTTCTTCTTTACAGAGTCTGACATATGAGACCAGAGGGTGAACTCTTCTGAAAATAATTCAAAATAGCAATCCTTGATTTTATTATGTTGGATTGTCAAGTTATGAGTTGATTATTCTTTTGGCTGGCTGGCTGACATTGTCATGTTTTCCATTTATGCTCTTGTGTTTATGTATTTATTCTTTTGCTAGACTGCCAAGACGCATTTAACACAGAGAATACAACTTTTGGATGATAAAATGGAGAGTCAAAAGGAGATCTCAAAGGCAATTCAAAATGACGTAAGAGAATGTCTCTCTTTGCCCCAGCACCTTAATTTGTGAATGAAGGGCCAGGGTTATTTGTTTTGATTGACCTCATCATCAAATGTATGATCCTTAGTTTTGGGAAACTGTATGAAGCTGCATATAGAAGCATTTAAATGCAAGAATTGAAATCCTGATTCTGGTTAGCTATCTTGTTAATTGATACACCTGTTGAAGGATTTGATTTCACTAATTGTCTTTCAAGCAGTAAACTTTATTTTATGTACATCTCATGTGCTGAAAGCCTGGTTGCATGTAAACTTTTTTTGTTAATGAATAACCTAGTGTGATATATCAGCTCGTTTAGCTATTATTTAGAACCTATTATATCTTCCTTATTAATTGAAAATACAGTCTCACTTTCGACTCGTTTCTATGATATTATAGGTAATATAAGGTAATTACAGAGCAGTCCGTTGCAATCCAAACATTTATCTGTGATATGATCCTAATGTGTCTTTTTTTATGCAGGTCAATGCTGCCTCTGAAAATCTTACACAAATTGGTTCTGAGTTATGGCAGTTGCAGTGTTTAGTATCTGGTTTGGTAGGGTTTGCCTAATGATAATTCCTCATTTCTTGGCTTTGCTAGCTCTGACTTTCTTTGTCAATATATATCTCATATTCTCAAACTCATGTATCTACACACAACCCTATTCATCCGATTGAAGCACCAAAAACACTGAAGTTGTGCTTTATGAAACCACCTTATTTGTTCCATTTTCATTTGAAATAGGAAAAGAAGAAAAAAGTTAAATAATAATGAAGGGTTGAAATGGCTCAATTTTTATTGTAATTGGGTACGTTTGTCATTGTCTCTCTGTCCCTTCTCTGAATTCATTACAATCTGTTCTTTTTTCAGGATGGAAAGATAGGTTCATTGGAGGAGAAACAGGTGAACAAACACTTAAACATAAACATTTTTTCAATTTAAATTGAAAATCACATCTAATTCTATATATCCATGTGTTGCTGGCGTTTCTACAACATGATGAGGTTTGCTGAACATCTTTCCCCATGAAAAGTTTGCATTATCTGGTTTATTTATTATTTCTTTTTGGAGTCGCAAGAATATTAATTGTACAGTACATGCATCACAGATTGGACAAGTTTTTTGTCAGATGTTTGAATGAATGTTTTGTTATGTTGAAGTGCACCTTAAGTTATAAACACTGAATATGTTTGTGTGATATTCTTCGTGTTTTGTCAAGGAATGGAAAGTTGTATTTTGAGCATCTGTGATGCCTTTAATAATTGAAATGATGTTTACATGCCATTGAAACTTTTGGTGGATGAACAAACTTTTTCTTGTTCCAAAATCTTGTTAAGAGTTTAAAGTAATAATCTATGAGTTGTGGGTGCTCTGATAGTCAGATGAGTAGTTGAATTTTCTTTTGCTATGGTTTTTCATTGTGTGTGTTTGTACTTAATTTTGAAGCCAGCTAAAAGCTGGAAGCATTCTCTTAACCTCTTTATTCGATTATTATATAGATTGATTGTATTTGCTTATGATAAAATGGTCACTTCCTAATCAGGCATGTGTGAGATAACTCGCAAGTGTTTTATGCCTTGAAATTGCATAAATGGGCGTTCTTGTTGTCTGAGCTCTGATAGTCAGATTGATTGTATTTGCTTATTGCTAATGTACTGATTCAATTGTATGGCGACAGGATATTGCAAATATGGGTGTGATGTACCTGTGCAACTTTGTTGGTGGCAAAAAAGCAAAAATGCCTAAAGCTCTAGAGGTTGGAAGTAGTATTTAATGCATTTGGTTATTTTTAAATTCTATGCATCTGATTTTTACATTAGAAGTGGTTAATGGGCATTGTAAACAAATCATATTGCCTGCTTGAATTAGCACATTGTAAAATTAAACTCTCACCGCCATCTAGAAGTGGTGGTTTTGGACAAGGGAAGGCAGTATTAGTTTTGATTTACCTGTCTTATCAAACCTCCAACTACCTAAGTCTAGTTTTATATCTGAAAACTTCAGCTTTCTGTATCTTGCAGGATCAGTTCAAACCTTCAGGAAGAACACGTGCTTCACTCATGTACTCTGAAGTCCCAAGTTTGACGGTATCTTTCTTATTTAATGAGTTGAATTTAAATTTCCGTGACTTTGTTCTCCCTTATTTGCACACAAGTGTACTAATACCCTGATATAGATTAGCTGAAGTTAGGTGCAGCTTAGCTGCAGATTTACAGTTTGATCCTTCAGCCACTACATGCTAACTGGCCTGGGCACTGTCATTTTAATACGTAATCATGTCCCTTAAAGCCACGCTCGAATCCCAGAGAAGAGAGCAAAGAGAGGAAACAAATGTAAAATGTATGTTGTGCATGCTTTGAACCAGCCCATTTCTGCTTTCTGGTCTGTTGGTACTGCTTATTTAAGGTAACAGGAAATCTTTATGCTCAAAACATTGAGGATTTGGGCTGAAAATTTTAGTGGCAGTAAAAATGCATTTTGTTCACTGAGTGTAGTCTGGACTAGAATTTGATGCCTCTCTCTATCCTGACAGGGTCTAAAGGAGCTTGCAGACACTTTTTCTCAAACCTTTGGTGAGCCAGCCACTGATGCTATTCTACAAGATGGAACTGATAATCTGGAAGACCAGCTAAGAACCCCACGTATTGATCAACCAAGAGCTCTGCTCAGGTTTGTTTTCCAACATTTTCAAATTTTAAATGCTAATAATCTGCTAGAGTAGCTTGTGCATGTGCATATACAGTATATTGGGATGGATTTCTTTGTTGCAGGCAAAACAATCAGTTATTTATTGTTATTTTTCATAGTTATCTGAAAGGAAAAACAAGAATGATCATATTTTGTGCTCTCAAACAACTAGTGAGAAACTTTTAGGGCGGGTCTGTTTCCACACCTCCAAAATCTAAATTTACAACAACACCATTAATAAGGTGTTTGTAAGGTGAATAATTAATTGACTTTTATATAAATTCGCCAATTCCCATGATATCTATACAGTTTGAATTGCACCCAAATGGGTGCAGTTGTTCCAAGAATTGGATGTTACAAATTGAATCGCACCTAGACTTTCGTTACCTTCTTCCCTCCCTCAGCTTTCTTCTTACTGGTTGTGATAGGGACGCAGCTCCTTAATTTTTCTCCGCTCTTGAAGGGATTTTAGTCTAACAATTACTATGAGATTAGGCATTCTTTTAGAAATATTTTTAAATTTTGAAAATCTGTTTCCCTGAATCTCCCATCTGGTAATATCGCTGGAGTTGTAGTGTTGGACTGCACTGTTTTGCCCCTTGGGTGGGTTTTTGCATATGAAGGATTAAAGGAATGAACTTAATGGCGAGGCTTTAGCTTGGTTATTAAAAATAAAGGTGTTATTGCTGGCGGCTTCAGAACCCTGGTGTTAGAAAATTTTCTTTCAAATCTTTTTTGGAGGCAGCCCATATTTTTTTAACCCTACACTTTTGAATTAGTTGATGATGATCTTAGTCTCTTTATCTCATAGGTGAAGTATTCAAATTGTTCTGGTGTTACTGGTGGGTAATTAATTTGTCTTTTTGCAGAAAGGGGGGGGATTAATTTGGCTATCTGTAGAGAGGAATGAAGGAGTGACCCCAGGAGAGGATTGGGAGTGTTTGGATGCTTAGCTGGAAAGAATGTAAAGGAATAAATGTGGGTCGCATTATTAATTATTCTTGGATTAGATTTTGGTGGCGTGGAGATAGAACTACCCGAACTTTATTGGTGGAACAACTTTCCTTGTACCAAATCCGTGTTTTGGTTATGAAGTCATCAACCCATATACCACATATCATAACTTAGTAGCATATACCCTGTTTCCTTATTATGTTAACGGACTGTGGTGGTTGGTGATTAAGCTTGGGTTTATGTCTCACTAACTGAGCTG